>VXAU01005333.1:22649-76448 GCA_013399695.1 Formicarius rufipectus
CCCCCCGTGTCCCCCCAGCCCCGTCGCTCCTCCAGCCCCGCCGTTCCCGCAGTGTCCGCCAGGAGGCGCCCCCGCCCCTCCGGCTGTGCGGGCCGCGCCGCCTCCGCCGACCGGAACGGGCGGGGCTGAGCCCGGCTCAGTAGGGCCGGACCGGCGCCGGGACCGGGGCCAGGACCGGCTCAGCAGGGCCGGACCGGGGCCGGGACCGGGACCGGGGCCAGGACCGGGGCCAGGACCGGCTCAGCAGGGCCGGACCGGGACCAGGACCGGGTCCTGAACAGGGCCCGGCTCAGCAAAGCCGGACCGGAACCGGAACCGGGGCCGGGCCGGGCTTAGCGGGGTCGGACCGGGACCGGGGCCAGGACTGGGCCCGGCTCAGCAAGACCGGACCGGGGTCACGACCGGGACCGGGCCGGGCCGTGCGGGGGTCCCCACGGGGCTCCCGGCGCAGCCATGTGGTCCGTGGTGTGGGCGGCCGTGCGCTCCAAGGCGCCGTACATCACCTTCCCGGTGGCCTTCGTGGTGGGGCTGGTGGGGTCGCAGCTGGAGCGGCTGCTGCGGGGGGACCCTCCGGCCGAGGCCCCGGACGAGCAGAGCATCTCGGAGCAGCGCTTGGAGCGCAAGCTGCAGGAGATCGCGGGCGAGGACCTGCCGCAGGTGGTGAGCCTGAAGGACAAGCTGGAGTTCGCCCCCCGTGCCGTGCTCAACAGGAACCGCCCCGAGAAGAGTTAACGAAGGCCGGCCGGGTCCCACGCCGTGCCTGCAGCCCCTCACCCTCCCCGCTGCCCACCCTGGAGCTGCGGAGGGGCCGGGGCTCATCGGCGCTCACAGCACAGCCCGGAGCCCCCCGCGCCGCGATCCGCCCGTGTCTCCTCGGGTTTGGTTCCTTCCGTGGCGTGAAGGCAGAAGAAGGTTGAGACTTGAGTGCTGTGGGATGAGGCCGAGCCTCTAAAGCCCCTCTGGTGAAGCCCTCGGTGCCGTGTTGCACCCACAGGAGCCAGAGCGGCGGTGGAGATCTCTGGGGACCCCCTTCTCCATCGTCCCTGTGAGGAGGGGTGACAGGGGAAGGTGGAAATCCCGGCCCTGCTCCGAGCGTGGCGATGTGTGGGGAGCAGGGGCATCTTTGCCCTCTGCCACAATAAACTTATGTCAGTCCTTGGGCCTCTGTGTCTTCTGCATCAGCCCGGCCCTGGCCCTGGCTTGGGGGAGTGTCTCTGCTCCCTTTGTGTTCCAGAAGTGACTTCTGCAGTGGGACAAATGCTGTCGCTGTCCCCAGGTGGGCACCAGCCTCGGGGCCTGGCACAGCAGGGTGGTGGGCAGGAAGGAGGGGGACACACTGAAAGCCCAGCCCGTGCTGAGGCTGTGCCTCCCTCCCAGCTGCTCTGGCCGTGTCATCTGTGTCCTTTCCACCTCCTCATCTCTATGAGAAGTGCTGTGGCAGTGCTGGGGAGGAGTCCCAGGGGGCTGGGGGGTCCCGCTGGGGTGCTGGGCAGGGAGGGGCTGACAGCACTGGGCACTGGTGGCTGGTGACCCCTCCAGCCTCGGGCATGGCTGGCAGAGCAGGGACATCCCCCGGCCAGGGCTGCTGAGCAGGGAGCTGTGCCGGGGTTATCGCTGCCTCCTGGCTTGTTTTTTCCCCTGGTGCCTGAGCAAGGCCCCGGTGCTGCCCCGGCCTGGCCTTCCCCTCCCGGGGACGATAAATCTGCCGTGCCTGCTGCAGAGCCCCGAGTCAGCAGCCGGTCAGCGTGTCACACGCACTGTCCCGCAGCCTCCGCGCCAGCTCCTGCCCCGCTGACAGCTTTACTGCCCTGCTCCGGGCTCTGTTTGCCTCCTCAGCTGCTCTCCTGGGCTGGATCGCTGCCCAGGAATGCTCTGGCCATTGCCACTGCGGTGTGTGAGCTGCGGGAGGAATCTGGGGGTGATGCAAAGCCTGTCCCAGCCCTGTGCCCTGCGCCCTGCGGCTCACAGCGCCACTGCCTCATCCCCTTGCCAGGCTGGCACTGTCCCCTGAAGCAGCCCTTGCCCTTGGCCTCCTGCTTTCCCAGCTTGGCTGTGGGGTGACAGGCTGTTCCCTATTGTGTGCCGGGGTGGGAACGGTTCTGTCGCTTCCCCCCGCTCGGAAGCGGCTCCCAAATGCCTTTGTTCCCCCCGCGCCAGAGTGGCTCCCCCGGCTGTTTATAGCCCATTGATCGGCCCATTCCCAGGGCTGGCCGGGCACAATTGGGCTTGGGGGGGCCCCTCGCTGTCCCGTTTCCTCTCCCAGGCCCATGCAGTGTCGGTCGGGGCGGGGGCTGCTCTCGTGTGGTGCTGAAGTGATGCCCTTGGGAAGGACTGAACCCTGGTGGTGGCAGTTTGGGCACTGACGGCATTTGGCTGGGCAGAGCCTGCCCTGCTCCATGCCTGTTGTGCTTCCAGCTGTTTTCTGTGTGTCCAGGGACTCCTGTCTGTCCCCCTGGCTGTGGGGCTGCAGATTCCCGTAGGGGACAGGGATGAAGACACTTCCCAGAGACCCGCTGCCTTTCTCCTGAGCCTGTGGTGCCGTAAACCCACCCTTCCTCCCATTGAATCCCAACAATGTGCTGCCTGGGAAGCGCCAGAGGGATAAGAATAGGAGCCGGCAGGCACTCAGGGCTGGGGTGAGCAGCCACAGTGGCTCACCAAGAGCGAGAGGAAGCTTTGCTGAATAAACCATTATGGTAAAAACCTGCCCTCCTGTGCCTGCCCTCAGCTGCTCACACACAGCTCCGTGGGCTCTTACAGCGGGTTTGTGATCCAGCTGTTCCCAGCACAGCCCAGCTGGGTGGCAAGGAGCTGTGCCAGCACCCAGCCTGTCCCCAGGCTGGGAGTCTCATGCCTGGCCTGGAGGCTGGCATTTTGTGGGAGAGCATCCTCCAAGGCTTGTCTAGCATCAGGGATAACCCTGCATCCAGAGACAGCTGTGGCTGCACGGTGTCACGGAGCAGGGATTGAATCCAACAGCCACAAGTGCCCCAGGTCCCAGGCTCAGGGGGGAGGAGGGGGGCATGGTGGCTGCAGTGCTCTTGGCAGGACCCTGGTGCCTTGGTGGCTCCGAAGATGGCTGTAGCTTCCTGACAGACCCTCTGCCCTGCCCGGGGCTGGGTTTGCTCACGGGGTCCATCGTGAGCAGCTCATGAGAGGAGCAGGTGGTGGTTTCCAAAGGCAGGATGCTGGGAGCAAGCTGTGCCCCCTGGAGTGGCTCAGGGGACTGGGACAGCTGCTGTGCAGGATGAAAGGGGGGCTGTGAGACCCCCCAGCTCCTCAGCACAGCTCGGCACACCTGGATGGCCTCAGCGGACGTCCGGTTAGATCAGAGCAGGGATGCACCAGCTGTACTGGGGACACTGTGACCCTGCACTGGCACGGGGATGGTTCAGGGCCATCCATCCCCTTCCCAGAAGGCCTGGAATGATGATGCTTTGGGAGAGAGGAGCAGTGTGGGAGCAGGCAGGAGGAGCTGGGGCCTGCAGAGACTCACGTGCCTGTGTCCCGTCCTGACGCAGTGCGGTGACCCCGGGACACCCCAGCCCTGCCTGCAGTCTGGTGTCCCCTGGGACACAGAGGGTGCTCACCGCGCCTGCACGGGACAGCAAATGCCTCATCCCCTCAGTGTGTCCCCCACAGTCCCCTGGGACATCTGCTCCCTCCCAGCTGAGGCTTTTCCCAGGCTCCAGTTTTGCCCTTTTCCCGAGAGCAGCCAAGTCCTTTCCCAGCCTCCACATCTCACTTGCCTCTTCCTGCCACGGCTCCCTCCAGGCAGTGCCTGGTGGCTCCTTCTGTGGCCGGCAAAAGTGCCGTGGGAGAGGAGCAGTCACATCTCTTGAGCCCTGACTGGGGACAGCTACAGTGGGGACCTGTTCCTTTCCCACTTGGCATTGTCTTTTCCTGCAGCCACAGCTCAGGGCTGACTCCCCATCCCCAGCACCTCAGGACCACTGCAAGTCCTTGTTCTCAGACCACAACGACCATCCCATGCCAGAGAAAGTCCCCAGCTCTGCAGGCAGCAGCCCCTGCCCACCCGGCACCACACCAGAACGATGTCCTGAGCTGCTGGCAGGGGTAGGACCCATCCCAGGGTGGGCACCGGGGTCTCGGTGCCTCCACACAAGGAAATGGCCGGGGGGGTGGGAAGCGACAATGTCAGGATGCGGGAAGTTGTCAGGGCTATTGAGCGCGTTTCCTGCGCCCGCAGTTCTCACACGGGGCGCATTGTCTGTCATGCCCGCGCGTGGAGGGCTAAATATAACCCCGGGGAGGAGGGGAGCTCCGTGGGCTCTGCTTTTCCTTCGCTGTGCACTGTTGGCAGCGGCTGGAAAGGGCAGGATTGCGCCTGGTTTGGGTCTGCCCTGATGGTGAGTGCTGCTGTGGCCAGGGCTCCGTGCCTGGCTCAAGGAGGATGCTCCTGCCTGCTCCTGCTCCCTCTGAAGGGGTGGGGGAAATGGGGTGCTGGGAAGCTGCGGGCAGAGCCCTGGGCATGGACAGGCACTACCTGGCACACCCCTGCCCTCCCCCTCAGCTGTGGTTCTGCTCCTGCTGCGGCTCTTCCTGTGAGCAGGTCAGATTTAGACACTTGCTGTTTGCTGCATTCTGGGAAAACTTAAAAATAAACTCCTTGGTGCACAGCCAGTGCCTTTGATAGAGCTTTTCAGGCAGGACAACCCTCTGCCCCAGACCATGGCAGAACTGGGCAAGGAGAGCCCAGCACAGACTGGTGGTAACTGGGAAGATGACAAAAATCTCCTTGCAGAGGAGCCACAGGGCTCCTGGTGGCTGTGACTGTTGTTAGACCAACACCCCCAAGAGGGAATTGGGATCCGGGGGAGTGTGTGGCCCCTCCAGGACCGGCACAGCTGCCTGAAAGCGTTCCCTACCTCAGAGGCTGCCCAGGGGGAGCCCCCTGACCGCAGCCCCCAGGCTGCCCGTGCCAGCACAGAGCCGGGTGTGGGGACAGCGAGTGCCGTTCCCAGAAAGGGACCGGAGGGCTCTGTTGACTCAGGAGGGAGTGCGGAGGTGTGAGAAAAGCCGTGCGTGTCTGGCCGGCCACTATCTGTCCCCGTGCAGTGCCAAAGGGCCAGCCAGAGCCCTTATCAGCTCCGAACTTTTATTTGCCTAAGGGCCGCCCTCCCACCTTCTGGGGGGCTGCTGCCCCCTCCGTGGCCCCGCTGCCCCCCGTCCCCGCAGGTGAACCCCTCGCTGTTGTTGTTGGCGTGTGCCGCGGCGGGTCCCGGCGGCGCAGGGTCACTCCGGCTGCCCCGAGCCGCTTTGTCACAACACGGGAACAATAGCGGTGCCTCCAGCCTCTCGGCCGTCTTGTTTTCCACCTTGCAGGGTCGCTGGGAAAAGCGTGATGCTGCCCCCGGTGCCAACACAAATAGGAGTCGCGGAGCGGGGAGGTGAGCGGGGGACACGGCGATGGGTAAACACGCGGCGCGGCTGCTCCATTCCCCGGAGCACAGGCATTTCCACCCGGTCCGGCTCTGGGCTGCCCTCCCCAGAGCCACACTGGGGCTCTGCAGCTCTGCTGGTGCCCACGGAGTACTGGGATGGCCCCGGTGGGGTCCCCACAGGGCAACTGTGGGAGCAGGGCAGGGTCCCTGCAGAGGTGGTGGGAGCAGGGCAGGGTTATTTCAGACAGGATCCTCGTGGAGGGAAGAGCTGGGTGTGCACCCCAGACACCCACCCAAGGGGATTTCACCCCCCTCATGCCCTGGAGGGAGGAAGACACGGGTGGGCTCGGCTGCCGGCCCAGGCTCTGCCCCAAGGGCAGCTCAGCTGGGTGCCTCCCTCCTCATTTTCTCCCATGGCCGGTGGCAGTGATACTGCCCCATATCACCCATATTTCATTTTCTCCAGGGTATTTTTAGCCTGTCCCACCCTCGTTGGAGAGGCCCTTGGCAGAGAGCAGGCCAGAGAAACTAAACAACAGCCCCAGATATATCGTATGCCTTTGTCTGCAGCTCATTTCCACCTATTATGCAGCCACAAGCAGCTCCACAGCCTCTGCTGGGTTTATCTGTAGCAGAGGGAGAGGGTCTGAGCTCTGCTTTAGGCCACCATGAGCCTGTGACATGACAGCCCTGTCAGAACCTTGAGCTGAGGCTGGGCTCAAGGGGACAGGACACCACAGCACAACTGGGTGTCCACTCTCTCCTTCACTCCAGTCCCATCACTCTCAGGACAGCATCTTTTCCCCTCCCTCAGCCCCAAACCCTCACCTGCCCTCCCAGAATCAGCTGGAGGCTAAAGGAAGCACAATCACACCACACTTCACCTTTTCTCATTCATCCAACTTTATTCAACAAGATGCAACACCGAGTCTGCCATGGGGGTAAAGGAAACAGCACTGAGGGCAGTGCCCACATCCCACACTCATGGCCTGGGTCACGCAGGACCTGCAGCCCTTTGGTCACAGCAGGACCATCCCCTCTCAGCATCAGTGGGCTGGGGAAGTTGTGTAACAGCTCCTGTGACAGCAGATGGTTCTGCCATCCCCACTAGCACCTCAGCCCACAGCAATAGATGACTAGTGCAAAGTAAAAGAAACCAATAACCTTCCAAACCCAAAGCTGCTGGGCTGATTCCTCCCCAAAACCCCCAGGGCTCCAAGGCACATGGCCAGGCTGGACATGGGTCCCCACAGCCCCTGCAAACTGCTCCTTTAAGGCAGAAAGCTCTGTGCTCAGGCCAGCAGGTTAAAAATAACTTAAAGGCACATATCCCATGGGAAAAGGTCCTGGGCTGGGAGGAGCTCACACTCCTGGGTCACCCACATAACCCTGCAGTCATCAGGATCTGCTGCTCATAAGAGAGCTGCCACTGGATTAACTCCCACTGTGTCTCATGGGGAGTGGGCAGCTCTGGCAGCAAACCTTGGGCAGGTGCCAGGGGTACTGGAGTGGGTTGGGGCTGATGGCCAGGATCTGTCAGACCTGCCTAGCCTGGCTTCCCACAGCTGTCCCAGCCTCAGCCTGCTCTGCAGAGGCTGGAGGGGAGCAGCTTCCCATGGCCACACTGCCGGCAGAGCCACAGCTCCTGATGACCAGCAGCCTCCTGCCATGGCCTCAGGGACAGCCTGTTCCATGGGGTGGCTCCAGGGATTTGTCCCTTTCCCATGGCCAGGCAGATGGGACACGGAGTCCCGGGGAACTTTCTAGAGTTTCCTTCCTTGCAGGGTCATTGGGGACAACAGGAGGGAGCAGAGGCTGCGCTCAGCCCCCCTCCCGAGCATCCCATCCCAGGGCAGGCAGGTCTCCAGAGCCTCTGGAGCAGAGTGTGTCCGTAGGGCACAGCACCAGGCAGGAGGCAGCTGCCTCCCTACAGCCAGCACCTTTGCAGGCATGTGGGACTGGGGAAGGTCCCCCTGCCAGCCGGGGCCAGCCCGGCACTAGACATATTGCTTTTTGGAGGCTGAGCTCTCAGGACGGCTGCCCAGCTTCTCCTCTGCTGGAGCAGAGGCCTCAGCAGCCTGGGGGGAGTAGGGGTCCGACAGGGGCCTTCCACCACTGCCCAGTGCCAGGTTCTCCTCATTGTGGTAGTTGGCCCAGTTCTGCTCGCTGGAGAGCTTGTTGTAGGTCTCGTAGGACGGCACGTGGCTCTCGGCCATGGGCAGGAAGGGGTAGTGCTTGGGTGGGTAGGGATCTGAGACATCAACAAAGACATCCTGGCTTGGTACGACTGGCCCTGACACCTTCTTGATGTTGCTCAGCAGGTTCTTGCAGCAGAGGTGGAAGAGCTCCAGGAGGTTCAGGATTAAGGAGATCAGGCCCATCACCAGCATGAAGATGATGAAGATGCTCTTCTCGGTGGGGCGGGAGATGAAGCAATCCACCTGGTGGGGGCAGGGGTCCCTCTGGCACACATAGCGGGGCACCATGGAGAAGCCATACAAGTACCACTGACCAACGAGGAAACCAGCCTCAAAGATGCTCTTGCAGATCACACTGATGATGTACGTCCACATGAGTGCCCCTCGGATCTTAAGCCGCCCATCCTCTGTCATGTAGATCTTGGACATTTTCTTCTCCACGGCTGCCAGGGCCTGCATGATCTTCGGGTCCTTGCTGTGGGTAGCCCGAAGATCACTCTCCTGCTGCTTCAGCTTCTCCTCCCTCCGGGAGAGGTAGACAACGTGGCCCAGGTAAATCAGGGTCGGGGTGCTGACAAAGAGGAACTGGAGCACCCAGTAGCGAATGTGGGAGATGGGGAAGGCTTTGTCATAGCAGACGTTGGTGCAGCCTGGCTGCCTGGTGTTACACACGAAATCCGACTGCTCGTCCCCCCACACAGACTCCCCGGCCAAGCCCAGGATGAGGATGCGGAAGATGAAGAGCACGGTGAGCCAGATCTTCCCGATCACGGTCGAGTGCTCCTGGACTTGGTCCAGCAGTTTCTCCAAGAAACCCCAGTCACCCATCTTCTAGGGAGCCTGTGCCTCTGCCAGCAGAGCGGGAAGAACAGCCACATCAATTCCCTGTTTCCATGCTGAGGAGCGCAGGGCACGAAGGGCCACCTAAGCCCCATGCTTTGGTGGGATCCAGCTACTCTGCAGAGTGCCCCAGCAAACCCACTGAGGGACATCCCACCCCTGAGGGAGGGACCCAGGCAGTAGTTCCCAGACCTGGAAGGCTTCTTCTACTTCCCACTGCCCAGCGCAGGAATACGGGGCTGGGGCAGAAGATGCAGCACAGGAATTTGCCTCCCCCAGCAGCACCCACAGCTCGTGGCTGTCCTGGCCACTCCCTGACTATGGGGCGATGGACCCCCAACCCCAGTAACCCTTCCCTCGCCCAGCGGACCCCTAGGACCGCTCACTGACCTACTGCTGCTCCGGGGACCCCGGCGAGCCCAGCCCGCACTCCGCGGGCTTTCAGCCCTCCAGCCCCGGCTCCTTATTAACCGCTGATAATTAAGCACAGAAGTGCCGGCTGTGCCGTTAAAGGGACCCCGGCAGCGGCGGGGCAAGGGGATGCCCGAGGGTGGGGGTGCCCCGTCCCCAGCACGGTGTCCCCGAGCGGTCCTCGGTGTCCTGGCGGTCCCTGCGGTCCTCACTCACCTCGGCTGCGCAGGGAATGCCCCGGCGAGCTCGGTCCGCGCTGAGTATGAGGGGTCGGGCCCGGCCAGCAGCTCCGGTCGTGCGGGGCCCGGGGGAGGAGCGCGGGCAGGAAACCGGGGGCCGGGGCTTAGTGCCGGACCTTAGTGCCGGGCCGGGCTGCAGGTGTGTGGGGCCGCCTCCTCCCGCGGCCCCCCGACGAGGGGGCGGCCCCGGCGGGCAGGGCGGGGGCGGCCGGGACCCCCGGGGGCAGCGAGGACCCGTCGGAGCCGGCGCTGGTGGGGGACAGTGGTAAACCCGGGTGTTCCTGCTCGCTCGTCCTCGGCTGCGGCTCCTCCACCGGGCAAACCCCGGGGATGCTCCGTCCTCTGTCCCGTGTCTCCGGGATGCCCCGTCCCCTTCCCGACAGGGTGTCCCGGGAAAACCTTGTTCCCCGCCCGGTGTCCTGGGGATGTTCCTTCCCCTGCCCGGCGGGGTGTCCCCGGAATGTTCCGTCACCCACCCAGTGTCCCGGGGATGTTCCGTCCCTGCCCGCTCCAGCCAGACCACGGCTGCGGCGCTCGCGGTTGCCTTCGCGGGTCTGTGCGGCGCGGCGGGCGCTGGGTGGTGCTGGAGCCTCACCGGAGCCGCCTCCCGCATCCCACCGGGGCCCGCGATGAGCCTCACCGAAGCCCGGTCCCGCATCCCACCAACTCCCGGTATGAACCCCAGTGGAGCCCGGTCCCGCATCCCACCGCAGCCCGGTCCCGCACCCCACCGGTTCCCGGGATGAACGCCCCGGAGCTCGGTCCCGCATCCTCCCAATTCCCAGTATGAGCCCCACCGCAGCCCAGTCCCACCTCCCACCGGTTCTCGGGATGAGCCCACCGGAGCCCGGTCCCGCATCCCATTGGAGCCTGGTCCTGCACCCCACCGGTTCCCGGGATGAGCCCCACCGGAGCCCTTGCCCGGGACCTGCCCGTGAGTTTCAGACAGGGATTTGCTGTCGCGGGTCTCTGCACACACCACAACTCCCTCGTGGGGCTGCGGATTGCGGGCAGGCTGAGCGGAGCTGGGAACACCGGACCGTCCGCTAGCGCTGCTTAAGGAGAGATTAAATGGAAATCATTTCTATTTATTATAATATTTATCAAGGTTTAGTAAATAATTGATGCTGATCCTTCCTTGATTTCCTTGGGGGCCAGCGTGCGGTTCTGGTGAATTAAAGTTTAACGACGCGTGACAAGGAGGGGGAGGCGGAGCGGGCGGACGTGAGCCCGACCAGAGGCTCGATCGCAGGCTCAGCTGCCCTGCCCGGCTCTGGAGGAGGAGCACACGGCTGCGGGCTCCTGGGGAACCTCTGCAACTCCGTGTCCTCTGCCCTCACCAGTCCCCTCGATTTCCAGCATGCAGAGCAGATCCCAGTGTCTTCAAGCAATGGGACATTTATTTTTGGATCCGTAACTTGTGCCAAGTGTGACGTGTCCCTCTGAGGTGAGGAGGGACACAAAGGCACCAAGGGAAGCAGCAGAACCAGCGAGGGCATTTGGGCAGGACATGGCACAGTGCTCGTGTGAGCCAAGGGGGAGAAGCTCCCCTGCCCCAATACTGTCAAACTGGGCCAGCAGAACAGCTGGCAACAATCTGGAGCTCTGCTCCTCCATCATTGTTCTGGGTGCACAAAGAGAACTCTGGCCATGGTGTCGAGCCCAGAGTTTCTCCAGGTTTTTTGGTACAAAATAAAGGAGGATGAAACCGTGCTTGGGACTGTGCATGTGTGAGGCCCAGCAAGTTGGGACTGTCACCATACCGGGTGATACCAGCCCTGGTTGGGCACCAACAAGTGCACTCATACCCAGCATGGGAGCAGCAGAGCTGGAGGACCCAAGGGAAGCTGCCAGACCTGGGAGGATCTGCGTGTTGTTGTGATGTCCAAGCTTGTGGCACTTCTCTGCATCTGGCAGTGCTCCGGGACTGCCCTCCCCTTACCTGTGTCTGCTCAGGCACCCATGGGTCTCTCTCGAGGGATGTTAGTTTGTTGGGTTTAGTCATTTTTCACACAGGTTGACTCTTGAGGGTTCTGGGGTGGCTGGAAAAGCTGCTGGGCCAAAGGAAATGTGAACCAGCTGGGACAGGCGAGGTCACAGCTCCTCTCCTCTGTGGGAAGAAGAGACACCCTCAGGCATGCCCACAGGCATCTAGTACCCACCTGCCACCAAGTGTGTCCATGCCACTGGGACACTCAGGGATGGGAGCTCCCATGGATATGTCCCCTTCCTCTTACAGCCAACGAGGTCCTGGCTGCAGAGTCTGGTGGTGACATCACTGGTGATCACCTCTGGTGCCAACCATCCCTGGCACATGCCAGGATACTTCTCCCTCCACCCTCCCCTCCCAGCACCCTTCAGAGAGCAGTCAGGGCTGTCACACACCTAGTCTGGGACTTGTTGTCCTTCTCCTCTGACTTGTGGTGGCAGTGGCAGGTGGAGGCTTTGCTGTAGCTGACGGAGCGCTTGGTGGATTTCTTCCACCTTCGTGCACTCCGGACAACTCGCTTGAAGATGAGGTAGAAGATCTCACAGACGGTGAGGACGATGCAGATGGAGGAGGCTCCAACCATGAAATAGGTGAAGACCCTTTTCTCGGTTGGCCGAGCGATGTAGCAGTCCACAGTGTTGGGGCAGGGGTCCACATTGGAGCACTTTACCAGCCGTGGTAAGTCGAAGCTGTCCCACATCTTGTGGAGGAGGTAGAGGAACAGGATCTCTATGATAAGCTTGAAGAAGAGGCTGAGCAGGTAGGTCCACCACAGCCCTCCATGCTTCTTGCCCGTGTTGCTGTAGAGCTTGGGGCAATTCTCCCCGTTCTTCTCCCGATTCTTCTTCTCGCGGTCCTCCCTGTAGGCCACGTGCATGATGACCAGGAGCGAAGGACAAGTGACGAAGATGAGCTGCAGGGCCCAGAGGCGGATGTGGGAGATGGGGAAGAAGTGGTCATAGCAGACGTTGGTGCAGCCCGGCTGCCTCGTGTTGCAGTCAAAGTCCTTCTGCTCGTCACCCCACACGCGCTCGGCCGCCACCACGTAGACCAGCACGCGGAAGACGAAGACCACGGAGAGCCAGATGCGGCCGAAGGCTGTGGAGTACTTGTTGACCCCGCTGAGTAGTGTCTGCAGTGTTTTCCAATCCATGGTGGCCCGTGGAGACCACAGTCACCTGACCTAGAGAGGCGTCAGGAGCGGTGGGTGAGGAGCAGTGGGAGGCACCACCGAGGGCATGTGTCCCTCACCGCACTAAATCTCAGTGACCTCTGGACTCCCCCCCAGTTCTACACCCATGTGGGGTGGGGGACCTTCCGCCTTGCAGACAGTAAAGCCCATCCCCACGCTCTCCTGGTGACAGAGGTGACTCAACCTCCCAGCACTTCCTTCTGGCAGAGCCTTTGCCCTAAGGGACGAGCCACCCTGCCAACTGCCCACCACCACGTCCTGATTATGTGTGTTGGTGCAAACGGGCAGCACAATCCGCTGGAGCGAGCCAGGATCAACAGCGGAAGGAGAAGCAGCTGCTGCAGTGCTGGGACATGCCAGGGACCGGTTTTTCTGTCTCACAGGTGATGCCCCAGGCAGCCCTAGCACAGGTGAGAGCGGGGCTGCAGAAAGGAAGAGTCCCTGTGTGTCACCAGCTTGTCACTCTGGCTGGTGCTCTGCTCCTGCCCCGGCAGCAACGCCGGAGGCTCCAACAGCCAAACCATCAAACCGGCTCCACAGCTCAGCCTGGGGCTGCCCCGTGAGAGGAGGGTGGCACGCTAAGCCCAGCCTGGAGCTTTACTGCACATGCATTTACTACCCTGGGTGGTTTATATAACCCTTCGTGCTGTGAAGGTGTGACAAAGGGGTTCCCAGAACTGCAGCTGGGTCGTTCCCACTTTTAAGGAGTTGATGCTCCCCTGTTGCCAACCCGGTGTCCTCTGAGACGTACCTGGAGGAGGCTGAGACTCCTTCCCTGCTCACTGGAGGTTGTGGGGTGGGAAGTGCCCAGCGCAGGGCATGGCAGGGGTAAGGCAGCACACCGGTGAGCAAGGTCCCTTCATCCAGGGAGGGGTGCACAGTCTGGGGGCTGCAGGGAAGGAACAGAGCCTGGAGCATTGCCTGAAGCCCATGGGGCTGCCCAGGAGCCTGTTCTTGGCCAGAATCACCCTACTATGAGCCCAAATCCACCCATTGCTGGCCCAGGGATGCACTGGGAAGCCGCTGAACCAAGTGGGGCCAAGCTGGGGTCCTGTGCCACCAAGTGCCAGAGCAGTGCCTGTGCTTGTGCCCACACGCCTTCACTCATCACCCTGTCTGAAATAAGATGGTCCCCTCTGGCAAATCAGTGAGCCAGGGTGGGGAGCAATCCCAGCGCTCCCACCCAGCCCCTGGCTTTAAAATCAGGAGAGGAGAGCTGCTGTTTTCCCCCCACATGCTGGTGCTGATGGCTGGAACCCGGAGTCCCTGCACACCCCCAGCCTGCCAGATCACCCATGTGCCCATCCCTGGTGCCACCCAGCACCCACCTGCCAAGCACCCACCTGCCCAGCACCAATGTGCCCAGCTCAGCCCAGCGCTGGCTCCAGCCACGGACCCGCAGCAGGGTGGGAAGGGGACAGGATCTCCATGCCAATCTCCGTGCTGAGCTCCGTGCCAATCCCTGTGCCCTGGGAGCCCCACAGCCCCCCTGGGGCTGCCTGGCAGCCAGGCAGAGCAGGGGCAGCGCTCAGGTGTGCTCAGTTCTGCCGGCAGAGCCCGTTTGCTTCCTGCAAAGCTCAGCACCCCTGCCAGCCCCCGGAATGCCAGCCCGCTGCGTCACCACCGGGTCCTGCCCCGCGTGGGCACAGGGCGTTGGACCCAAAAGCTCCCTGCTCCCATCTGGGGTGCAAAGGCAGCAGAGCCACTTCCTCTGGGGGGGGCTCAGCCTCTTTCAGTCCATGAGGAGGGTGGTGGGACAGAGGAGCAAGGTCTGGGGTGGCCATTCCTGCTCCTCAGGGTGCCACGCTGTGCCATTCCCCGGTATCACCGCCCCATGGGACAGGGCCTGGAGGGTCCCATCATGGCTCGGTGTAGTGTTGGGGTCCTCCCCTTTGGTCCCTGCAGGCTCAGTAGCCCCAGCCATACACCAGTTCCACCTGCACCCCATACACCATAACACAGCTCCCACTGCGCCCCATTACACTGTGGGGTCTGTCCCCCACATCCAGCAGGTCCCCCGTAGCACCCTGTGCCTCAGAAGGTACCTGGTCCAGCTGGGAAAGAGCTTCAGGAAGGTGTCCAGATCCAGGTGGCTCTCGCAGCAGGGAAGCTCCTTCCCAGCCACAGCCCTCGTGCACACCCAGGGCTCGTCTGTGGAGCTGAGTGTGTGTGGGGAGGGGAAGGGTGGTTGGTTTAGTTCCCAGTAAGTGGGTGAGTCTGGCAAACAGCTCCTGGAGAGGTTCTTGTCTGCGCACATGCACACACATGCTCGGGTTGAACAACAAAGGCAGGTCAAAGCCCACAGCGAGATCAACAGGATTCCTCCACAAGCGACACCAGCAGGTGATGCTCTGACCCCCACAAGGGTTGTCTGGGCACTGCGGTCCCGGGGGGACAGGGATGGACACCGGGCTTGCACCATCCCCCAGCTGTGGGGCCACCAGCAACCGTTGCTAAGAATCACAGATTTCGCAATTGTAACCCACTTTTTAAATGCTTTGCCTTAGTAATAGTTTTGCAACAGCTCACCGGTATCTCCAATTTTAGGAACTTGCAGCCACCGCCCTGGCAGTGCTGGTGCTGTCGGACAGGACTTTCCCCAAACGGCAGGTTGGCAGCAGGGTCCCCACCAAGTGAGACCCTGCCCTGCTGCTGCCCTCAGCCGCACCTCTATGGGACCTGGAATGTGTCCCTAAGGGGGATGTCCCTCTCCCCAGAGCACCCACGGCTCGCGGGAGGCTGAGTCAGCCCCATCCTGCTGGAGCAGCTGGATGCCCCATGGAGCAGCCCCATTTGATACCTGATGCCAGCAGGGCAGGAATGTGCTTCCTCTTGCCTGCGGTTCACCTGGTCTTTAGAGTGCCCTGAGGCTTTTCCGGCATTCTCCGGCACACCCTGGAGCCGAAAGAGCCTCACCGGGAGCCTGGCCAGGGCCACCCCTCCCTTGGGGACACGTCTGAAGAGCCCCTGAGTGCTTGGTGCCCGGAAAGCTTTGCTCCCTGCTCTCCTGGCAGACAAGCAGCCACTTGCCCGAAGGTATTTTGGCTCCAGGAGGTCAAATAAAACCAGTGAGGGTTTGCCGGGTTGGGGCCACACAGGAATGGGAGCCCAGGAGATCCAAAGCAAACCCTGGTGGGACTCTGGGGGTGCAGAGTGGGGTGAACCCGGAGGAGGGGACAGACATAGGAACCCCCATCCCAGACAGGAGCAAAGCGGGGGCTCCCTCACCTCGGAGCTGCCCTGTCCTGCCGGCAGGATCAGGAATTTGAGCTATGCTGCTGCAGAGAGCCGGTGTGGCAGGAGCCTGTCAGGAATCTGGGGGCTGTGGCTTTCGAGGTGATAAACCCAGGGGAGTGGGAAGTTGTGAAGCACCACGGGCAGCTCTGATTTCTTGTGCAGGCAGCAACTCCCCACCCCATGGCCAAACCCTGTGAGGGCCAGGTGAAGAGCAGGGCTGGATCCCCCCTGGGCAGTCTCTTGCCTGCAATTTTGGAATTTCAGGAGAAACCACGTGGCTGTGGTGAGAAAGTTCAGGTGCTTTTGGCATGGGCAGGTTTCCCTAAGGCAGTTGGGTGGGGAGCAGAAACACCTCATGTTTCCCAGTGTTTTGTAGTGCTGAGCTGGGTATTTTCCAGCTAAGGGCACATCCCTGTGCCCCCTCTACTATCCCTCTGCCAACTGGTCCAGTGTGGGCAGAGAGACAAAGTGCCAGTATGGTTCAGCAGCTCTCAGCACCTGGGAACTTGAGGTATGTCCCAGGTTATTCACCCTGCTGCCACCCTGCTCCAGCTCAGCAGGGTGATGGGTGACAGGCTGCAGTGCCAGATGTGGACACTGAAACACCCAGTGACCTCCAGAGGCTCAGCCTTGCAGCCTTTATGGAGGAAAAACCCAAGCAGTGGAGCAGGTGGCCACCATACCAGAAGGAAAACCTCAAAGTCTCTTTTAAGGAGTATTAAATGGGGGGTAGGAGGCAGGACCCAGCCCTGCCTTTGCTCCCTTCCTGCCAACAGCATCCCAGCTGCCCTGCTCCAGGGCCATGTCCCCAGGGAGGAGACTCCCCCACAAGCACAGGGCATGGGAGTCACGGGATCCTGGGAACCAGCAGCCAGAGCAGCCACTGACTCCAGCACACTGGACATAAATCAGAGAGTTTTGCCTCAGTTCCCAGCAAAGAGGCAGCTTTTGGCCAGGGAAGAAACAAGCCCAAGCTGAGAAGGCCAGGCTACCCCTGACCTGCACACGTGAGCCCCTCCACATTCCTGCCTGGACTGCAGTTAGTGGCGGGTTTCTTTTAAAACTCCTCTCCCCTGAATTCAGAGGCTCCTCTGGGACCCCACAAGAAAATACAGGGGATTCCCTGGATGATGCAGCAAAATCTGGGAAATAGCTTTTATTTTGACAACCCCCCCTCGGTTTATTCCCTTTGCTGACACGGGTCCTGCCTCTGCATACCAGGACATGTCCCAGCTTCCACACCCCCGTTTCTGCAGCACCAACAGGGGAAACTTGGGTGGGGGGAACGCATCAGACAGAAAAAGTTGAACGCTCCTGTTTGTCCAGCTGGTCGCTGCTGATCCCAAGCCTGGATGGTGCAAGACACCCTGAGCTCTGTGGAGCAGCCGTCGTGTTTGCTCCGAGCGCGACAAAACAGCGCAACAACAACCGGCAACTGGATCTGCAGGTCTCTCCCAACGGGGCAGCTGCGCTTTGAAGTGAGGTTGCGGGACTGGGTGGTTCCTCTGGGGCTCAATCTCTGCCCCCGATTAGTACCTGCAGAGGGAACACCTCGGGGTTTCACCCATCGGGGACAGCCTGGAGCAAGAGCAGCCAGCCTTGCTCGAGAACAAACAGCCCAGCCCACGCTCTTTAAATCGGAGCAATGGCTCGCACACAAAGAACAGCTTGTGTCCTCTGGCGTGAGAGGCTTCGGTAAAGGAAACTTCCCGGTGGGTAATCCAGCAACGGGAGCGGACGGGAGGAAGGCAGAGACCAGCACAGATTTACCTACAGAGAGGTGGGAAGAAAACCTGCCTGTATTTCCCCATCTGCCTCTCTCACCCCACAGGTCTCCAGCCTCACTGGTGTCAGCACAAGGATCTGCTGTGTGCCCAGAGGGTTCTGGGCTGATGGCTGGGATCCCCCCAGGGCTTCTCCACCATCCTCACCCTCGTGGGGTGGCTGGTTCAGGCCCTTCCCTCCAATCCAGCAGTGCTGCAGCCCTGCCTGCTTTTGGCATCCCCCCTGGCCAAAGCAGTCCCTCTGACTCCCCCTCTGGTACATCCAGCTGGTCCTTTCCCCAGGGTTCAGCTTTGCCCAAGTGAGAGCTGGTTTGCTGGAGCAGCAGTAGCTGGAATGACCTGTCACCAAGAACGGCCGTGATCCTAAAGGACACAGGGATGGTGCTCCCTGTGCTGCTTCCACTGGGGCAGAGCCAGCGAGTGCTGGTGCTGTCACTGCTTATGGAAAAAATAATAATCACACCCTCTAAATAAAGCGAAACCAGCAACAGATTGAGCAGCATGTTCAATGTTAATGTTGCTTAGGAGTGCATTTACCATGAAATTATTGTTAATTATTCATCCCGGCTAATGCTCGGTGATGGCCTCCGCAAGGACGGTGCTGCTCACGTCACAGCCCAACGTGACATCTTACAGCAATAAATGAGAGCAGATTCTGCCATTTAATGTTATTGTTTAATCAGTGGTTTCCTCTCCATTATTTGGCTGTTTTGCTCAGGCGTTTTCCTCTGGCTGGGCAGGATCATCCAGCAGCCCACGGCGGGCGCTGCCTGCCCGGCCGGATCCTCACACCCGTGGCACCAGGGACCTGCTCCTGTCCTCACTCAGCTAATGAGTGTTGTTAATGATGATTACATCAGTCTGAGATGGCCCTGATGTAGGGTGAGGGGTAGGCAGAGGGTAGATCAGGGTATCTGTCCTGGGTGGGAGAGGCTCAAAGTCTGGGCACTGCTGCCAGTTCACAGCTGCCATGGAGCTGCTGGTCCCTGTCACTCTCGGGCACCACGTGTCCTACAACACTTGGTTGACCCCAAATTCAGCAGGACAATGTCACACATCTTCCCCAGAACAGGAGAAGCAGAGACTCCTTGAGCACAGCCCAGCTCCAAGGCGCTGCCACCCTCAGCACTCCCGCACTGAGGGGACAGAGGAAGACGAGGGGGATGAAGACGCAGGGCAGATGAGAGGCTCCTTCTTCCTCCTGGGCAGCTCTAGGAAAGAGCCTCCTCCTCGGGCAGCGTGCTGGGACAGGACGCTGTGGGCGGGATGGTGGCTGTGGGGGGTTTGTAGTCTGCCCCATGGAAAACCTGTCCCCCCGTGCCCACGGGCTCGGGGCAGGAGAGCGGGCAGTCCTGGCTGTGCCGCCGGCTCTCCCCACCACGGGCCTGCAGGCACTCACGGCACCGCTTGCCCACCAGGTAGGCGGCCTCGACGAGGTTCAGCATGATGCAGACGCAGGTGGTGGCCACCATGAAGAGGGTGAAGATGTTCTTCTCGGTGGGCCGGGAGATGAAGCAGTCCACCACGTTGGGGCAGGGGCGCAGCTCGCACTTCACCACGCGGGGCAGGGTGTAGTTCCTGTAGAAGCGGTAGAAGATGTAGAGGAAGACCACGTCCACGCCGGCCTTGAAGACGAGGCTGAGCAGGTAGGTCCACCACAGCCCGCCCTGCTTCTTGCCAGGGTTGAGGTAGATGCGGCGACAGTTGTCCCCGCCGACCTCGCGGAGCCTCTGCTCCTTGGCCTCCCTGTAGGCCACGTGCATGATGACCAGGAGGGATGGACACGTCACCAGGATGAGCTGCAGGGCCCAGAGGCGGATGTGGGAGACGGGGAAGAAGTGGTCGAAGCAGACGTTGGTGCAGCCTGGTTGCCTCGTGTTGCAGTCGAAGTCCTTGTGGTCATCACTCCAGACCCGCTCGGCCGCCACCACATAGACCAGCAGGCGGAAGATGAAGACGAGGGAGAGCCAGATGCGGCCGAAGGCTGTGGAGTACTTGTTGACCCCGCTGAGGAGCCCCTCGAACACGCTCCAGTTCATGGCTCCCTGACCCCCTTAGCTGGCCTGGGGAGAGGGAAGACACTGTGTCACCAATGGAGGTCCCCTTCAGAGCCCCTGTGTGCCCCAAGGCACTGAGCTGTGCTCCCTGGACCCTTTCTGCCCTAAGCCCACACGCAGGGACACCACTGGTCCTGGTGATGTGTCTCCACCCAGCACTGTCCCCTACTTTGGGGACCCGGCAAAGCTTGGGGGTTCTACCGCAGCCACAGCATCCTCCAGCCACCCCCAGCTCCAGCCCACGGCTCAGCCCCCATCCCACACTGCCCGCCCCAGCTCCCGCCTCGTTGCCCAGGTATTTGTTATTAATTTTCCTCATGTTTCCAGGCCTGGCCAGGGCAGACAACAAATAGGAGCAGCCGGGACGTGACTCACTCGGCCGCTCCGCCGTGTCCTCTCCCATCGCTGGAATCTGCCGTGGCCGTGCAGGAGGAGCCCTGTGCTCACTGCTCCGTGTCCACACGCTCAGCAGAGCAGAGGGAGTGGGTGGGCTGGGGGGAGCTGCACGGCCCCAGCAGTGCTGAGGAGCTGACCCGGGGCTGGGCAGCCTCAACAACCAACTTTCACCAGCCCCAGACCCCTCTGTGGCTGATTCGACCCTGGTTTGCACCGTGCTGGGCAAACACACCCCATGGAGCTGTGAGGCTGCGTTTGGCATTGGCTCTCCTTAATATTTCACCTCTGAGGGTTCCCCCTCACCGAGGAGCTCTCAGGGGTGAACACGTCTCCTGTTTTTCGTTCAGCCTGGCCCGGCCAATGCTCCTGCTCGCAGGGCTGGAGCCACCGCGGTGGGAGCCGGTGCCTCCCGTCTCACCGGGCGGATCGCCGGGGACACGCACAAACCTCGGATTCCTCCTTCTCCCTGCACGCTTCCAGCGGCAGCGCAGGGTGTGCCCATCACCTCGGAGCCAGGTCGGGCAGATGCATCTTCCCCAGCCCCATCCTCCCCTCCCCAGGGCCGGGGGCTGCCGCTGAGAGGGGTCCCCGCTCCGCTTACCGTGGGTGTCCCTCGGCGAGGCGGGCGCTGCTGCGGGTCGGTGCTTGCCCAGGGTAGGAACGCATCGCCTGGTGCAAGAGACACCAGATGAGTCATTCCCGGGCTCTCGGGAGCGAGGAGGAGATTCCCAGGGGGAAGGGATGAGGCTCGAGGCAGATGCCCCACGTGTCCCATAAGCTGCCCGATTTCCTGGGGCGGAGGGCGGCCCCACATCGTGCTGCTGTGCAGGAAAGGGCTGTGCCAGCTGCTCCGCCACGGGGAGGGGCGGGAGCTCAGGGCTGTCTGCTCTTGGGTGCTGCGGGGATGCTGGGGTGCCCAGTACAACCTGGGGTCCCTCCATCCCATCCCTGTACCCACGGCCCTTTGCTCCCGTGTGGCCCCTGACTGCGGCATCGGGAGCTGCTCAGCCGAACACCTCCCTCTGTAATCCCCTTTTTTACTCAAACTTTGCACCATGGCAATAATTTAGCAGAGCCTTTAGCCCTCCCCACCCTCTGACAAGTGGGCGGCAGTTGATTATTTTACTGGAATTAATTAACTGTTTATCTATGCTCCCCTCACCTGCAAGCCGGCACAAGTCTCTTCCCCCTCACTCACCCCTCCTTGATGCCAGGGCCTGGAACCCTCCCAAAATGAGCCCTTAGATCAGACAGCCCCCTCTTTGAGGTCTGATCCCTGTCTCGCAGCTCTGGGGCACAGGGATGGGGGTCAGAGGGGTGGGGGTGTCCAAGGAGCAGGTGTGGTTCCAAGGAGAAGGTGTGGGGTGCAGGAGTTCAGGTACTTCTGGAGTCATTTGAGGAGCAAACACAACGTTTCATTTGCAATTCTGCCGGGGTTTAAAAAAAAGCACGCAGAGAAACAAATCTAAACAGCTGTAAAGTAAATTACCAGTGTTTGCGGATGGCTCCAGGGAAGAGTTCTGCAGTTTGAAATCAAACAAGCCCATTTTTTTTTTTTTTTCTTCTTAACATGCCTGTGTAGTGGCTGTGCCAGGAAGGCAGTTCCCAAGGGCCGTGTCCCCTCATGGGCAGGCAAGGAGGGCCCAGAGCAGCCCCCATCCACCAGCACCCAGCAGTGGGTAGGGGTGACATTCTGCCCCAGGTGCCCCTAATTTTATGGGTGTCTGAAGTGGCTCTTGTGGCTTTCTCGGTTAAAATCCCCTCCTTTGGGGAGCTGCCACATGTGATGGGCATGTTCTGCTCCGTGTGGAGTTCCCTCCGCCCCTCCACAGGTGAGTCCCCAGCACTGGGGACACAGAGGTGTATTAATGGCAGCACTTTATCTTCCAGGAACAAGCCCTATTAGTACATTTTCACTACAACATGAAATATTAATAACGCTTTGCATTTATATAGCGTCATTCATCCCACAGTCACCAGCCAAGCTGCTGACATGAATCAAACACCACAGCCAGCTCTGGAGGAAGCAGGTAAACGGGATTACACCCAGTTTCCTGCTGCACAGGGTTTTCTCCAGCTCACTGACGCCACTGAGGATGTTTTGGGGGGTAAAGCCCAAGCACATGTGGCCAGGGGCTGCTCCTGAGAGGCACTGGCTGGTGCTGGGCTTCCAACTCCTCCAGCTGCTGCAACTGGTATTTGCTGTTCCTCATCCTGTGCTGAAGGCACAGGGAGGGGAGTTAGGAAACCTGTCAGCCCACGGAGGCCAGGCCCTGACACAACCCGAGTACTCTGGCAGCATGAAAGAGCGAGCAGAAACCGGTGGGGAAACAAAGGGCTATTTTCACCTTGCTAAAGAGCCTCGCATTTAAACCCTCCTCCAGCTCCATAGCACACGATGATTGCGAAGGCTTTTACACTCCAGCCCAGCAGGAATCGCTCCTGCTGCTGGAGATGCTACGTACAGATGCTGGTTAGCAGGGTGGGATCCCATTAGTGGTGATGGATAAAGAGACAAACAGGTTCTGGGTGAAGTTCCGGAGCAGGGTGAGCGGCAGGGAAGGGCTGTTGGCACAGCCCCCTGTCCCCAGCACTGTTGTTATTCCAAGAGGAAGGCACCTTGTTTGTTTGCAGATGATTAAAAAAACCCAAACAGATTAGTGAAAATTAAACACACAGAACAGGCTGGATGTTGGCTCAGCCACCGGGAGAGTGATGTGAGCATCCCAGACTGGCTCTGCTGTGCCCAGCTCAGCCCTGGTACCCACCTTCCCCAGCCCCACTGTGCTGCCAGCTGCATTCCCCATCCCATGGCATTGTTTGGAAGCTCTTCCATGGAAAACCTGTGTGCAAAGCCTGTCTGGATGAGAGCAGGCAAACCCTCCCTGGCCCAGCACCCATGAATCTGAAATTTATATGTGAGGCTGTAGGGAGTAACTTCATTCCTAGGGAGAGATTAATTAATCCCAGACTCAAACTGCCTCAGTGAGGTGGTTTGCTACACGGGAGATAAATCCACACGGTCAGCAGCGGCTGAGGATGAGGTTATCAGGGATCTAAATCATGGCAGCTGATGGTGGTGAGCAGGGGACAGGGCACATCTGTCCTGCCAACCCTTTCTCTGCACTGGGAGCAGATGAGTGGGGCACAGGGGGAGATGCTGCTGTAGCACTTTGCCCCTAAAAAGGCAGAAATAAGAACGACTCAGCCTGTGCAGACCATGCCCTTGCAATGAAGGAAAAGGAAGGATGTGGAGGACAAACCACTAAGTCAGAGGGGGCCATGAGGAGTCACACAGTCCCAAAACCCCGGCAGGAAAGGGGTTGGGGGATTTGGATGCTCTCCCAGTAGGAGCAGAGTCCAACCCAGCCCTCAGCCCTGCTGACTGCCACCGATGGGCCCTTTAATGCCTGTTTTGGGTTGTTTGGCCTCATAGTCACCGTGAAAATGACATCTTTGTCCTTGCCACTGACCTTGGCGGCATCCAAACTGGTGACACGCAGGTCAGAGTCTTTATATCCCATTACCAGTCTCCTGAGTCATGCCTGTCCCCTGGCAAGTTACATTATTTTGAGATGGCAGCTAAATGGGAAAGGGGTCGCGCTCCCAATACGGCGACAATAGGACATGACAGCACTTCTCTGAGTGATTAAGCCTCAGGTGATGTCGGGGCTACAAGACAAGTGGCTGAAGGCTGAAAGACTTTAATCACCCCAGACATGGCATTGCAACCTCACTCCATCCTGCCACGGTGGGCTTTTATAGTGATACAGGAGTGATAATAAAAATAATCCAGCCCAGCCTGTGCACCCACCGGTTACTTACCTGTGCTGCCGTTAATAATCAGCACGGGCAGCCTGTTGGCCCTCCAAGATCCTTCTGCAATAAATCAGCTCTGATGCCTTAAAACAACTGTCCAGACCTGCTGGAGCAGACACTAGATGGCATTGGGAGAACGTGCTGTGAGGCACGGCCACCTTCCCTGGAACAGTCTGAGAAAACAGAGCAGAAAACTCAGGATGACGGAGCAGAAAATGTCTCAGCCAGGGAGAAGCCACCAGCTTCCCTCCGTCCTCACAGTCACTAGTTCACCTCCATCCTCACCCCCACCAGTTCACCATCATCCTCGCACCCACCAGTTCACCTCCATCCTCGCACCCACCAGTTCACCTCCATCCTCGCACCCACCAGTTCACCTCCATCCTCGCACCCACCAGTTCACCTCCATCCTCACACCCACCAGTTCACCTCCATCCTCACACCCACCAGTTCACCTCCATCCTCGCACCCACCAGTTCACCTCCGTCCTCACTGTCATCAGCTCACCTCCATCTCCACACTCACCACTTCATCCCCACACTCACTCACCAGTTCAGCTCCATCCTCACAGTCACCAGTTCATCTCCAACCTCTCACCCACCTTGTGAGCGTGGCAGTGGGGCACAGCCCTGAGCTAATCAAACAGTTTATCCCCAAATTATTATTTTTTCCCCAACAAGGAGCTGGGACCTGGATGGAGCTGCACCTGTGGCTCCCCAGGGCCTGGCTGCCTCTGTCTACACCAGCACACAGAGGGTGGGTGGGTCCTTACCTGGCTGGGGTAGGTGCACCTGGGCACCTGCACAAGGGCTGGGGATGAGAAGTGGGGCTTTAAAATGACTTCAAAGCCAAATGTTGCTGCTGCCCTGTCCATCCCCTGCTGACTCCAGTATCCTGCCAGCTCCCTTCACACAGAAAGGAAGCTTTTCCTCCTGCAGTCTGGGCACGTGCTTCCCACACCTTGATCACCCTCTCCATCCAAATCAGCCTCTTTGTCCATCTGTCCCCCCACCCCTCTGCATCTTGCCCACACCTGGATGCATCTGTATCCCGGGGGCTGGTGCAGACAGGCCCCTCCTGGGAGCAGCCCTGGGCATTTCCTCAGTGGAGCAGCAGAGCACACTCACCCTCCCACACCTGCAACCCGGCTCGGAGCCAGAAGCTGTTTGCAGGCACCAGGATCAGTCAGGCTCTTTCCCATCGTTCCAGCCTCGTTCCACCCATCAGAGCCAGTCTCTCCTTCCCTCAAATCACCTCCTGCACCCCACTGAGCCGAGCTGACTTTGTCTCTTAATGCTGCATTGTGCCGGCAGCCCAAGAGCCACAATACAGCTCCTGATTGCAGCTCCCTCCCCTCCAGCCAGCCCCAGCCTCGCCATCTCGGCACTGCTGGCAGCACATGGCACTGCCACAGGCACAGCCCACCTGCTCCTCCCCTCCCAGAGGGGCCCCAAAAGCCTCCAGCCCCCTGGAAAGCAGCACAGCTGAACTTTGTGTTGCTCTGTTAGCGCAGGGGAGAGCTCTTGGGGTGATTCTACAGGTTTTGGGGTGCTCACCTACCTCAGCTCACACCCATCCCATGGGTCTGGGACTCCCCCTCCCCTGTTCTCCCTGCCCAAGAAGGACAACACACAGCACAGGCAAAACTCAGACACTGTCACAGGCACTTGAGCCGGAGAGCTCTGCTTTCTTTGGGGATCTCTGCCCTGGCAACCTGATGTTACAGAATTCTTCCAAAGGCTGAAAACTTGCTCACAACTGTAAGAGAAAGCCTACATTAAAAACAACCCATCGCTCCTCTTAGTTTGCTTGTGCCACTCCTGGGGACTCTGGGCAGCAGGACTGAACTCTGAAAAGGGCCCAGACTTGGCTTAAAGCAAGAGAATTCACATCATCGTGTCTTAAAATGTCACCACTTTAATTAGCTCCATCTGAAGCTGGAGTGGGTCTGTCTGGAAACCAGCAAGGAAACTGCTTCACCCCTCACAGCTTCTAGTTCAGGTTGAGAAATTTGCTCAGGCTGACCTTTTCCCTCTCAGACCCAAAAAAGGTTCCCAATCCACACTGGCATTTCCTAAAAATAGGACAAAATAGCCCCCACAAAAATACCAGCCAGCTGTAGGGATGATGATGTGCTGCATCACTCCAATGCAGGGAGAAGGACTTCAGCTGTGAGATTCCTGCCCGGGGAGAAGGGATGCTCACAGGGTCCCACTGTGCCAGTTTTTCCCCTTTCATCTCCTTCAGACACCACTGCCAGTCCCCTTCATGGAAAAAGGAACCCCCCAGTTATCTCAGATCAAGGTGTCCCCTGCTCAGTGTTTTCTACAGCTTCATTTAAATCTTCATCTCACCCACCCTCTCCATTCCATCTTCTGCACCTGTGAGGCTGCTGGACTCATAACTCACACTCCAGGATAATTTCTTGCTCTAAAGGACACCGTGAACTTCTTCACAATTTGCCAACCAGCCAAGAACGCTTCTCCAGGTGGGATATGCTGGGTAATTATTGGATTTTAGCTGCTGGAGATGGAGGTTTGAGCCCACTGATGCTCTGTGTGCGTGTGATAAATTAATGAAAGCAAAGCCAGAGGAAGCACCTGAAAAAACATAGAGAAGCAGAAGGCCATGATGCCCCACCACAGCTGTTGGGCTTGGAAATCACAATGCTGAGGTGTCACAACCCTTCCAAGGCCTCTGCTCTCCAGACCAGGCTGTCTCCAGCACAACCTCTAAGAGCAGAAGCCACCAAAAATCAGGGCCCACGTCAGGAAGGGTCACAGATGTGCCCACCATTGCGATGGCTGGAGGATGCTGAATTTGGGTCTGACCTCGGCTGGGGGTGCCCGGTGCTGTCACCACTCACTGCTCTGCCCTCCGGGAATGGCCGAGCTGCAGTTTGGTCTCCTTTTTTTGCAGAGCCAGGGAAAGCTCAAGCGAGAGAAATACCTTCCTCAGAGCCTTAATAACTCTCCGGCGCGTCAGAGGGAGAAGAGCGGGATCAAAAGCATCCTCGCCGCCTCCCCGCTCGTTGACGGCGAGCCCCGAGCCCCGGCCTCGCGGCGCGGGGGCTTTTGGGGGAGCGTGACCCTCATCTGTGGCCTTGCCACGCAATTATGACTCGCAAAGAGAAGGGGCAGATCGCCCCAGGTGCGGGAAGAATGAGAGGCAGCCCGCCTTTCATCCACACCCCACCGGTCGCTCGCCTGCCGCTCGCTATTCTTAGCCCTCCTCATCAAGGAGAAGCCTTCCCTCCTCCCGCCGATTGAAGCCCAGAGCCCCGACATCGAGGGGATCCCGAGCCGGCGATGGGGCACGACCCCCACAGGGGTGGCTTTCAAGCTCCGAGGGCACCTCGTGGAGGTGGGTATTGATGTGGAGACGTGGACGTGCCTCGCACGCCGAGGAAGGTCAAGCCTTGGCTCACACGCTTGATGTGGGAAGCGCCGCGGCTCAGGCGCCGGTGGAGGGACCGCTCGTGCTCCTGCCTTGGTGTCAAACTCCATGGGGAAGAGGAGGAAAGGGGCTCCAGGAGGAACATTTGGTCATTGGGTTTTAAAGTTCCACCTCGTGTCCCCATGGGAGAGACTCGGGCTCTTATTTTCTGCCTGGGCAACTTTGTGCCCATGTGAGGGACTTGGGCTCTTGTTTTGAACTTGGGCAACTGTGTCCCCATGTGAGGGATTTGGGCTCTTGTTTTCTGCTTGGGCAACTTTGTCCCCATGTGAGGGATTTGGGCTCTTGTTTTCTGCTTGGGCAACTTTGTCCTCCAGTCTAGTCTTCATGAGGAAAACAAGATCCCATGGGTTATGATGGCAAGGGGTCACTCAGGGTTGTGTCCCACTGCGCTGGAAGAAGGTGGAAGTTGCTACCAGCACCATCCATGGGTAGAAAGCAGAGCTGCCTTGATGGCAAGGAAAAAAGACTCCCCAAGAGCCTGTGTCTATCCCATCCCCATGGCAAAGGCTGATGGCCAGGCCAGACGGTGCAATGCAAGGTCAGCAAGAGCTTGAGGAAGGTAAATGGGTCCGTGTCTACTAAAGTGAAGCCAAATCAGCAGAGCTACCCCAGGAACCCAAAACATTTGAGGAGCAACCAGGGAACTACCAAACTCTCCTGGTGATGGTCACAGATCCCATCTGCTACACGACTTTCCTTGTGCAGCACAGGGGCGTTGCTGACCCTTCCAGGCTGCCTTTGCCACTGTCTGGTTCCTACAAACTGCTCCAGGAATTAACAAACTCAAGGTTTCTGGAGATACTGGGAGAGTGCACCAGGACCAGGTGGGTCTCCCAGAGGCAGCTCTAAACACATCCAGCTCCCCATGATCTCAGGAGCAGGGTCAAGAGGGGCTGCAGCCCCCAGACAGCCCCAGACTGGGCTGGAGGGGCCCTGCCAGAGTTGACCTGCTCCACCACCATGTCAGGCTCTCACCTCTCCCCCAAATTGGCTGGAAATAGGGGACTCAGAGCACATTCTTTGTGTCAATACAGTTGCAGAAAATCAACTTCATTACCCTGAAGAATTCAGAGCTCTTTCCAGATGTCAGCAATCCTGCAGACAAATGAAAGTCCAGTGAAGTTCACTCCTTACTTTGTTCCCTGGGAACTCCTCATCACTGATTCCAAGCTCAGTGAGGACTCCTGTGCTGATGGATGAAGCCTCAGGAGCCAGGGCTGTTCTCTCCAGGGCCACATTTGTTTGGTCCTCTCACTCCCCCCACATAGTTAAGGAATTTTGGTGTGTGGCACTGGGGGTGCCTCAGCATTGTGGGGACATGCTGAGCTGGAATGACCCTATGGAGAGGAGAGGAGAGGAGAGGAGAGGAGAGGAGAGGAGAGAGGACAGCAGCTGACTCCCCCACCTCGGGGTGGGAATTGCACAGGGCTCCTTGCTGCAGGTTCATGCCTGACTGCAATCAATGTAACCTTTTAAAATTAATCTACTTTCTCTCCTCTTTTGCACACAAATACAGTTGCTGAAATTCCTCCATTTCCATGACATTTGGGGAAAAATTCTCCCTCGGTGGAATGCTTTCTTTACACTGTGGGCATTATTACTTTAGGGGGAAATTAAAATAAAGGTTGTGGGTTTTTTTTTTCTTTTAGTCTTTAATATTGGAAAATAAAGGTTCTTTATCCCCCTGCACTGCTGGAAGTGCAAGGTCTGCCAAGCGGAACAAGCAGAGCAGTCAGGACAGCTGGGGGCTGCTCCCAGTGCTCCCAGTCATCCTGCCCTGAAAACAGGGAAAAAAAATCCCTGCTAAAAGTTCCTGACCGAAGGTCAGGCACCGGAGAGCTGGGGCAGGAGCTCCTGCCGGCTGCTCTGGCTCCTGGTTTCTCAGCATCGGAGGGAAATGGGCAGCGACGGCCGCGGGGCTCTCCATCACCCGCCGCGGGATAGGGGAGGGCGGCTGCGCCCGGCTGATGGATTGGGAAGGAAAGGCTGACAGCCCCAATTTACACATCACGCTGCTTTCTTCCTTCAGACGCAAAAAGCAGGGTTTCTTCCCTGTTTTCCAAAAGCAAAGGGCCCTCCTGTCCCCGCTCGGTCCCCGGCGGCTGAGGGGAGGCAGGAGGGTGAGGAGCTGCTCCCAGGGTGTCGCGGGGATTGGGATGCAAAGGGACACCCTGTCAGCCAGGCTGTTCCCACGGGCACTTCTGTAAAACCAGCAACCGAAGGGAGAAGGGAGGAAAGCCTTCCTTCACCCATGGAAAGGGTGGGAGATGCCTCCTCTATCAAGAGATAAACATGAACACCCTGACACAGTAGACCTTTCGTGCTTCAGGACAGCAGCCAGACCTTCAGCTGCCTCGGGGACGGAAGGAAAAGGGTTTAAACAGCTGTTTCAAGCTTTGGACTCATCTCAGGCTCTCTGGGTGCAGAAAGTCTGTCCCCACTGCTCAGCCTCCATCCAGAGGTCCCCATGGGTGCTCTCCTGGTGCTCCATCCTCGGTGTCCCTGCCACTCCCACCTCTGCCAGACCCACCGGGGACCTGCCATCCCTGGAAACATCTTTCTGTGCACACCCTCTATTTCTGTGCATTTAAGGACGCGGGTGTTTGGGCAGGGGGCACGACCAGGGCAGCAGGAGCCCCATGGACCACCTGAGGGGTGGATGGAAAGGGGAGGGCAGGCCAGAGGTGCCCAGCCAGGGAAGGTGAGGAGTTTCCAGAGTCACTCTCACGCTGCCCAGTCCCCTGGTACGTGCAAGACGGTGTCACTGCCCACACACAGCCCTTCAGCCACCCCTCGCTCCCGACGTTCCTGGCCTGGATTTCCTGGAACAAACCCAGCAGCCTCCTCCTCCTTCGCTTTCCCAGGCTATTTTTATCCTCTTCCCAATGACAGATTGAGGGCTTCAAAACCCAGCCCCGTGAACTCTCTCCTGCTTCCCCGCCATGGAAATTACTGCGCAGTGGTTCAAAATGGGAGAGCAATTTGCAAAACAAATAAGTCTCCGATTAGCTAACGAGCCGTCGGGCTGACCTTTCGGGGACCCCTTCATTAGGAGACACTGAGCACCGATTAACTGCACCGGGATGGAGGGAGCCACTTCACACCGGTTTAATGAATTAAATATATGCTCCTATTTGGCTCCTAATGTTAAAAGAACGTTAAGTACAGTAATTGTCACATTCCTGAAGCCAGTCATCTCCCTACCTCGCAGCTCAGCTCGGCTTTCCCCTTCCCACCACCAAAGTTTAATTTGTTAATGTTCTGGTGTCACAGTGCTTCCCTCCGTTAACACCAGCCTATCAAAGTGTCCTGCTCAGGATGCTCCAGATCTCCTCCCACTCTCCCAGGGTATCCCAGCACGTGGAAGATGCTCCATGCCCTGTCCTGGCCATTACCTCCTCCTGGGGCTGCACCTTCTCCTCTTCTGTTCCTCCGTGTCCAACAGGACAAGAGGGAACAGCCTCAGGCTGTGCCAGGGGAGGGTCGAGTTGGACATCGGGAGGAATTTCTTCCTGGAAAGGGTTGTCAGACATTGGAAGGGGCTGACCAGGGAGGTTTGGAGTCCCCACCCCTGGAGGTGTCCAAAGTATGACTGGATGTGGCACTCAGTGCTTGGGCTGGTGGACGAGGTGGGGATGGGGACCAGCATGAACTCGATGGGCTGGGAGGGATTTTCCAACCTGAATGATTCTCTTGGGAAAAAGAGATAGAAAGGGAAAAACTAACGAGAAAGAAACAGTGGAGGAATGGAATGAGTGATCACGCTGGCCATGGGATTGTCCTGAAACTCTTCCTGCTGCCCACGAGGCTGCAAACCTCACACCTTTTGTTGATGTGCCTCTGACTGGTGTGTAATTTAATTACCACGCGCTTAAAAGATTAAATCCACGATTAAAAGAATTTATATGGATTAGTGCAGGATGATTTTAAATCACTGCCAGCTCACGGCACAGCAACCCCACAATCTGCAACCTGCAGCAAGAGCAGCAGTGATGGCAAGGGCTGGGTGGGCACCCTGGCCCTGCCCCGTGTGCCAGGGAGTGGCTGGGAGCCCTTCCTGGCACTGCCAGGTCCATGCCAGAGGCAGCACAGGCACTGCTACAGGGATGGGAAGGTGTCACCTGCCCCCCAAGCTCCTCTCCTGCTCCGTCACTCCATCACACACATCCCTGCTTGAAAACATTCCTCCCTTAGTCCCCAGATGTGAATTTTAGGCCCTTTAAAAGCCAATCTGTTGCTTTTCTTAAGTCTCTTATTGGATGTTGCTTTATAGGGGTGAGAAAGAAGCAGGATGGGAGGAAAAGTAAAGCATGCAAACTGGGAAGGCTTATGGAATCAACTGGTTTAAATCAAATTCCCAGGCCTCCAGCTAAAGCTGTGCCCCAGAAAGCTTTATTGTTTCCCTCTCCAGGGTGAGAAGGAGAATGTGAAATTCATTTTTCTGTGCTGGGAGGGGAAGGGAGGATCACAGGCAGCATTTTCATTGAATTGCTTCTTCCAAATTTACAAATCTTCATCCCTTTATTCGAGCAGCCTCCTCACCTGCCTGCTGTGATCACTCCCAAACTGGGCAGAGATGGAGACCAAGTGGGTCTAGGGCTTAAAGCAGCATCTCTGGGAATATCCTGGAGCAGTGGCCACCTCGCCCCCCTCACCTGCCACCACAGCACCAGCCAAGGCTGGCACTCAGGGCTGTCCCTGCTCCCGGGGCCGTGGGCACACACTGACTCTGGCACATCCCTGCCGGTGGGACATGGTTTGAGACTCCAGCCAAGAACACTCATCCAGCCATCTGCTACCAGCATGGCCATGCAGGGACACAGAGAACCCCTCCCGACCTCCACCCCCTGCACTGGGAGATATCCAGCTTTTCCATGTGCAGGATGGCAGCACAACGCCGGGCCTGGTGCAATCTGTTTGATTTGAAATATTAGCGGAGAGATTAGAAACAGTGCTCATGATTTTGTGATGCATATGGTAATTAAAGTGTTACATTGCAATTATGATGTAATTAAACTGTGGGATGCTCTTCAAGATGCAATTGCCACTCATTTGCATAACTGACGGATTTGCTTATTATCACCCTTTTAATATATGTATTAAAAAGAGCATCAAGAGCGTTGGCTACGGAAGCAGCACTCAGGCAGCACTCAGCCTTCCTCCAGCACACTGCAGGGCCTGGGCTGCTGCTTCCAGCTCTGCCTGCTGCTGATTCCTTCCCTCCCTGGGCTCCCCCCACCCACCAGGACTTGGGAGTGGCTTCACAGACCATCAGCCCCCCAAATTCCAGCCCCTGGTGAGCATCCCAGCTGGAGCAGACGTAGCTCTGTGCACATCCACTCTCCAGCACCTCACTGGGTCCCCTTCAAAGCAGCTCCTCTGCACAGTACACTGCCAAACTCTCCCCTGCTCCGTATCTGCTGGGCTCTTCTTCCCCAGGAAGAGGTTTTCCCCTTGTTCCAGGCTCCCTAAGCCAGTTCTTGGTTATTCACCCTTTCAAGGATGCTGTTTGGGGGTCTCTGCATGGAAACCCACCAAACCTGACCTTCCCAAGCAACTAATGCCAAACCTGCAGCTGCTCTACCCACCAGCTGTGCACATCTGGCCTGGCACAGCCACCTAAAAGGCACTTGGTCTGTGCCACAGTTCCTCACTCATAAGAACCTTTCTGGATCCGTAGATGCTTACAGGTACTGAAAAAAATCACTTCATAATATAAGGGAGAGAAAATCTTCACTGAAAGCCAAATCCTGTGGCTGGACTTTGCTTTTATCCTGAGCAGGCCATGCCTTAAAACATCCCTGACAGCTGGTAATGCATCAATCTGCCTCACTGAAGAGCGCACAAGAAAAAGGAAAAGGACTTTTCAAATGGCTCCTTTTATCTGCTGTTTTAACCTGTGCTGAGAAACAGGAGATTCCTGAAGGATATGATGTGTGTTGTTCTGCAGGAACGGATTGATCAGGAAAATAGTGGTGCTGCTTGGAGGGCATGTTCAGGTTGGGCTCTGTGGAGCATTTCATCCCCTGTCTGGTGGGATCACAGGGAACATGTCCAGGCTTAACATCCCACAGGCAGGACACGAAGAAATCCCACCATCCAACCTCCTTGGTCTCGAGGAAAAATGCTGCTGCTTCCCCTTCAAGCCATGCTGTGTGGTACAGTGGCCTTGGGAGGTGACAGGTGATAGAAGTCTCCAACAATGAGGTCAAACAGCAGCTCATAAATCGCCAGCCCCCTGTGGGCCACCATCTCCGAGCAAAACACATTTGCAGTCATTCAGAGGAAAAGCTTTTCCCCTTCTCTCCGAGCTACAACAGGTCTGTGATAGGGCTTTTCAAACTTCAGCATCCCCCTGGCAGCCTGTGCAAGGCCTGGAGGTGGAAATAAATGATTCCTCACCAGATCCAAAGATACGTGTGACAGCTGAGAAGGGCTGTACCCGCAGCCGAGGCAGCGCCGAGCACGAGCCGGGCTGTGAACCACTGCTGCCTGAAGGGCACCCACGCAGCTTTGGCACCCTGGGGCCCCCATTCCGGGAAACTGGGCCCCCCAAAACGAGCTCTGAGCATCCTGCAACACCCTCCCTTCCCCCACTCGTTTTGGGTTAGTTGGGGAACTGCAGCCACTTGCTAATTAAAATTGATGTCGCGTTCACCGGAGCCCAGGTCTGCATCGAACTCCTGTTGCTTCCATCTCCACGAGAGCAGGTCTGCCATATTTAGCCAACTTTTAAACTCATTAGCAGAAGCAGATGCTTAGATCTGCAGTCCCTAATGACTGTAAATGAGAGTATTAGTTTATTGACTGATGGCCTAATTGTTGCCACCACAACCACAAGCGGCAGCTTCAAGCCCAAGCGCTCTCTCTGTGCTGAAGGACACCCATCCAGGGGGGGACAGGGACAGGGAGATGATGCTGCTGAGGCAGGAGCCAGGTGGTGGGATGGGGCATCCAGCAGCCCCCATGATCTGCCCTTCACACAGATCTCCAAATTACTCCAGCAAGTGAGCAGTGACATTGAAGTTAATTAAATTACACTTTCCCCAACAGAGGTCAAAGCCTCCGAGCATGAGTTGATGGGTGACCTTTTGCAGGGTGGCTTGACTTACTCGTGCTCTCTGCATGGTAATGAAGGGACTGTTGGGGCCTGGAACAGCAGTGTGTGCCGTCCCTCCTTCCCTCCTCCCTTGGCTGTCCATGAAAATGCAAATAAATGGAAGGAGGGGAAAGGTGGAACTCGGTCCCTGTGCAGACCTGCAGTGGTGGGGAGGTGTGCCTGGGTGACTTTCAGCCCTGCTCCTGCACCTGCCCTGGTGGACAGTCCAGAGTGATTAACTGTGAATCTGCTTCAATAAAAGCATCTGCAACCTGCCCTGACCCAGATGGGCACAAACAGCCCCAAAAGGGAAAGGTCTTGAGCATGTTCCTGAATGACTCATAGAGCAGGGACAGACTGAAGCTGTGGGAAGACATTGGGATGCTGTTGGGAAGACAAAACGCATCACTGGAAGAGCCTTTTTTTGGCCAATATCTTATTGGGAATGAGACCAAGAGGTGCCACACAGAGCCTGTGGGAGCTGCTGCATCCTGAACCTGAGCCCTCAACTCTGGCATGGCATCGTGTCTATCCAGCAGGCTTGGGGGAAGAAAAACAGCCATGGAGAAAGCAATCTCTGCCTTGAGGGCTTGGTTAATGTTTCTCCAACACCTAAAACACAACAGAAAAAACAGATTTACAAGAGGATTTAAGAGGCATCAAGTTGCCTGGATACCAGATCCTGTAACTACCCAAAAAGTAATTACAAAAGCAAGAAATCTGTCTCATCTAAGCAGGTGGACGAGAAATTGGAAATCCATTTGTGAGAGACTTTCTGCTTTCTAACAAGGCAGGTTACAGCTCAGCCCTGTCCTCTCCTGCTCCCAGCACTCCTGCCTGTCCTGGAGGAGGATGGAGTGGTGCTCCCTGGTGTCCCCAGCACTGGGGTGTTTGCTCCTGATCCTCATGTCACTGCTGACCCTTCCAGATCGCTGGCACACACACGTGTCCCCCAGGGCCCCCATCACTTCCACAGGTTCTGCTGTCCCCTGGCAGCTGCTCAGTTCCTGCTCTTGGGTCAGGGATGAGCTTAGACCTTCCCAGAAAACCTCCCCTGCCCAAAGCAGCAGAGCTGGAGCCACTTCCCTCAATCCTCCCTGACCACGCCATGGGATTTGGCTGATGGAGCCAGCTGGGCACTGCCACAACAAATAAAATAACCCCCTGCCAATGCCAAACCCACTTTGAAACAGCCTGTTGGTTTTTATTTTCCCCCCCCCGCCTTGGGAAAAGGCTAAGAAAAATTCAGAGAACCAAAAAAGCTCTCTGCAATGCCAAACTCCAAATTTCTTCACCCAGCCTCGTCACTCAGCCCGTTGGTGCATTGCAAGGACTTGTAATTATGAGTGCAGAAGCCTTTTTGCTGCTGTAATTGTTTCTGTGTGGCCCGGGGAGGAGATGGGTTGTGCTGGGAGCGAGAGAGATTTTGCTGGAGCATGAAAAGAAAAAGCCATTTAGTTTAGGTAACAGCTCTGGAGCTCTAGGGGTCAACAAAGAGAACTCCAGGAAAATAGTTTTCAGGGCAGGATGGTCTGGAGACAGAGGAGGGAAAAAAGAACCAAGAAAATGCATTAATTAGGTGTCCAGTTTACCTCCTCCCAGCCTGTCTGCTTCTTTTTAGCCACAAAATAGGAACCACAGAGAAGAACTTGCAGTGGCACTGTTGGCAGAGTCACAGAGGAGGAACAGGGGCCCTGTCGTGGCAGGGAGAATAGAGCCAGGGGAATGTGATGGCAACAGTGAATTTGAACTGCTGGAAGCTGCAAGAAGAAGGGCTGGGAGCTGAAATCAGCAGGAAAATCCTGGTGGCAGCAATGCCCAAGTCGTTCCCCTGGCAGTGGTCTCAGCCCCAAGGCTGATGGAGCTCAAGGAGTGTTTGGAGAACACTCTCAGGGACAGGGTGGGAATGTCTGTGCAGGGCCAGGAGTTGGTCTGACAGCCTTTGTGGGTCCCTTCCAGCTCAGGATATTCTGTGACTGTGTGACCTGTTCAGCTCAAGCCACAAACAGACCCACTGGCTCCTTCTCCTTCAGTCACTGAGGAAAATTCCATTCGGGCTCCCTCCCTTGCAGGCAATATTTCTTGGTGCAAACAGCCTCACAATTCTGCATTTCTGTGTTTTTGACAAGACGAAGGGCAGGTTGGGGCCCTCCCTGTGTAAATCGGCTCATTAATGCCGCGTGTGTGAAGGGCTTCGGTGCTGTGCTCCAAGCAGGGAAGGCAGACAGAGGCACCCGAGATATCCATCACTGCCGGATCACGGCTGAGACGTCCAGGAGGATGACAGACAGCGATGAGGGAGGTGTCCAAGTGATCCTACGGCAAGAGGTGACATTGACCCAGAAGATTTCTTCTTCTTTGTTTTTTCTTTTCACCTCTCCGGCGGCACCGATTGTGTTTCTCAAAGGCAAATTCCCAGATCCAAAGGAAGGGGTTGCTAAACGTTTATCACAACTTGCCTGGAGGGATGTAAAATACAAGAGGAAAACTCTTCCCCTCCTGCCTCCCACTGCACCCTACCCTCTCTATCTGAGAGGAAGAGTCACTTGAGTGATCTTAGCAGAATCAGAACAAGCATTTACTGGTCTTTAAGGACCCATAAACCACTCCAGCAGTTTGCTGGTTTATTTCTGACTGTCTTCTACATTAGCCATTTAAATTAAAACATTTATAATTAATTGGACAAATCATTTCTTCTCCCCCAGCTCTGGGGACGTGGAATAAAGTCTTCAGTAAATTTTGGTCTCCTAAGCACCAGGAATATCCATTTCCTTGATAGGGCTGGTTTTCCTGCGGGATGGGAGGAAAGGGCAGACAGAGAGTGATTTTAACTAGAAAAAAATCAATTGATGGGAAAGACAAATTCACCCGTGTGTTTTCAAAAGGGGAGGAAAGGGAGCCTTCCAGACAGCTCCTGAGGGATTCCATAATGGAGAGGACCAAGAGCAGACGGGCTCTGGCAGCTCCTGTGCTGGCTGGTGAGAGAGCTGTCCAGGCAGGCAGGGGATGGCAGAGGGACCAGAACCCAGGAGGGACTTCACTGCCCCAAGATACACCATGCAAGGACTGCTGTGTGTGGGTGACACGTGGGGGTCACCCCAATGGGGCTCAGAAACCAGCCCTGAGCATCCCAGGAATGGCCACTCCTGGCTGGGCTGGTGCAGAGGTGACAGAGCTCTGGAAGAGCCGTGGTCTTCGCAGAAAATAGTTTATTTTGATGCCCTGGAAATGCCTTTGTCAGCAGATCTATTCTTTCATTGTGAAAAAGCCTATTAGCTTCTGCTTTTTACTTCTATGGGAATTTATTCCTCCATCAGATCTTCAATATAAAAGTGCTTCCCTTACAGAGATTGATACCGTGTGTATGAAAAGCTCCGGGCGCCTCTGGGCAAGGCAGTCCCTTCCCTTAGGAGGGATGAAGGATGGCTTTGAGAGCAAAGCACTGAACAGCTCCAGAAGATAAAATCTCAATTCCAAGGACTGCTGTGACATCCTGGTGACCTTGGGCTGTCACCGAGGCACCCGTGCAGTGCAGCGGGAGAGCAGGTGCTGGGCACTGCTGGGACCTCAGCCCATGCTCACCCTGCACAGGGAACATGCCTGGTGCTGGTGAAGATCTGCAGCCCCATCTCCTGCCTCTCAAAGGCCCAAATGTGGGGGTCACACCCTCAGCTGTGTGGGGTCCACCACGACCCTGTGGAGCTGGAGGCAGCTCCCAGCCAGCGTTGGAGGGGAAGGGCACAGAGGACAGGAGGCTGTGCCCAACTGAGCCACGAGCAGGGCTTGGCACAGAGCTCATTTGGTGCTGTGACTTCAGCCCCAGGCAAGCAAAAGCAGCCCCTTTTCTCTGCTCAACCAGCTGACCAGGAGGTAATGCCACTCTGCTGGACAGATTCGGTCCCTTTGCTCACAACCCAATGTGTGTAACACCCCTTGAAGCACCCACATGTCCCTCTGGACATGCAGAGCTGTCTGGCACTGCTCCACTACGGAAGCATGAACAGTAGCAGGAGGAGAAATGTGCTCAACCAGCTCGTGAGTCTCCTCCATGCACAGAGAGAAGCTTCTGTCACAGTCTGAGGCCGGGTGGAGGGGCCACTCCTGCCTTCCAAGGGCTTTGCTGTCCCCCCAGGCCAGGCAGTGATGGCACAACACACTGGGCTGGGGTGACATCCAGGCAGTGCCAGCACAGCCCCAGCACGGTGAGGGTCCTGCTGGGGCTGCAGAACCCCCTCGAGCACCCAGTGGTCAGCCCAGTCCCATCCCTGCCCACCCCATCCCATCTCTGCCCACCNACTGGTCCTCTCCGACCAGAAGACAGTGCTGGTGTGAACACCAGCTTCTTCCCTCCCTCTCTCCTTCCCCAGTGGAACCCCCCACTCCTCCTGCACCCAAACCCCCCTATTGCTGCCCACCTCCCCTCTCTGCCCAGCACCGGCCCTCCCACTCCAGGGCAGTGGCCTCTCAGTGCTCTGACTCCCACGATGGAACCAGGGCCAGATTAAAATAGTAAATAATAATAATAATCACTTGCTGGGGCCACTTCAGCCCCGCGTTGCCATGGCAACCGCCTGCTGGCAGCGATGCTGCCTCGCTGATGGGAAGTGTTTCCTTGGGACGGATGTGAATCCTTCCAACACCACCCCGGTGTGGAGAGTGGGCTGGCACACAGGGAGAGGGTGACAGGGACAGATGGTGACAGGAGCCAGCCCTGAGTGCCTGTCTGTACGTGCTGAGGAGGGACACAACCACCAGCAGAGCCACAGCAGAGCACTCCAGTGACAGCCCTGACACCCACCAGTGACACTGCCTGGCACAGAGGCTTCGTTAAGGCCAAGTGACAGAATAAATTCTCACCAGCAAAGAGCCATCATGTTGCTTTTAATTATCGGGAAAGGTCCTGAAGCATCACAGGCTGTTTAACTTGGGCTGATGGAATGTATTTGTCATGATTCCTTGGGGTTTTTTCCCCTCTCCTGGATGTTTTTCCTCCAAACAACCCAGCTGGAGAGCCAAACCCTGCAGGGACAGGCAGAGTGAGCCAACCCTCCTCATCCCACCAGTGCTGGGGCTGCGGCTCTGCCCGCGTGTCCTGCTGCTGAGCCAGGACTTGGGACATCTCTGGGGTGGGGAACGTGACAAAAAACACTAAGTGGGAACTTCTCCAGCATGAAACAAGGGGCTCACATGAAACTGGGATAGTAAGAGTTATTTAAACTGGGAGATTCCTGGGCTGAGCGCTCTCCGAACCGCGGCGCCCTGGAACGGAGGGTCACGTCACTGCTGCCTCCAGCTTTATCCACCCAGGATCGAGTTTAATATGCTACAACTTTACACCAGGCACTCTCAATTTATCATCAAAACACCTTGCAGAGGATTAACTGCCAGTTTCCTCTCTTCATCACTACTGATATAATGAGATGACAGTCAGCTTCGCCAAGGAGGGGACACGTTTGTCAGGAGGGGGTTTGCCACTGCTGTGGCTTGGTCTCCATGGGGCAGAGGTTTGGGGCTCGACTGAGACAAAGGGATTTGGATGTGGAGGGGACAGGGGCAGGTTTCCAGTCAGCCTCCTTCCCACAGTGCAAGGAGGATGAGTCCAACCTCAGCGCCCTGAGCTGCATCCAGAACCAGAGCCACACTCCATGGCAGGGCACACGTGTGATGTACCCAGGAGAACGCCAGGCATGTACCCTCAGAGCTGAGGCAAGAAGGGTGATGGAGACATGCAAAGAAATCCCTGAAAAGCACCTGTCGTGGGAAAAACTTGCTGCTGGAGCAGCTCCTCGCTGCTGGGACTGTGCCTCTCCAAGGGGATGGGGACTATGGCCATGTCCAGCTAGAGGCAGGGGCATCACTGCCAGGGGGTTTGGGGCTCAGGCCTCAATTCTCAGACAGTTTCACTCCTTCTGTTCCAGCAGAACAAAGAAGGCTCCTGCCCCAGCTCAGCTCTGTCCTGATAACACCCAAGCCCACAGCCATCACCCCCAAATCCCAACCCCAGGATGCGTTTTGCTGCCCACAGAGAGCCACCAAGAGCTGCAAGCTGCAGCCCACATTTACCCCTTCCCTTTGGTGGAAGCTGGGTGCCTGACACCCAGACGACAGCCCTGCCTATAAATCATATTTTGCCCCGATTTAGAGGAGAAAGGAGCTATTATGAGAAATAGATCAGAAGTGACACAGCTCATTATTGCGAGGTGAGTCCGAGCTGCAGACAAGGGCAAAGTTAATAGAAAACGTAGCCAATCCACAATGGTAACTTTAATTGTTGCCACTAATGAAGCCTATTTAGGATGGATTATGTATCTGGCACTTCAGATGCAGCCCTCAATTCATCTTCGCCATCACATGTCTCATCGCATCAGATCCACAGGCAGAAGGAGAGCTTTCCCCCTTCCGCTGAAAGACTGGAGCTGAAAAACAACTTCTGCATCATCCATCAGGCTGATTGTCCAGCAGGCCAAGGCAGGGAGTGGTGGAGGTGCCCATGGAGGGGACTCACCTCTCCAGCATGGCCAGGAGCTGCTGAAGCACCAGTTGCTGCAGCATCAGCACTGCAGGACCTGCTCGAGGGCAGCCACCCCCCAACCTGTCCAAGGTCACCTTCCCTACACCATCCCCAGGTCCTGAGGGGACTCCTCAGGGTCCCAGGGGTGGCAGGAGGCTGTGGCTCTGCCCTGGACCAGCCCCCCCTCCTCCCCAGCCCTCCTCCCAGCCAGTTTTCCAGGCACACTTCTGGGATTAAGGACAAATTGTAATTACTTTTCTCAGTAACAAAACCTTTGGAGGAAAGGGCTGGTGATAGATTTCAGGCTTTATCAGAGCTGACAAAGAGCATTATTCACACTGCAGGAGGACTGGCACCTTGGCACACAGGGAGGTCTGTGGTGCCCATCCCCCGGGGCACCCACAGACACCAGGAGGTTTTTCCCCCCTTAATATGGGAACTAAGCACATCGTCTTGTTGAGTTCCCTCCTCCCTGCAGGTGAGCCCGGCCCTGGCACATCATCCCTATTTGCCAAGCTGTTGTTTGGAAGGTCACAGCAACCCAAATATTGGAGAAAGGGAAGTGCAAAGCAGGAGGAGCACCAGGGCTTTGGTGTTGAACCCCTCGTGGGAACTCACGGCACCGCTTGGGCAGGGGCAGCCCAACCCAGGCAAAGGGGCTGCTGCTCCCCAGGTCAGGGCTTTGCCTCTCGCTGCCACATTCCTGGTGACTCCCAGGAATCAGCAACAAGATTCCCCTGGATGTGGACAGAGTCGGTATAACCTGTTCCAAAGGGTGAGAGCAACTCTCCAGCCCTCAGCTCCCGTTTCCTCCCGGTCTACACCAGCCCATCAAGTGTGAGCCACTCGCTCCTATTTAGTGTCGGTTCAGCTGGACGGAGTCGCTCATTAGCATGAGTTTGCCGTGAATTAATTACTGCTGCAGCCTCCCCCGAGCAGGGAGCCGCCAGTGACCCCCCTCAAATGGCATCATTCTCCCTTTTGTCCCCATTTTCCCTCCTCAGCAGCGCTGTGCAATGGGGCAGTGTGAACACCTTCTCCTGCAAGGCAAACCAGGGCAGAGGAATTGGATGTGGAGAGGACGACTCGGTGTCCAGGGTGGTGCCACAGCCTTCAGCAGGGCACAGCCTGGGTGGAGCAGTGGCAGCTGGCATGGGGAAATGGGGGCTGGCACCCCAAGGACCCCCCCTGTCACCCCCTTTCCCAGTATGAGTGTGGGGAAGGTGCACTGAACCTCCCACGCTGTGTTGGAAGCTGAGCATCCCCGTGTCCTCCAGCTTTCCTCACTCTGTAAACTGAAACCGAGTGACTAATGGGAGCCATGGGAAGTCTGAGATGGATGGATCCATGTCGTCTTCCAGCCGTCGTATCCATCATACCACTCTCTTTTATGGCTGTGTCCCTTTAAATAAGGTTCCTTGCTTTTCACTGGGGAGGGAATAGGAGAAAAAAAGTCCATTAAACAGAGAAGGAGGTGAGGGGGGAAAAGGATAATTATGTCCCAGAAAAATTAAGGAAAAGAAAAATGATGTAAAAAAATTACTTCTTATATAAAAGGGTATTTTATAATAGACCTTTAGAGCATTCCATCAAGTGAAACCAACACATTTACTTGAAGTGTTAAAGAGGAACCTTCAATCAATCAGAGAACTTAATTTTTACACCGTAATGAATTCAATTGACCTTTGTGTTGCAAAGATACAGCGGTTGAGGCACAGGGGGGGCCGCTGTGAGACACCCCCTTATCATGGGCGGTGTCTGCCTGTGCTTGCCAGGCTGATCCCCACGGGGTGGAGGAGATGCCCTTGGAGCTGAGGGAGCTGCAGCCCTACTCTGGGGCTCTGGATTTAGGGAGACTGTGGATGTGGCGCTTGGGGAAAGGGTTGGTCACCACACGGAGAACAGACAGCATTGGAAACTCCCTGGGAAAGGGACGGTTCTGTGTGAAATCCTGAGATTAGACCTCTGCTCTCAAAGCAATTATCACCAGCTAATGTGAGCTGGGAAATGGCCTCTCCCTTCCCACTGATTGAAATCCCATTTTGTCCCCCCAAGTTGCAAATGGAAGAGCAGGCACTTGGTCGCTCCTGAATATCGGAGAGGAAGTTTGTGGCTTGGGATTCCTCACCCAGAAGCATTTCAGTTGCATCGTGAGCCACTGTGGAGCCAGAGGGATGTTTGGATGTGGCTTAAGGATGGAAGGGCCTTGGACCTGAAAGCTTTTGAGGGGCACAGGTCCACCTCTCCTGCATCAGCAGAGCACCAGGGTGAGAACAACCCAGGCCCAAGGGCAGGTGAGGTGCCCCATTTTCCAGGCCAGGTCCTTAAATTACCCAGTGACATCGTACAGTCCCAACCCCACCATCAGCCACCGATCAGACTGGTCCCAGTCCTGAAGTGGCTCTGGGAGCCCCAAAGACCCAAATTCTGCTGCTCCAGTGAGGAGATGCAGCCCCCAACCCCCCCCCACACCAGGCTTTGTTCTCATCTCCTGGATAAGTACTGATAAAAGAGTGGCTAAAAATACAGAAAAAGCATTTCTTTCTGAGGGAAGAATCCCTTGAATCACAACCGGGCTAATTAACATTTATACAAAGTGCACTCATCACAAACATACATTAACCTTTGAGGCATATATAAGAGCCATTGGAAAATATCTAATGAGAGCAGAGAGAACGCAGAGCACTAGACCTCCCCACTGCAAATGCCACCCTGGCCTCCTCATGGATGAGTTTGGAAGCAGTTTCCCCTCAATTATCTGGTCTGCAGTGCTCCTGGAGCGGGTCCTTGACACCCCTCAGCTCCCCCTTCCCTGGGCAGAGCAGGGGGAATCGCCCACCCAGCGCCTGACGCTGCCCAAGGCTCTTCCTGCCTTCCTCCTCCTCCTCTGTGCTCCACCCCTGGGAAACAGGGATCGGTTCTCCCAGGGAGCCCCGAGAAAAGTGAAGGATTTGGTCCAAGATTTAAATTAAAGCAGCAATCGATATCGCTCCTAAAAGCAGAGAAGAGCAGCCACGACGCTGAGATGTCCTTAATGATTCCAGTCAAAGTCATTAGCAAAGTTAGTTCCCTGGCTTTAATTTTTTAATAGGGGATGGTGAGAGAGCCCCAGCATCCTCGAGGAAACACTCAAGCTGGAAAGATAAGACGTGGAGCTGATCTCTACGTGGGAGAGTTGGGCTGGGAGGGAGAAAGGAAGGAGGAAAAGAAACACTTCAGGAAGAAAAATCCTGCTTTTCTTGACACCACTTAACCTGTGTGGTAAGGAAAGGGGTGAGTGGCCAAAGCCTTACCTCACTTAACAAGAAATTAATGATGATCAATACTTGCTCCTCAACCTCCTCTGCCCCCGCTTCGTTACTCACTGGCACCTTCCCCCAGAGGCCATTAACACAGGGACATGGCAAAGCCAGAGGGATGGATGGGCATTCCAGGCTGCCAGTTCAGGCAGCAGAGCTGATGCTGTCCTGTGGGGCAAGGCATGAAACCCAGTGCTCCAAGCAGTCTCTGTATATAGGGTTTAGATTTTGTGTGCAGTATTTAGCCTTTAAATATAGTAAATATATAGATTTATACACACACACATATACAAGCGCTGTTGGGGCAGTTCAGGGCCCTTTTGAGGGGGCACTGCTCCCCCACAGGCTGGACCTCAGGTAGGGCACAAGGGCCAGCTCTTGTATCCCAAACAGCCCAACCTCCTGCCGAGCCCACCACAGGGTGAGGGAAGGAGGAGATTAAGTAAGTCCAGATTAATTCAAGAGCCATCACCAAACCCAGGGCTTTTGTTTGCTCAGCCATCAAGCAGCACTTTGATTTCAGCCCTTTGCAGCTCCCTATAAATCCTCCCCAAGCCAACAAAAGCCAAAGCCATTGAAGCACACGAGGCTTCCCAGAGAAACAAGGAGCAATTCCACTTAGCAGGAGCTGGGGTGGGATCCATCACGTCTGCAGGCTGGTGCCAGTAATCACAGCTCATTTCCCAGAGACTGGATGACATGGAGGGAAGATTTAGATGTTCTAATTACTCTGCCGAATTCCAGGGGTGCTGCTGATGAGGGAGGCAGGCACATGCACATCCACACACACACACACACACACACACACACACACACACTCACTTGGAGCCAATTAAGAAAGAAAAACAGCAGCAAGGAGCCTGCAGGCTGGCAAATAATAATTAAAAAATAGAGGTCCAAGCTGGCCTGCCCCTCACTGTAAAAGACAGACACCACTGGCAAGCTGGAAGACTTCTGCTGGTCAGTGATCAGCAGCAGGGCCCAGCACGGGGCAGGGGAGGATTTAAACCTTCAGTCAAGTGATAAAGCTTAATTTTCAGCTAATTGCATCATGGTACCCACCAGCATCATGCCCTGCGTAGCCCATCCAGCAAGGACCAAGAGCCACAACCTGATGCTGCTGATCAGTAAAATCCTTCCTCTCCAGCCCAGGTTTCTCAGCTCTCAGAGCTGCCTGCAATGAGCTCCACCTCTGACGCCAAAACCCTCCCAAAGACACCCCAGCCCACTGCCACCAGCCTGTACCATCACCCTGAGCCCCAGTGCCTGGCACTGGCACGCCTTTCTGCCACCTCAGAGAGCCAGAACAGGATCCCCTCAGGGCTCAGCCAGCCAGGACTGCCTGGCCAAAGCTCCCACAGAGCCAGAGCTGCTGCAGCTCCTCTCACCTGCACGGAAAGGTACCGGATTCCCTGGCACTGGCAATGGGGCTCCTGCTCTGTGCAGTCCAAGGGCTCAGCAGGCAGCACTGGGACAGGGTTGAACCACACAAAAATGCCCCTCCATACCAGCTTAGGACCTTGGCAGGTCCATCAAAATCCCCTCGGATGCTTTGTGTGGTTCTGGGTCTCTCTTTTCCCAGCGAAATCTCCACACCCTCCCAGACCATTCCAGAGCCAACATTCTCCTGCCCACCAACCTCCTGAGCACAGCAAAGAAATTGTCCTCCCTGCAGCTGCCTCATTAGGTACCCATGGAAGGACTTCTTTGCTTGCCATCCGAGCCCTGAACCAGCTGGAAATTGTGGTTTCATCACCACCTTTTCTCCTGACCCAGCCATGGGCTCAACAGAGAGCTGTTAACAGGACAGAGGTGCCTCTTTCTACTCTCTCCTTGAGCAGCCACCCCCTGCAGGCACAGGGAGTCAAGAACTTAGGGGTGTGAAATCAAAGAGGACCTTTGATCCTGGCTGGAAGCGTGGGAATTACCCAGGAAATGCAGCAGCAGGAATTCAGAGGTGCTGCAGGGAGATGCTGCACAGAGAGCAAGGGGGGACCCCTCAGTGATGGGAAGGAGGTGCTGGTGGGCCAAAAAGTGCAAGCAGCAGAATTTTTAAACACCCCCTGAGAAGCAACGCTGTTAACAATGTTATTTATTGCAGAAAGTGGCATTAATATTACCACACTTATTAATACATAAAGCTGTAGCATTTTTACTAAACCAGCTACAAAACTCTGCATTACTATTAATGCTGACATGAATATATTAATTATACATTAGCACTGGTTTGTTTTGTGGCTTCCACTTCCCTGAAATAATTTTTTTGCTGCAGCTTTTGATCCTGTTTGCTCAGTACTTGGGCAAGCACTGGGTCTAATCAGTAATCAGAGAATCATAGACACGTTAAGGTTGGAAAAGGCACCAAGACCATCGAGTCCAACCTGTGACGGATTCCCACCTTGTCATTCAGCCCAGAGCACTGAGTGCCAAGTCCTTGAACACCCCCAGGGATGGGAACTCCACCACCTCCCTGTCAGCCCCTTCCAAAGCCTGACCACTCTTTCCACGATGAAATTCCTCCTGATACCCAGGGTGAGTGGCTCATGCTCTTCAAAGGACCCAGTTCCTGCCTGGGCAACTTTAAACCCAATCCTGTCTGACTTTGTTTGCACAGAAATCCTGAGACTCCCTGAAAGCCCAGCACTGCCTCATTCCCTCTGTTGCACAAGCCCATGGAACTGCTCCTGCTTGGGTTCTTTTGCAGGTTTTCTGCCAAAACAGGGCAGGATTTCAGCGTGAGGAATGAGTGAGATTTGGAAGGAAGCCCAGCAGAACGTCACTGCCCCACTGCCAGGATTGATGGCTCACACAGCCTGGGTCAGGCTGCTGGGCTTGGCTGCCCAAAGCACAGAGGGACATGTGAGCAAAGGAAAAGGGCTTTGTAGTGCAGGAAATGGCATGTTTGAAATGCTGACTTAGCTCCTGTCTCAGGGGAATACAAGTAACCTCCTGCTCCCCTCTAGTATTTAGAAAACATCTTTTTGAAACAGATAAATACATGCTGGAGAAAGTTTTCCTTGCCTCTGTGGTCGGGGGCAGATATTTGCATTGACAGAGAGAAGAGTTTGATGTTGTGGATAGATGCAGGTGTCTGATGTCCAGAAAGGAGACATTAATGCAAAATCCTGTCAAATTTCCATGTTTAACAAAAGTATCCCTTCTTCCATCCTGTGATGACAGTTCTCCCTCCAGCGCTGGTGGGATGGGTGGATGGGTGGATGGATGGATGGATGGATGGATGGATGGATGGATGGATGGATGGATGGATGGAGGGATGGATGGATGGATGGATGGATGGATGGGTGACAGATCCAACTGGAGCTGGATTCGGTCCCAAATCCAGCCCGGGCTTATCCCAATCCCAACACCACATTATGAGGGGAAGCCTTCAACCAAATCACTCAGGAACTCAGGAGCCAGACTTCAGGGATGCATCCAGCTCAGGATGTTCTGTGATTCTGTGAGAATCTGCAAACGTTGCTTCTTGAAAAGTTGGATATGGAAAATTCAGGGTCGGACCTGTTGAGAGGGACAGACAGACAGACTCCATCAACCAGGGCAGGCCAGCCATGGGATTGCTCCTCCACCTCCAGCAGAAGCTCCTCAGAGCAAAACACTGCTGCCTGTGCTGCTCCCCTTTCCTCTGCCAAGAAAATAGCACCTATTTAGCAAAGGCTTTAAAGTCATCCGACAGCAAACTCTGCCCGAGAAGAAAGCGAAATCCTCAGATCTTAAATATAAACGATCAAAACCCTGCTAAAAAAAAAAAAAAAAAGAAAAAAAAACCAACAAAAAACAAACCCAAAACCTGAAAAAATCACAGAAAAAATGGAAAAGCATCCAGCTGACTTTTAACCTCGGGGCTGTAAAGCCCACGAAGGCACCTCGGTTGCTGTTGGATTTCCGTGGCCAACGCTTCGCTTTGCTCCGGAGCCACGGCGGGATGAAAGGTGGGGATCGCGACCCCGCCGCTCCCACGCCCCACGCAGAAGCCAGAGGAGTGGGAGTTCCTTTGAAAGCCATTTCGGTCTCCAACAAGCCAGGACACGGGGTGTTCCTTCCCACGGTGCCTTTGAAGGCAAGTTTTTGGGAGGAGGGGAGAGGCAAAGCTGCTGCGGGCAGAGCTCCCCCCGGCTCCGGCTCCTCGCAGCTGGCCGAGTGTAGATACAGCAAGTTCCCAATAAAGCCCTCACTTATCGCGCTGGGGAGAAAGTGCTGCCTTTAAATGCAGCGTGTTCAAACAGCAAACGTGCTCCTCAGCCTCTGAAGAGCTTTGCACACAACACGGCCTCGTTTTCCCTTCGGGTGTTTGTCCTTCCTCGCAATTAAAAGCAGCCGCTCTCAGCGTTTTTAGGGTTTCCTTTCCTCCTTCTTTCCCTTCCGTGGCGGTGCCATTGCCAAGGCTTGGACCTTCGGGAAGGGTTTTCACAATGATTTCAGGGGAGAGAGAAACTCCACTGCTGTAAAAGCATCAGGGTTAAGAACCCAATTTTTCTGTCCCAGTCCCGTCACTGAGTGCGAGGAGAATCCAGTCACTAAGGGCTTGCAAAAGTTTCTGGTGAGAGGGGATCAAAGCCTGGATCTGCAGCAAACTCCACTTTCACTCCTTTCCTTTTGGCTGAGCACTGGGAATGGTCTGTGATCCTGCACTGACTGAGCTGGGGATAAGGACTGACCCTCCTTCACTCGACTAAATTAAAGGCAATATTTGAAAATGTCAAAACTTGCATTGGGATGAATGGGACAAAGATGCCAAAATACCTCTGTGTATGTGGCCCTTTAGGTCTTTATCTTGATTCAATACTCCTGGGAAGTCAGTGTGGAGTGAAGGATGGGTTTTCATCTCAGATTTTGCTGACTAAAATCATGGGCTGTAGGTAAATCTCACCTGGTAATATCTTACCCGTCAGAGCCCCCTCAAAACTCTGGGTAGCACAAACATCCATCAGGGCTGACACATTAATTCAAACAGTCTTATTTCCACATCATTTAAGGCCTCTCTTTCCACTTTTGTTTTGCAATTGAAAATATTCTGGAGGCATAACACAACTGCCATCCTCACCCTGCTGCCTGGAACCACCGCCAGGGCCCACAGGGACTCTTTGCATTCCAGTCAGAACTAACTATTTGAAGGGGTTTAGATTTAATCCCGTCCAAAGACGCATTTTATTTGGGATAAAAGAAACAATAATGCTCCCTTCCTGAAACAAATAGAGCCCAGGGGATGCTGAGGGTGGTGGGGGTTTGTCTGCCCCTCATCACAATCTGCAGGGGAACGAGATCAGTCCCAGGCACTGGGAGCAGCGGCAAGCTCTGGGTCTAAGGGGCACAGCAGGATTGGTGCATCCGTTCAAAACATCACAGCGTCTGTTCAGACACCAGTTCATCCCCCTGGAGAGGGGACTGGGAAGAGGCAGGATCTGCTGGATCCACTGGGAGGAGGTTTGCTCTGGAGGCAAACCAAGAAGAAAGTCAGTGGCCACATGATGAGCCCAAATATCCAGTGTGGACACTCTGGGTCCAAGCAAGGTCGGGGTAGGTGAGAGAGGACCCAGCTGCACGTCCTGTCTGTCTGCTGGGGAAGGACACCAAGGCTGGGGGCAGGGGGTGAGCAGAGCAGGAGAGGCTGGTCCAGCCCCTCACTGCTGCCCACACCCACAGCATCCCAGGAGGGTCTGGGTTGGAAGGGACCTTAAAGTCCATCCCGTTCTGAAGTATCTGTTTGGGCTGCTGCCCCCTGTCAGAGACAACCCCCGGTGTCCCTGCCAGGCTGTGCCCACGGGGATGCCCCTCTCCACACCCCTGGTGCCAGGACACCCCAAGGCTCCCCCAGTCAGACCTCAGACAAGAGGCACCACGAGCCCCAACTGTTGGCCACGGCCACAGGGACTCTGAAGTGACTCACCCATTCAGGTCTTCTCCTGCAAGGTTTAAATTGATTTTTCTCCGTTTAAACCAGATTTGGAATAGCCTAAAAACCAATGTGACTTTGAGGATGTCCTTCCCTTTCCCAGCTGCAGGCAGAGAGACCCAAAATAGGTCCCAGCTGGGAATTCAGGGATGCAAAAGGCTGTTGTGCTTCAAGGGGAGAGGAGTTGGAGCTCCAAGAGTTGTGGACTGAGGTTTGCTCATCCTCTTCCTGCTGAAGCTTGGGAACATCCTGCTCTGGAGCTGCTGCATCATTCCCAAGCAGGGTGAGAGACTGACACCAACATGATCTTCCCAGTCAGAGACAGAGAGTGATGCAGCTTGTTTGTGACAGGCAGAAAAGCCAAATGACTGAGAATGTGACCTGGGAGTTAAAAAACAGGGGCATGTGAAAAGAAAAATTAAGTGTTTTATTTTCGTAACATTGATTTTTTCATCAGTTTAAAAAATGCTCATTTTGAACACTTGTTTTTTTCCCCATCAGTAAAAAAAAAAAAAAAAGGCAGCACAGTACATAAAAAACATTTCCCTGTTAAAAAAGTTGATCTTGATGCAGCTCCATAGCTCATTTTTTTGGCAGTATCTGCTCTGCTGGATATCTGGATGAACATTTAGGGGTGAAATTCAGGGAAGAATAATTTGCTGAGATTTTTCTGCTCCCCTGAAGGACTCAGGTTGTATCCACTCTGTATTTGCAGGACCACTTTGGCTCCACACGAAGTCCCCATGAGCCACAGCTGCTCTGGTCATCCCAGATACAAATGACCTCCTGGCCAAAACAACTCTTCTGCTCAATATTTATAAAATTAACTTAAACAAGCATGAAAGTCAAGGCTGTTGAGCTGAAGTGTTGGACAAATGCAGATGAAATTAAGTCCCTGCTGATGTGTTGGGTCTCACAGCCCGGAGGATTGGGATTGTTCAGCCTGGAGAAGAGAAGGCTTGGGGTGACCTCACTGTGGCCTTCTAGGACCTGAAGGGGCTACAGGAAAGGTGGAGAGAGATTATTTCCAAGGACCTGGAGGGAGAGGACGATGGGAATGGCTTCAAACTGCCAGAGAATGTTTAGATGGGATATTGGGAAGGAATTCCTCCCTGGGAGGGTGGGCAGGCCCTGGCACAGGTTGGGCAGAGAAGCTGTGGCTGCCCCATCCCTGGAAGTGTCCAAGGCCAGATTGGAGCAACCTGGCATAGCGGAAGGTGTCCCTGTCCATACCAGGGGGTGGAACTGAATGAGCTTTAAGGTTCCTTCCAACCCAACCCATTCCATGATTCTACAAAGGCGAGTTGTGTGCTCACAGTGCTTCTGGCATGGGAACATTCCCTGGTTGTGCCTCAGTTTCCCCTTGGCCCTGTTGTCTGCCAACCCCAACCCCTTCCCAAGGGCTGAATCCAGTGGAAAAGCTGGAGCAGAAAGGTCCTTCCATGCTGAGGAACGTGGTTCCACTCCTGCTCCTGGAAGGGCACACGTGTCACTGCTCCACAAACATGTCCCTGCAAACAGACACTTGATTAGGGGCTTTTTGCTCTTACGTTGCAATTTAATACAAAGCATTTTCTTGCCTTAAGAACCAGAAAGGAGCTCTTGGATCCATTCACCTCCTCATCCCTTTGTGTGATCAATGATGGCACCATTATTCCTGCCTCAAACGCTCCCAATGAGAGGGGACATCAAAGTGGGGTTGGTTTCCTGGGTGAGCTTTTAAATGTCTTGTGGTTTCTTGGCACAGTTTCTTCTCTTTGTGTGGTGCCTCTGCCTCCCTCCTCTCCTTTTCTTCCCTCCAGGAAGGCTGAGATTTCTTTTTAAGCAAAGGAAAAAGTAATTTTTATTTTTTCCTTCTTTGTTCTGCTGCTACTTCCTCAGTGAGTCCTCCTTCCTCTCCTGGGTCTTGCTCACCTCTCCTGGAAGCAGCACCAAGGGTGGAACTCAGAAGAGTTGCAGGGATCACGAGGTCCTTCCCATGGGCTGTGACAGGGCTGGCATGGACTGAGTGAGCAATTCCTTCCAGCACAGGGGCACCCATGGCCACAAACTGGGGCATCCAGCTGGGGTGCAAAGGCAGGAGTTCTCTGGCTCTGCCCTCGTGGCAGAAGGGTTGGAGCCCCCAGGTGAGCCCACAGAAACACGTCTCTCCTGCTCCTGAATGTCTCCAGAGCTGGAGACTCCACAACCTCCCTGGGCAGCTGTTCCCAGCGCTCTCCACCCTCCACGGGGAGAAGTTCTCCCTCAGCTCATCCTCTAACAGCTCTGCCACCCAACACAGCGAGGCTGTGACCTCTGCCAGCTCCTATAAAGCAATTAAGCACTAATTTCAGAGCCTGGTGTCATTTGGATCTCACCCCTGGTAACCCCAGCAGCAAATCGAGGCTTAGGGCAGCATCTCAAGTCAGGCTGATTTATTCCAAGCGTGATCAAATGATCTTAACGATTTGTCAGGCACCATCATATCCCAATCTGTTTATGATGAAGCCCAGGAAGCAAAAGCAACTCATTTAGTTTGTTTACCATCATGTTGGGCCCAGACCCCCCAGAGTCATTAAGGGAAGGAAAGGCATCTTGGAAAAGCCTGAGCTGTTTGATTGCAGCAGGAACCACGAGTGGGGCTTCCTCCAGCCCAGCAAAAGACTTTCAAAGAGCACAAATCAAAACCTACGGCAGCGTGAAATTGGACCAAAGCCAAATGAAGTGTCCAAAGCCCTGAGCACGAGGAGTTTTCTTTAATAGCTTGGGTGACCTTTAGGGGTGGGCAACGTCTGGGCATGAAACGAGAATTTCTCTGATTTGCTTATCTGTAGGTAAGCTGCATGTGCAAGCTGGGAGAAGGGGAATGAGGGGATGTTAGGAATGGGAATCACGCTTTGAATGAACACACCCGGGAGAGCTGGAGTGCCTTGGACACACATCAGCTGGAATAGCTCATGGCCTTCAACCATCCTGCAGGGCCTGTGTGATCTTGGGAAGTCCAGAGTGAAGGCAGAGATTGGGGTTAAGGAGGAAGAGGATGGCAGCAGAGGTGAAGCCCTTGAGGCCCCGTTCTGACTATGCCAGGATCCAGCTCTGCTCCTCTCACAGAGCTGTGGGAACCTCTGCCAATGCCACCACCAAAGCCTCGGGGCTCTCTCTGCTCTTCCCAGCCTGGTGCTGTCACAGGGACACATCAGACACCACAGAGACCTTGTGCAAAAGCAGCTTTGGTGCCCCAACGCCACGAACAAAGCCCTCACTAACAAACCAGCACAGCCCAGGGAAGCTCCGCGTTGCCGGGAGAGCAAAAGCACTTTGCAAATCCACACCTCATCTTCTATTCCATTTAAATGATCTACCATCTTTAGCAGGGCTGAGCCTCTCCAGAGCCTGTATCCAAGGCAACGAGAGCTACCAGGGAAAAAAAAAAATGGATCCAAGAAGTTATTAAAATCACAATATCCTTTCCGAGCAAGGCGGAGATAATGAGCGCGCGTTCCGCCGGCTCCGGCGCCACGGGCTGGCTCCGAGCCACCTGCTGGGTGCAGCTCCCTGGCCAGTGACCAACCACCAGCTCTGTGGAGGCATTTAAAGTCCTCAAGTCACCGAGCAGCACGTCCACACCTCCAAACCTCAGCCCAAAGCCAGACAGCCCCAGAAATTTATTCAGTGCCTGAGGAATCTCCAGAGCAGGACAGTGGCGATTCTAAGCTCTAGGAAGGGGCTCCGATTTTAAATTTGCAGATCTTCGGAGGATTTTAAGATGTTGAGGAGTCAGCAGCTTTGCAAGGAGGAAAATGAAATGCTGCCCTCGTGGCACCTCAGATTCGTGTGCCATGGATAAGGATGGGACCCCAGGGTTGCTCCTGGGTCCATCCCTTGGCGTGTTCTTCCCTTTTCCGCACAGCAGGAGTGAGCACAGAGATGTGCTGAGCCCAGACCTGGACACACACACACACACAGACACACA
>VXAU01005333.1:82934-156801 GCA_013399695.1 Formicarius rufipectus
GGGGTCTGCAGTGGGGTTGGGGGGCTGCAGTGGGCTCCCCTCCTCACTCCCTCACTGATCCAAAGGCTGGTCCTGCCACCACACCTGCCCATCCCACCTTTCCTCTGCCGGGGGGGGTGGGACGTGGTTTCAGGTGCTGCCTGTGAAAACTGTTATGAAATATCAATGATATAATTTTATCTACCCACAGAACTGACAGGCACTTTTCAGCTGTGGTACAGTATCAATTATAAGCCTAACAGAGCATGTTCTCCCATCTGATTGTTGGAAGAATCACTTGTCAAGGGCTGGTAAAAGACCACAGCTGTCTTCTCCATACACACAGCCCTTCGAGAGACGCGGAGCCTCGGTGCTACAACGCTTTGCTTTTCCTTTCTTTCTTTTCTCCCTGGGATAATAGCAGGGAACTGAATGAGGTGATTTCTATCGTGTCTTTACCCCGGCAATGTTTTACAAGCGGAGTGTCGGATCCTGGCGGTGCAGCGACAACGCTCATCAAACCCCGCGGTTGCCGTGGGCGCGGGGACGGCTCCGCCGCGTGTCGTGGGAAGAGCCGAGCCAGCCCCGGCAGCACGACCCTCCTCTCCCTCCCTGCAAGCCCTTCGTGCTGCGGGAACGGGGACCTTGAAGAGAAGAAAAACCCTGTTTTCCTACACGAGAGGCCCCTTCAGTTCCATCGTGAGCCGGAACGCGAGCTCTGTTTTACCTTCGCTGCCCATCGCGGCCGCGACGGGGGCATCTCCTCACCCTCCCTGTGCCTCCTTTAAGCGCAGGGTGATCCTCCTCCAGCACGGGACAGAGTGATTCTTCCCCAAATCAGGACAGGGTGATCCTCCCCCAGCACGGGACAGGGTGATTCTTCCCCAAATCGGGACAGGGTGATCCTCCCCCAGTTTGGGACAGGGTGATCCTCCCCCAGCACGGGACAGGGTGATTCTTCCCCAAATCGGGACAGGGTGATCCTCCCCCAGTTTGGGACAGGGTGATCCTCCCCCAGCTCGGGACAGAGTGATTCTTCCCCAAATCAGGACAGGGTGATCCTCCCCCAGCACGGGACAGGGTGATTCTTCCCCAAATCGGGACAGGGTGATCCTCCCCCAGTTTGGGACAGGGTGATCCTCCCCCAGCACGGGACAGAGTGTCCCCCAGCTCGGGACAGGGGGTCCCCCAGCTCGGGACAAGGTGTCCCCCCGAGCTGCCGGGTGACAACACTTCTCACAGCGTGCTCTGCTTCGGCGATTAAAGCCGCTCGCAGACAGGGCGCCGCCAATTACAATCACTTACAAACAGGACGGGGGGATTTCTAATTATTAAAAACCTTTAGCGCCTTATAAAGCTACAACAAGAGAGAGAGACAAAAAAGAGAAAAGACTTAATCAGTTTTGCTTTGGAGTTGCCTCAAATTTGTAATTCAATCAAACCTCCCGTAGCAGGAAGGATGTCTTTCTGATATTCACAGGAGCTTTCCAGGGGCTATAATCTCGGAGAGATTTATTCATACTTTCTGCATTAGCTTAAGACTATTTTGGAAGAAACATCTCTCCCTCCCTCCCATCAGCAGAGCTCCAGAGAAGAGATTAATATTAAAACAATTTAATTACTATGACTGGGGGAGAACACGGGGCCGGGGGAGGGCTGCTCGTTACGCCGTGCCCTGCCAGCCCTCTCCTCTGCCCCGACATCCCCCGCCCTTCCTCTCCAAGAGCCCACTGAAAAACTCAGCAGAGCTACTGCAGACGGGGGGAGGAGAGAGCCCAGCTCCCTCTCCTGGCACACATCTGGGGTATGGCACTGCTGTTTGTGCAGCTTGACGTCCTGCTGCCACTTCCAGGTGACACCAGGGCTTCGTGGTCCAGCTCCAAGGCATCCTCCCCGAGCAGCACTGCCTTCCCTGCTCGCTGTCCTGCCCCTCACAGCCCACACTCTTCCTCCTGCTCCAGGAACCCAAACTCCTCACACCAAGGCAGAGAATCACAGAATCCAGGCTGCTTTGGATTGGACCGTCTCATTCCACGCCCACTGCCATGGGCAGGGACACCTTCCACGAGCCCAGCTTGCTCCAAGCCCCGTCCAACCGGGTCTTGAACAGGCAGCACCCCGGAATTCCAGGACTGTCTGTACAGGCACAGGGCTTTGAGGGGCTTAGAAAAGCCACTCCTGAAATCCTCTTTCCAAGCCCCCACGTGCAGCCCCCCCACCCCGTGGGGACAGCTCCAGCCCCTCGGCCACCAGCAACACTTGGCAGAAAGCAGCTGGGCTGGGATGAGGAGGAGGAGGAGGACGAGGAGGAGGAGGAAGACGAGGAGGAGATGACTTCAGGGGAGAAGGATAGGGAGTACTTTACACTTCAAAGGACACATCATCTCCTTGCTTCACAAGATCACAAGGAAGAAGGAATAGCAAGGCTAGAGGATAGATTAACCTTCCTTCTCCCTCCTGCTTCCTTGTTCTCTGCAATCCATCCTTCATGCACCAGCTAATTAAACATGAAACGGGAAGAGAGGGTGCTGAGCCTCATCAGCTCAGCCCTACGTGCAGCACTCCTGCTCCTCCAGCCCTGCAGCAGGGAATGCTCTGGTGCTGCAGGAGGAAGCACAGCACGGTCCAGAGGGGGCACACACCTGCCTGGCACACACCTGCCTGGCACATGCCACCTGCACGTGTGCCCTCACAGGCAGCCCTGCCAGTCCCCAAACCACTCTGCTGTGCCTTCCTTTCATCCAATCATAGAATCATGGAATGGTTGGGGTTGAAAAGGACCTTAAAGCTCACCCAGTTCCACCTCCTGCCACGGGCAGGGACACCTTCCACTATCCCAGGTTGCTCCAAGCCCCCTCCAACCTGGCCTTGAACAGTTGCCAGGGATGGGGCATCCATAACCTGTGCCAGGGCCTCCCCACCCTCCCAGGGATGAATTTCTTTCCAATATCTACTCTAACCCTGTCCTCCCACTAAATTTGGCGCTGTAATTTCTGCTTGCCCCTAACATAAGAATAGAGTCTCAGCAACTGAATGAAGCCCCACCACCCCTGATTTGCACTGGTGCAAGGGATGAGCACTGAGCTGTCTGCTGGGGAAGGGGGTTCTCAGGAGCTGAGCTGCACCCCAGCAGGGTCTCTCACTGCTCACCACACGCTGAGCTGTCAGTGGGATAAACCCAACCCCCGACCCTGCACGGCCCAGGAGAAAAGCATTTGCAGAGGGAGGGCGGCTGAGTCCTCTGCAATCAGGAGCTGCTCAGCAGAGCTGACTCTGCTAACGAGTTCACTGCTCTGGGCTGAGACCCGAGCAGCTCATTGGAAACGAAGGCTCGGGTTCCTCAGAGCTCCCATCGCTGCCACTGAAGGAGTCAGAAGGGACACGGCATCAGAGTGATGGCAGAGAAGAGGCATCGGATTTTGCAGTGGAGAGGAGTCAGATGCCCTGCTGTCACCCTCATCTGCCCTGCTGTCACCCTCATCTGCCCTGCTGTCACACTCATCTGCACGTCTCTGTCCATAAATCCGGCTCTGGGACATCCAGAGCCCCCGATCTCAACAACCCCACACGAAAATGCAAGAGGGTTTTGAGAAAAAAAATGACATCTCTGTGATGAGCTGTTTTCTCTGCCCCCCTGACTCTCAGGGGCAGCAGCCTGAGAGCTGGGAGATGTGCAGAGCCACTGCCAGCAGAGGGAAGGAGGGCACGGACATGGGAGTGCCTTTTTCCCCCTGAGGACAGTGTTATTTTCCCAGCCTGCCAGCTCCAGCCATGCCTGCTGCACTGTGTGCCTACCCCACCACTGTGCCCAGGGCCAAACCTGCCTTTGGCATCACCCAACAGAGGGGCAAAACCACCCCACCAACACAGCCAGGCTGAGGGTGCCCCCAAACTCAGCTCGGGGTGGGCACAGGCAGGGAGAGCAGCTGGGCATCGGTGCCTTCCTGCCATGAGGGCACACATGGCACACTCCCAGGTGGCACCTGTGCCAGCAGAGGGGCAAAAAGGGGCGACTCCTTCACCCATGGAGGCAGAAACAGCAGCTCCAACCGTGGGGAAGGGCCAGGCCCCAGTTTGCTGCCAGGTAACACACACTTTGTGCCTGTGGGTGTCTGTTTTTAACCCACCAAGGCAACCATTCCATTCACCTCACTGGTGGGACCTCAGCAGGCGTTTGTTTTCCAGCAAATTCCAACACAACACCCACCAGCTGGGACGAGGTGGCCAGGGATGGTCTCAGGAGTCTCTGCACTGATGGCCTGACCCCCCTGCTCACTCTGTGGCTCAGGAAAAGGGGATTAAAGAGGCAAAGTGGGATGAGAACTTCAGGAGAATGTCTTCTTTTTGAAACACAATGTATTGTTACTTGGCAGAGAGAGTCCAGAACACAACTTGCTGCTGCCCACTCAGACAGCTCGACGTGTTTATTGTCAGAGAGGCAGCTCTGCAGAAATGAGCCACTTCTGCCACTGCAGATCTGGCTGCTTGCAAGAAAAGCAGGAAGTGTCTCCTATTATTGCCACCCAGCCCCCTTTCTCCAGTTCCAGGCCTTGTTCTCCCTCCCTCAAACATCAGTGCTTCACCTCAAAAACGTCCTTGCTGAGAATTTCCAGCTTTTGTCTGGAAACCAGACAGAACTTCACCAGAACAATCAGGGGTGTTTTTTATGTGTGTGTGCACTAAAAACTTATTTATTTTGCTACAGTTCTCAGTGGGGCTTTCTAAGGGCTGTCTAGCTCTGAAGAATACGTGAATCGAGTCAGACCCCACATCTGCACGTGGCTGAGGCCAAGGCTGGCTGTGCTCAGAGCACAGCACTGGCACCTGGTCAAGGGATGGAAATGCCCCTTCAGGTCTGTGCCCACCTGGCCCAGCTGCCCCTTGGGGAGAGCTCTTTCTTCAAGCTTTGCAAACACAGGGCAGCACAGTGAGCTCGGAAAAGACAACAGGAATGATTTGCCTGCACGACAAACACGGCCCTGAGCTGCATTAACAACAGGAAATTGCTCAGAGAAAGAGCTCAATAACAGGCAGTTCTCCTGTCCCACTGCAGCTGGGGATTAAGTGGGGATGTAGATAGGGGATAAACATGCAGATCTGATGTGAAAGCCCAAAATTTACCTGAAAACAGCTTTACTCTCTTCAATCCTCCTTTATCTCCTCTGTTTCTCTCAGCCTCCTGCTCTGGTCTCTGAGGGCCCTGCTGGTTCCACCCAGCACATGAGACAAATCTGCTAAGGATGAAGGGCAGCACCAACTCAGGCAGAGTTTTCTGTCTGCCCCAGAGGTGCAGCACATCTGGAAGGGAGCTCTGGCACTCTCTGGGAGCTGCTCAGACTCCCAACAGAGCTTCCTCAGGAGTAAAGCTTTTTGAACCCTACCTGCAAGTTCAACCCCTGTCGCTGATCTCTCACAAAGCACTGGGACGTTTCCAGAGGATGCCCCAAACCATGGAAAGCACATTCCCTGGTTTCACTCAGTTACCCCCTGGAGAAGACAAGCACTGGATGAACCACAGGCCCTGAGAGGTGTCCAGTTTGGCAGCAAGCAGCTGTTGTCTGCCTTGAGCATCCTCAAGGCTCAATGTCCTGAGTTCCCAAAGTCCCCTCGGTGTTCACACTAAGACCTTGTCCTCAGGAGGAAAGTCTGATGTTGTTCTAAGGTTGATCTTGACCCTCGTGGGCCTTGAAGGTAAATTCACCCTGCTGGATTCTGTCTTTAAAACACAATTATCAGCCCATTCTGATGAAATGCCCCCCAGGCAGGGAGTCAGTGGAGGCTTCTCATCCTCAGCCAGGTTGTTCAGGTCTGTGCAGGGACCATGGATGAAATTCAGTCTCCACTTCATGGGTCAATTCCAGCCCTTCCAGGCCTGGATGTGAAATCCTTCTGCAAACCTTTGCCTGCCTCAGGAGACACCTCTGTGGTCATCCCTGTGCCCTCAGGGTGCCAGTTCCCTGCAGCAGCTAACGAAGAGCTCACCTTGCTTTTATGGTGTCTCCTGGATGTTGGGGGCCCTCCCTGGACAGGGAACAGCCCAAAACTGGGGGCAGAGGGCTGTTGTTCCTGAGAGTTCTGGCTCTTGACAGCCATCCTCTTCTTGCTGGCATCAATTGCTGTAGTCTTTGGTTGGGTTTTCCCTGGGGTCCTGAGTTATCAAAGCTGTGATCAACCAAGAGCATCCTCCGAATTTTTAACTTCTCTTGAGATGAGGATTCTTAATAAACTGCCTGTGGTCTACACTTGGAGTTGCAACTTGCCCCTTGGTGTCCTGGGATGCCTTGAATATGCCAATCATTGGCTCTGAGCTGGAGAGAAATAATTCACCAATAATTTACATGACATGGCCTGTTTGGGAGGCACCCCGGGCAGCACATGGGATGTGGCTGCAGTGGACAACCCTCCCCTGCCCTGCCCTGCCCCCTTGGCTGGTCCCAGCATGGATCCCCATGGAAGCGGAGAGGTTGGAAGGGCCACCAGCAGTGACACAAAGCTGGCCCAGCTGAGCAACAGCAGCTCCAGAATATCCTGCAGCCTCGTGCCAAGGAACGATGCCCATCTGGGTCCCAGGGCTGTTCCATCAGTGCAGCTCCATCCAGCCCCTTCCTCTTGGACAGCAGGGAGAGAGAAGCAATTAGAGCCCTAATCAATAACATCCACAGCCCTCCCTGCTTAATTGGCATCCTGCAGTCAGAGAGCAGGTCAGCCCAGGGCTGGGAAAGCAAAAGGAGGAAGAATCCCCAGTACAAAGTGCAAACAAATCCCAGGGCAGGAGGTTCTGCTGCACAGCAGGTGCTGCTCAACAGCAGCAGAGAGGGGAGCCAGGTTGGGTGCTCCAGGTGAGCAGAAACCCTTCCAGCCAAGACCTGGCCAGGTGTGCTCTGTTTAAGGTCCCTCCTCCCACAGAGCCACCCCAGGGACATTTTGTAGTGTTCTCTGGGGGTCTTTCCATGGCCTCAACAGCATCTCCTGCCAGGGGGCCGCACCCTCAGCCCTGTGAACCTCTGTCTGGAAGGATGCAGCTGGAGGCCACAGCTGGACACATCTGCCAGGGTCCATTATCACCCTCCCCAGGCGCTGAGCACCCCCTGACACCTGATCAGTCCAGGAGGACCCCACCATACCCACTCCAACACCCACCTGGGCAAGCAGAGTTCAGGCTCAAACCCACAGCACTCCCAGAGCTGCTGTCCCCTCCCCACTCACTGTCACCAGAGCAGGCAGGCAGGGAATTTCCACACAAAGCCACCTCTCAATGCCCCTCAGCTCCTCCCAGCCCTGATAATCATGTTAAATTTTCTACAATAGTCCATATAAAAGAGGGGAAAAAAGCTGGAAGGTTTTGTCTCTGAGGTAATTTATTAAATGATCCATAAAGGACTAATTTAACAGGAGCCATCCTGCCTTGAAACCACCACCTGGAGAGTTCGTGGCCGTATTTTCTTTTCTTGATGGAAGGGATGGAAAATGAAATTCAGAACCGCCAAAAAATCGTGATTTTGTTTAAATTCCCTCCAGAACTGTGGTTTCATGCCAAGAGAACCCCTACCAGCCCATCTTTTTCCCCACGGCTGTGACAATTCCATTGATCCAGCACGGGAATATCTGACCTGCCACAAAATACATTTCTGCAAAACGTTTCCAAGATCCATCCTCGGTGTGTGCTGAAACCTCTCCCTGCTCCACGTGGCAGGCAGGTGGCACCACTCTGCACCCTCAACTGGGGCGTGGCAGGTGGGCTTGAAAACCTCGGTGACCACTGAGGGTCCATCCTGAGCTCTCCTACTGGAGCTCCTCAGCCAGCCCTGACCCTCTGCTCCTTCCAGGGTGGACATGCCACTTTCACCAACCATCTCCTGCATTTCCCTTGACTTTAACTGTCCCATCTTAGAGGTGACACAAAGCAAAACTCTGCTGCCCCTCCCCTTGTCCCTGCCTGTCGCCCATTCCCTGGAATCTCAGCACTGAGTGGAATGTGTCAGAGTGGTGGAGCTGTCACTGCTCACAGAACGTGCTGCTCTGCTTGGCTTGTCACTGCAGACTCCACCTGGGAGATAAATAGACACAAATTAGAAGCAGATAGGGAAAAAGAAATCTTAATATATCAAGTTGCAGCTCCAGAGTGCCTGGGGAACAGAGCAGCAGCAACCCCTGGGTAAACTCAACTCCTGCGTGGCCCAAGAGCCTCCGTGGGCCCAGCACAGCTGGAAGGGGCTCCTCAACAGCTGGGGCTGATGGAGCTGCCCCAAAATCCCCCAGGATGAGGGTGGTGGGGGCGTTCCCACTTGTGCTGCCAGCAGCACGTGGAGATCTGCTGTTGCTGGAATGGGCACGAGGGTGAGGAGCCCCTGGGGCACCACAGCACATTCTGTGGGACATGGGGGACCCAGCACGAGGTGCTGCTGGGGCAGGAGGTTCCTCCATCCCGGCTGCAAAGTGACTGCAGCAATTAGTGGGTAATTTTAACAGAATATGGGAGGCACCATGAGATGAATCCATGCCCTGTTCTGGTCACACAGGGAGGTGTTGGCAGCCTGGAGAGAGAACAAAGAATTGTTTGGGTTGGAAGGGACCTTAAAGCTCATCCATGAGCAGGACCATCTCCCACCAGGCCACATTGCTCCAAGCCCTGTCCAGGCTGGCCTTGGTCTCTGGTTTTCCCAATTCTGTAGCCAGGACACACAAACGCAGCTAAACAGGTCCCACGAACCCTGCTCATCCCCAGCTCTCCCCTCCTGCAACACTTGACATTCCAGGAGAAGAAATTATTGATTCTTGAGCTTATTGTACAAACTGGCATGATTTATTTAAGCATTTGCCAATAAACACTGGAATGGGAGGCTGTTTTTCCAGCATTCCCACAGTGGAGCACTAGAAAAAACAATAACCAGCCCTGTGATTGTTACTGTGGGACTTCTCCTGCCAATTACACTGAGTTACAAGTTTCAGTTATGGGATATAAAATAATTAACTTCATAAGGTCCAAGAAGAATTGCTTGCTCTGTATGAAGGATCTTCCTCCTCTGGTTTTTTATGCCAACATGATTTATAATTACTGGAGTTTAAAAAAGCCACTGTGCAGACTCCACAAAGCACAGCATTTCATCACTTTGCCTGCTCACCACAATTTTAATAACAAAAACAGGTTGTGAGGGTCAGAAACCCCAGGTGAACATTCCCTTCCTGCCCACATCCCTGTGGCAGGAACAGGACACTTTCAGCCAGAAGAGCACTGCTGGAAAACAAAGTGCATTTAGCAACAGCTCTTGGAGACTTGTCATATAAGCTTTAGCTTAATGAAAATAAAAATCAAATTAAAGATCTGCAAACCCTTCCTTGGGATTTTTCAAGTGATGAGATTTAATTAAAAGCAAGCAAGGAAAAAAGGAGAGCCTTGTATGGACGAAGAAGAATAACCCAGAAACTGAATTGCATTCAGGTCAGCACAGCCTGGAAGATAAAACAAGGAGCAGTGAGCCCTGGTGGGGTTTTATTTCTCTCAGGGCCACGTTGTGAGCCTGATCAGAACGGTCTGAGGTCTTGCTGCAGACTGGGGCAGTCTCCTCCTGCCCCTCTGGTTTGACTGGGATGGAGAGGAGGTGGGGACTGGGACACAATAAAAAAGGGGTCCCAGCATCCTGGTGCTGCAGATAATACATATATATTAACAAAAACCTGCTGCAAGTACACAGAAATCCACAAATCACAGGATCCCAGAATGGTTTTGTGTTGGAAAGGACCTTCAAAACATCTCATTCCATCCCCTGTCATGGGCAGGGACACCTTCCAGTGGTCCAGGTGGCTCCAACCTGGCCTTGGACACATCCAGGGCTGGGGCAGCCACAGCTTCTCTACCCACCCTGTGTCAGGGCCTGCCCACCCCTCCAGGGAAGGATTTCTTCCCAATAGTTAACCTGACCTTCCCCTCTTCCTGTTTGTAACACATATTCATATATATATTTATTTATGTATTAACCCCAATTGAACACTTTCAGCTCTCAATAAATATCTGGCATGTGCAGCTGAAGGATCAGATCATGGTTTGGATCCAAACTAGGTCACATTGGCTCCTAAAGCCAAAAAATCAGCTCCTCTTCCCAAGCCAGAGGATAAACAGCAGCTTTTCCAGCATCCTGGAGCATTCTGCAGCCTGATGCTCCTTTCAGAGCACAGACTCTCTCATGCAGAAATGCCATGGTAGGACAAGGGTTCAGGAGTGGCGGGTTTAATGCAATAATGTTTTGCAAAATGAGAAGAATAATCAAATAAGCCCTCAAATGGAAATGTTGGCATTCGTTCCCAGCAGTGCAGTGGCCAAAAAGGAGATTATAATTACCTCTAAGGCTCACAACAGCAAATGCAGTTTCCCCACGGGAGTTTTACCTCCATAAATTAAAACAGATCCTAATTTACAAGTATTGGCTCCATTAAGGCACAATCCTGCAAAGGGTGAAGCCCATAATCCCACCCCCAGACCTGGCAGCACTCGGGTGTGGGGTCTCCCCAACTGAGGAGCCAGAAAAGCTCTGGATCCAAGTGCAACTCCCTCCCTTTAAGCTCAGGTGGGATATGCCAAGCAGGAATGACAGATGACTACATGAGCCCTCCTTTGGAGGTCTCAGAGCATAGTTCAGCTATTAGGAATGTAAGGAAATAATCCCCCTTGCAGACACCCCAAATCCTGACTGAACATGAAAGGAGACCCCTGATTTTCCAGGGGGGTGTCCTGGACTCAGCTCTGCTGCTGCTTCTGCTCCTTGGTGAGACTCAGTGGAGCAGTGACAATCAATCAGTGCCCTTTGCTGGTTGCTGCCTTCCCCTGGTGAAGGATGCCACCCTTTGTGCCCGGTGTATCTGCTGCCAGCTGGACACAGCCAGGACAGGGGATGGGCTCCGGGATCTCATGGGATTGCTGGTCCTCTGCTTAGACTATTAGAAAAAGCTGCTGGGTCCAGACTCTTTTTGGACAAGCCCCTTATACACAGGGATCCAGACACCAGTTTTGGTGTTGAGGCCTTCCAGTAACTCCTCATGTTCTGCAGCTCCCCCGAATTAGCAATTAAACACCCTTCCCCTAGTTTTATCACCTGCCTTCCAGACCAGGGCTGTGCAATTAAACAAAACCCCCAGCAAAACAGAACCATCTGCCAGTCCCTTGCCCTTCCCCTCTGCAGAACTTCAGGAAGAACTTGCAGGTGCTTGTGTGGCTTTTCCTCCTTTGACTCAGCTCCAGCTGCAGCCACAGCACCAACATTACAAAGGGCTCCTGCTCCCTCCACTGAGTCACCGTGCAGGGGTGTGTCCCCACGTCCGGACTCCCCTCTGGGATGTTGGAGAGGCTGCTGGCTCTGGTTTCTTTGGAGCACACACACAACGAGCCGTCCGACCTTCCCCTGCTGTTTCATCTGCAAACCCACAAAGGCGTGTGAAGAGGTTGAGTCATCTCTTGAGTCATCTCAACTCAGCTCCTCCAGGGGTGAAGCAGCACGAGGACCCCGAGGGCAACAGCTGGACCAAGTGAGTTGTTCTGGATGATGGAGGATGAACTGCCACAGCAGGAAGGTCTGAGGCTCCAGGCACCATCAGTCCTTGCAGAGGTTCCTTCATTTGAAGTGTGTCATCCATCAGGAGCTGCTGGAGGGAGGCAGGAGGAGCTACCTTTGCTTCCTAGAACCCCAAGGAGGAGCCAACATTGTGCCTCCACCTCTGGAAGCCCCAGCAGGAAACCACGGTGGTGTCAGGCAGCTGCTGGAGCAGCAGGACCTGATGGCATCCCTCCTCTTGCTGCTGAGCCAGAAAACATCGGGGATATCTTGGAATCACGGAATGGTTTGGGTTGGAAAGGACCTCAAAGATCACCTCGTTCTTTGAGGGTGGGGTGATCACCACGAGGGGGGGTGATTCCATCTTAATATGATATTTATATGATTAGAGATGTGATGAGAGCAGTGAGCTAAAGAGGAGAGCTAAAATGGGAGAGCAGGAGAGAGCCACAGGATTTTGGCCAAAACAATCCCTCGGAGGTGGCCAGGGGAAGGTGCTGCAGGTGGACAGGGCGAGGGGGCAGAAGGGTCTCTTGCAACGGGGAGCAAGTGGAAACCAGTGCTGGAGAGAGAGTGAGGAGCCAAGAGCACAGCACAGGCTTCGTTCTTGGCAAGGACTGGAGGTGGAAATATTTAGCCATGATTGCAGCAGGTGTCAGAACAAACCCCTGCAATTAGAACAAGGCCTTGAGAGACTCGCTGGGGAGGATGACAGAATCCAGAGCCATTCCATGCCAGAGCTGCTCAGTCTGGCTCTGCTGGGCCTTCAACTCTGACAGGTCCCACTTCATCCCACTGCTGTGTTTTATTCAAGGTCAATGTCCTCGCTCCTGTTGCTTTTCCCTTCCTGACATTTAGAAAACAACCAGCTGTAGCAAAACTCCCCTTTCCCAGTTTTCCTCGTTGCTGCTTCTTTGGATTGGAAGTCTTCAGGCATCTGACAAATAAAAATCCTGCCTTTCCCACACAGCTCGGTGTCCTGCACCCACCAAACAAGCAAAAATATAACCATTTTCTTATATTAAAAGAAAAGCATAAGCACATATTGTTTTTTCTGGATGCCTGCTCGCTCTCCACGGTAGGAAATGAATTCCAGGGAGAGCCTCGCTCCACTCCAAGGCCTGACACACTTTTCATCCTGTAATCATTTTTCAGAGGAAGGGAAAACAAAATACATAAAAGAGACAAATGGAAATCTCCCTAATCCCATCATGGCCACAGAGGGAAGGGAAATAAAGAGCACCATGACTGAGCGGAATTTTTCAGTAGCAACTCTGCTCAGGTTCTTCTTCTGCTGAGCTTTCCATGGCCCTGCCCCACCTGGGGGAAGGAGCTCTGCTGGTGGCAGCCAAAGGTCTGCTTTGACTTCCAGGACTTTGGACCACTGTCAGAGGTTTCTGTAGCTGAATTTTGGTAGAAGGGGGGGGGCTGCCAGGGTGGTTTCTGGTAGAAGCTGCCAGAAGCTGCCCCTGTGCTGTGGAGCCAAGGACAGCCAGGGCCAGGAGGGACCTCCTGCTGGTGGCCACAGTGGGGACAATGAAGAATCCCAGTGCCAGCTCTGGGATAACAGAGGGAAGAATTGAGGAGTGTGGGGCAGTTGGGAATTGCAGCCATGGGAGAACAACACAGAGACCAAGGTGGGAGCAGGAGGAGGAGAAGGAGGGACCCCACGGGAGCAGGGGGGGAAGGACTCAAAGCTGTGCCCCCCCTGCAGCCCCTGGAGATCCCTCGGGGGGCACAGACCCCCCTGCAGCCCCTGGGGTGACCCCCAGGACAAGAGCAANTCTTTGTTCTTTTTCCTTTCCCTCCGGGAAAGGGGGACCTGGAAATTTGGGTGGACACCGGGTGGAAACCACAACACCACCCATGAAAACTTGTGCTCACGGAGCAGAAGAGCCCAAAGTGGGGACAAACAGCCAGAGCCACCAAAGGCAGTGGGAGCACACAAAGGGGTTTGGGGTCAGACTGAAAGAGGGGAAACTGAGGTTGGAGGGGTGGAAAAAGTCTTTCCCCGTGAGGGTGGGGAGGCCCTGGCACAGGTTGGGAAGAGAATCTGTGCCTGCCCCGTCTCTGGGAGTGTCCAAGGTCAGGTTGGAGCCGCCTGGGACAGTGCGAGGTGTCCCTGTCCATGGCAGGAGGTGGAACAAGACCTATTTAAGGTGCTTTCCAACCCAAATCATTCCATGCTTGGTGGAATTTTGTTTCATCAAGGCAGGGTTTCTTTTAAACACAGAATCATTAAGGTTGGAAAGACCTCCAAGAAAAACAAGTCCAGCCTTTGACAGAATCCCACCATACCCACCAAGCCCCACCACAGTGTGAGGAAGACAAGTGCCAGCTTCCCCAGAAGAAGAAAATCACCAGTTTTAGTGGCAAGGGACAATTTTACCAGAATTAAAAGCCACCACAGTGGGTGTTGGACACTTGGCACCCCATTTCCAGCCTGCTCAGGGTTACTGGACTTCCCCATGGGGAAAATGCTGCAATTGCTCTGATGGATTGGGGTTCTGCAGAAGGAATATCATCTCTCCTCTCCCACCACAGCCTCATTAAAGCATTATTGATTCAGCTACAACCAGGAACCACCACTAAATCAGCCCTCAATTATGCAGTGGAAACACTGGGTGTCCTCTCTGATGGCCGTGGGTGGCAGAGGAGAAAAAGCTGCAAAGAAATGACCTCCCCCTTCTCAAAAAGAAAAAAAAAAAGAAACAAAAAAACCCTCCAAAACTGGAAATCAAACCCCAAAAGCTGATTTTGTAATAGTCAGCAACCAAGCCTGTCAGCAAACTTTTAATATCCACCAATTATAGTTAGGGGGGGAAAAAAAAGGGAAAACAAGGTCTTCTCTCCACAACCCCCCCTCGCTGTGTCACTCAAGCATCACCCACAAGATCAAGCAGACCTTTATCCAAGTGTTTGGCACCTTCCTTGCAGGAGGATTCAAGTGATATCACAAAGAAAAAAGCTGGGTTTAATTTTATTTATTTGGTTTAGGTCTCACTTCTTTAGGAATCATTGTCTCCGTGGCGAAAACCCAAATGTTTCACCTGTAGCAAAGCAGAAAATGCAGCAACACCTGCTGAGGGAAGGAGCTGAGAAACCTCCCAGGAGCCCACATGATTTATCCTCTCTGTGGTCCTTCAGGCTCCTCTCTTCTGTTAAAAAATGGGGGAAGTTTAGCCCTCTGAAAATTAATTGCTGCCAAGTTCCTCCTGTGATGGGCCTCTCCAGAGGTTTTGTTGGCAGCTGAGAGTTGCTGCTCTGCACATCTGTACTCAGCACTGCCTGCTGCCCATAAATCCTGCTGCTCCCCCCACGCCACGTGTGCCTCTCATCCCATATATCTATATATTCCAAATGGAATGAGAGGCAGCTGGAGGGGAAGGGGGAGAGGGAATTAGGCAGGTCCTTCTCCCCAGGCAGCCCCAGTACTCGGCTGATGAGGAGGGAGAAGCAGAGACACAGCAAGAGCTTATTGATGATTTGGGATGACCAGAAGAAAGCACAAACAATAAAACAAAAATCACTGAAATTCCTGCTTCCTGCATGTTAAACCTCCTCCAGCTTGCCCCATCATTCCACTGCTTCCCCCTCCCCTTCAGTCTGGAAGTAAAAGAAAAAAAAGCTGTTTTTGAAGGGAAATTAAAAAAAAAAAAAAAAAAATCAATGCCACCACCAAGCAAAAGCTCTCGAATTCCAAGCTCAAAACCCCTTTTGTCCTTCAGGATGGGGCAGGAAGGGAAGTGATGCCTGAAAAATGGAACAAGGTGTCAGTATTTATATCCACAAAGCCAAAGCAAAGGAGCAGCTCCTCGGAAGTGGCTCTCCTGCCACCAGCCTGGGGGAGCTCCGAGGGAAGGATGAAAGCAGGGCATGATCCAACCAGAGGAGGAATCTTGTTCCTCTCCTCTGAGCTGCATTGTTTGCCAAAGATGACCCTTGGTGGCTTGATGGGAATCTCAGGAGCTTGAGAGAAACGTGTGGTCTCAAGACCTTTGGGATCTGGGAAGGGGAACAGCATCAATCAGGTGTGGGTTTGTAACGACCCCACCACTTTTCCCTCTTGTTAAGGGGCAATACTTTTACAGGTAAGGAGAAACCATCCAGGTGCACAGCAGCAAAGGCGGACATGCCTCAGATGGACATTTTGGATTTGGTTCCCCTGAGTCAGGAGTTTTGGTTCCTTGTCCCAGCTCAGGTAGGGCTGACCCTGCAATCAGCCCCTCCCTCGGCTGCTGAGAGCTCATTCCCTCCCCCACCGTGTTGGGGTCCCTCCTCGGGGGCTCGGGAGCCCCAGCTCGCTGCAGTTGGGAGGGAAGGTTCAGGGAGGCATCACCACCCCCTGAAGGTGCAAACCAGGACTGGGAAGTCTCCAGGGATGGGTTTGTTTTAAGGATAAGGTGCTGCTCTCCAGCCCCTCTTAGAGAAAGAGGATGCAATGAGGGTGTGAACCAGCAGGGAAGGAGAGTTGTTTGGTGCTTCAACAGCAATAAGAATATTAGAATGAGCAGTGGAAAATTTCAGCAGAATATTAGGGGAAATATCCACCCTGGAGGATCCCCGAGCTCTGCCAGGCTCTGATGTGGAAAACACTCCCCAGCACAGCAAAGGCATCAGCCTTGTCCTGCTCTGAGTGGTGAGATTGCCCCAAGGCCAGAATTTCTGGCCAAACCAAGAGCCATGAGCCCCCTCAGCCTGGGACATCCCTGTTTCCAGGGCTGAGGGGTCAAGGTGGGTCTCATTTTCCTGTTCCCTCCCCACAGACAATCACTGGGTTTGTCTTTCTTTCAGGTGAACAGCTCCTTCCTTTCCTCCCTGCAAACTCTGCCGTGTTTTCCAGCAGTAGCTGCCCCAGGAATACAAACCAGACACATTTGTGCAAAAAGAATGACAGGATTAAGTTTTGTTTTATTGTTTCCTTCCTCTCAGGTGATCTGGATGCCAAGAAGAGATGCAGATGCAGCAGGAGAGGAATGTGACTCCACAATAAAACAACAATGGGAAGCATCGAGCCATTTTAGGGGCAACAGCAGTTTTACAAGGAAAAAAAACCCACAGCAACTTAAAATATAAATAGTTATGGCAGGAGCACATACCAAGGAGGCATATGGTAGAGTCTAATTTGCTAATTAATTTCCAGACCCAGTTGTAGAAATTAAGAGGTGATAAACAGCATTTCTCCTTGAGGATCCAACAATGCTGGAAACACTTTAATGGAGTTGAGTGATTGCAGGAGAACATTCACCAAGAGATTTAAAGTCACTATTTCTGTACACAGTGCTTTTTTATTTCTTTAAGTGAGCAGTGACAGGCTGCATTCCTTCACATAAGAAGGATCATAGAATTCCAGAGGCATGGAATGGTTTGGGTTGGAAGGGACCTTCAGGTTCATCCAGTCCACCCCATGCCATGGGCAGGGACATCTCCCACTATCCCAAGGTTCTCCATCCTGGCCTTGGACACTTCCAGGGATGGGGCAGCCACAGTTTCTCTGCCCAACCTGTGCCAGGGCCTGCCCACCCTCCCAGTGAAAGATTCCTCCCCAGTACCCCATCTGCTCCCACTCTGGCAGTGGGGAGCCATTCCCCTTGTCCTGGCACTACAGTTCTTGCTGAAGGGTCACTTAAAATTCATGTCATTCTGATTTTTAACTAGATTTTTTTTACTCTCTCCTTCTTTGTTACAGCCCTCTGTCCCCACACCCTGCCCAGGCTCTCTGACAGATGCTGTCCCGCAGGACAGGCTGAAGCTTGGGATGTCCTCAGCATCCCACCATCCACAGAGGGACACCCAATTCCTACCCACGCCTCTCTGGAGCCCATTTCACCAGCTCCCTGAGCAGCTCACGAGCATTAATCCATCTCCAGCTCCCCTTTTGCAGAGCACAGAAACCAAAACGTTGCTATTCCCATCTCTCTTTGGGATCACAGATGGTCTGTGGCTCCTCAGGGTTACAACCCAACCAGGCCACCCAGACACCCACTATTCAGGGCAGGGGAGTGAGACACAGTGTTTAAGCCCTCCCCAAATTCACTGCTCTGCCTGGAATAACAACTTCGGGAAGGCAAGAGGAAGAGAATTGCTGAGAACTCCCTCTTTCCAACCCCAAATGCACAGAGACAGAATTATAGGATCACTAAGGCTGGAAAAAAACCTCCAGGATCATCAAGTCCACCCTCTGAACATTTTCAAAACTTCATGCTTTTAGTGCCTACCAAGAGAACTTTCTGCAACCTTTCAGAAATGCTCAGGACAGCATTTTGGGTGCAAAAATCTGCAGTTCTGCACAGAAAGGATTTGTTTCTTTTTTGTACTGGAACAGGCAGCACAAAAAGAACTGGAGTGACATGAACAAAGGGAGGCATTTTGAGCAAGTCAGGAGCTAAGAATGGGTTTCCTTCCTGGTGGATCATGGAACACCTCAGGGAAAACAGCACTGCCACGAGGAGAAACACTACATTTAAAGACTCTGGCTGCAAATGGCACCTCCAGCCACCCTGCAGTGCTGAACCAGCTCTGCAAACAGCTCCCCACGTCACAGCATCCACAGGGAGGATGGCCTTGGATCCCTGGGAAACCAGGGGCTCCAGGCAATTTCTTCTATTTCAGGAAGGAGAGGAAACTGGACCAAAGAAAAGCATGAAAATCGATGATTCTCACTGGGAAAATGGGCAAGAGTCAGAAGTGCCATCCTGCAGCAGCACAGCTGGGCTCTGCTCCCTCTGCCTCCCTCTGCTTGTGGGGCTGGGGAGCTCTGTGGGGGTTTCCACGTGGTGTCCACCCAAACCTCTGGGTCCCCCCTTTCCCAGAGGGAAAGGGAAAGGAGAAAAAAGGAAAAAGAAAAAAAAAGCAGCTGAGAGAGAATGGCAAAACAAATCCAGAGTGGCTAAATACTTCAATTTATTACTAACAAGGGAAGAACTAAAACTAAAAAGTAAGAAATAAATCAGCCTTAAGAACACCTTTCTCCTCCCACTCCTCCCTCTTCCCAGCAGTTCCAGGGAGCAGGGAATGGGGGTTTGCAGTTGGTGGTTCTGCCATTGCTCTTGTCTTGGGGGTCACCCCAGGGGCTGCAGGGGGGTCTGTGCCCCCCGAGGGATCTCCAGGGGCTGCAGGGGGGGCACAGCTTTCAGTCCTTCCCCCCCTGCTCCCGTGGGGTCCCTCCTTCTCCTCCTCCTGCTCCCACCTTGGGCTCTGTGTTGTTCTCCCATGGCTGCAATTCCCAACTGCCCCACACTCCTCAATTCTTCCCTCTGTTCTCCCAGAGCTGGCACTGGGATTCTTCATTGTCCCCACTCTGTCCCCCAGCAGGAGGTCCCTCCTGGCCCTGGCTGTCCTTGGCTCCACAGCACAGGGGCAGCTTCTGGCAACTTCCACCAGAAACCACCCTGGCAGCCTCCCCCCTTCTACCAAAATCCAACCACAGAAACCTCTGACAAGCTCCCTGGTTTCAAACATGTCCCAAGGAAGGTCACACCAGGCTGGTGCCAGCCCACAGCACCTTGATTTTGCCACGCTGAAGACTCCAAAAAGCAGAGGGGTCAGGATTCCATCTGCCCCTTCCAGAGCCTTGGGAGAGGACCTGCAGCAGAGCCCCTGTGGCAGCAGCACCATGCAGGGACGATCTGCTCCAGCAGAGTCTCTGCTCCAGAGGCAGAATCACAGGGCCATGAAGGCTGGAAAAGCCCTACAGGCTCCTAAATTCCAGCCTCCTTCTTGCACACCACCGTGCCCACTGAACCATGTGATGAGGACACACAACCCCCTGTCCCTGGCTGCAACTCTCAGCCCACCCCCTCCTGCATCCCCCCTGCTCAGGGACTCTCATTTCCCACAGCAACAGCCCCTGGTCCAGGAGCAACATCTGCTCAAACATCTCAGCAGCCCTTCCAAGGAGCATTCCCGAGCCTCTCTGGCACAGAAGGACACACACCTGGAGCCTTTCCTGTGCAACCGTTCCTGTGCAACCATTCCTGTGCAACCATTCCTGTGCAACCATTCCTTTTTAAAGCCAGCAGGAGGGAACAGCTGTATTTTACAGGGCTTCAGCTTTATTGGGAGTAGGGAATTTATCTCCTTGCACCGTGGCAGGAGCACAGTTGTGTTTTTAAACCCTAAAAAAATGGGTGAGAAAAGTGTCCGAGCGCGGCGGGGCGAATTCCCCGGTGCGTGGGCAGAGCTGCTGATGTTACACCTGTCCCTTCCTTTATTAAAACCAAGAATTTAAACCCATCTGCTTGTCTCACTCGCCTCCCTGGAGAGCTCCAGTGCTGGAGAAGGTGACAGGCACAGCTTGGTTCGGGCACCCAGCCAAGGCGCTGTGCCTGCTCCAGCACCGAGGGACCCGGCAGGACCACGGGCAGAACGTCACCCCCCGAGTTAGAAACTCACCACTGCAGCTCTGAAATGTGAGCAGTAGAACAGCAGATGGGAGCAGGAGATCAAAGGGGCTGTGCTGGTTCCAAGAGGAGTTACTCAGCACCTCTTGGCTTGTGATCTCGTTGTGGCAGGAGGGTTGGAACAGAATCCCACAATGGGTCGGGTTGGAAGGGCCACAGAGGCTCATCTGGTGCCACCTCCCTGCCCAGGCAGGGCCATCCCAGAGCACCTGGCACAGGGTTGTGTCCAGGTGGGTCTGGGATATCTCCAGTGAGGAGACCCCACAGTCTCTCTGGTCTCTGCCCAGGGCTGGGTCACTGCCCAGCAAAGAAGTCCTTCCCCGTGTCCAGGTGGAACTTGCTGGGCATCAGTTCCTGCCCGTCCCTCCTGTGCCATTTCTGGGCACCCAAGCAGTGTCCCTGCTCTGCCCCCTCCCCGCAGGCACTGATGGACTTGGGGAGGTCCCCTCAGGGTGTGTTCTGGAGGCTGAACAGCCCCAGCTCCTTCAGCCTGTGCTGCTCCAGAGATGCTCCATCCCTTGGGCATCTCCACAGCTCCCACTGGACCCACTCCAGGAGCTCCATGTCCCTCCTGTCCTGAGGAGCCCAGACAGTGCCCCGAGGACAGCACTGGCCAGGAGATAGGACACTGCAGATGGAAGTTTGCAGTGGTGGCAGGTGGTCACCCCCATGGACCTCAGCCCCAGCTGGTGCTCCCACGGCCTTCAGCCTCCCAGCAAACTCTGCTCCACCACGGACAGCTCCTCCAGCCCCACTCACCCCTCCAACACCCACCAACAAGGACCCAACCCAACCTCCTGCCCCATCCCCAGAGAGGGCAGCAGGGCTATTTATAGGACAACTGATTGCATCTGTCTTGGTACCCACCCCCCCTTCCCCATGACATCATGTCTAGGGTTGATTTCAATCACGGCCCTATTTTCATGTGCAGCCCCAGCTATTTTTAGGGCTAAGTAAGTAAATGGCTCATAAATAGCTTCTTGATTCCTCACAGTTTATATTCCTGTTACACGCCCTACTTCTCTCCCCCTGAAACTTTTGTGCCTCCCTGGTGCCAAGGGGTCACCCCGGGCTGTGCCCTGAAATGTTCTCCAAGGAGGGAAGTGGAGTTCAGGAGAAGAAGAGGTGGGGAGAAGAACCAGGTCCCTGTAACTGCCTCAGCAAACAGCCCACCAGGCACTGAGACAGGAGGGTTTGGGGTCCTGTGTGGCAACTTCATTTCACACCAGTCACGATTAGCCCCGGGAGGAAAACTGATTTCTCTCCCCCCCGTTGCCCACGTTCTGGTTCAGAATGAACCACCCAAACCTTCCACAAAGGGAAAGTTTCTAGAGAGAAATGAATTCCAATGGACACACCTTGAGTTTGTTTAAGCTCATCAAAAGCAGCCTCCCAATTAAAGCAATCATTAAAACAGGAGAGTGGCAATGCAGCTGCTGTCCCCTCTTGGTGCTTCCCACCTGGACGGATTTACCACCCTGCTCGGCCTGGAGGAGGATGTTCTGCTCAATGAAAGGGTGTGGAACGGCCTGCTGAGGGTTCTGAAGGGACAGCAGCACGGGCAGGGGTGGGGGGAGGAAAAAGCCATGTGATTTGAAGAGCTGCCTTCCCCACCCCGAGTCCTTCAGGGGACTGGAAAAGCTTTGACCACATTAAAACACCCCAAGCAGCAACCAGGCCAGGAGGAGCAGCTCATTACTAATGGTGACAGGAACAAACCTGCAGCATGATTGTGCTGCTGGGTGCCACACGTCTGCTGGGAGTTAATCTCATTTGCTTTCTGAGGGTTTCTCAGGTTTTCAGTAAGCAGAACATGAAAGCAGTGACAGGTTCAGCAAGTGCCTCGTTCCAGCAGGGAAATCCTGCTCTGGAAGGAAGGGCTCCAACCACAGCAATGTCTTGAGTAAACTCTCCAGCACAACCTGTCCCCACCTCTCGGGGTGTTTTTGTCCTCGCAGAGGGGTCCCTGGGGGTCTCAGTCCTCAGAGAGGGGCTCAGCCCTCCCCACCTGCAATTCTCTGCTGGACCCGGACCCTGCTGGTCCCCAGGACCCCTCAGCTGCCCCAAAGCTCCACCAGATCACAGTGACACCTTTGCACAAGTGGTATGACAGTGCACAAGGGAGAAAACAAACCAGCTCAGGGCCACGGAGCCTCTGGAAGCGTTTTTGGGACTGTGTCAAGTGCAAACAGCTGTGATTACAGCTCATCCCAGCTCCCTGTCCCACAAAAAAGGATATCAACAACTTTTAGGGTGACAACTTTATTTGTAGGTTTGTTCTTAAATAGAGAGAGCTCTCCTAGAGGGGTGGCAAGTGACACTGGATGTGGCATCTTGCTTAAACTGAGGAGGATTGCTCGATAGTTGGCAACTTCCTGTAGCTGTTTGTTTGTCAGGGACGGCCACAGACCTGTTTTAATTAAAAGCGGAGCTGGGGACTGACAGCTCAACTGAGAAAGAGGTGCTGAGAAGTGTCTGGAGTGAGTTTTAAGTTTCTAAAATAGCCCCGTGTTTTCTATCAAAGGGAAATAGGACCATCCTTGAATGGCATTTTCCACAGTCACCAAAGGACAATGGGCTGGGAGCTGAAGGGTCAGAACAACTCCCCTTGGAATTAACTCTCCTCCAGGATGTTTGTTTATCACCGAGCTGCTGGAGGCTCCTCACACTCCTGCCAGGGCTTCAAGAAGCACAAATCCCCTTCCTCCCCCCAGCCTGCAGACCTGCAGTGCAGGGAGAAGAAAATCGCTTTGATTTGCTACACTCAAGCTGAGTTTGGCACTTTAAGGAACTGCTGCTCTTTCCCACGGACAGGGAATTCCAAGGGAAGCCCTGCACAGCATCCTAAGGGCAAAGGGGGGAATGCCACCCTGTGCTGTGCTGGCAGCACAACCCAAGGACCCCAAAACCAGGGCTGTGGAGCTCCCCTGACCCCGTGTCTGTCCCAGCTTGGCCACAGCTGCTCCTACAAAAACATCTTGCACCTCCAGGCTCTCCAAGTGCCACCTAATTGAAACATAAAAACACGCTTCAGGTTTTTTTATAGCACACACAAATCCTGCTTCTCCTCCCGGAACATCTGAACGTTCAGGGGGAGAGTGTGGATCGATAATTCCTCTATTAGAGAATTGAAACGTGCCTCTTGATTTACACTAATGCACTTGTTAAGCAATAAGGGATGGGGCTGTGGGCAGGTCTGCAGTGCTGGAGCTGGGTTTGATGAATGGCTTGGGAGCAGGTGAGGGGCTGGCCCAGCTCAGCTCACCTCAGCCCAGCTCATCCAAGCTCAGCCCAGCTCAGCCCAGCCCAGCTCATCCAAGCTCAGCCCATCCCATCCCATCCCATCCCATCCCATCTCAGCCCAGCCCAGTTCTGGGTTTTTTGGATGGTTTCCTCACCCACCAGCTGCCCGTGCCGGAGGAGCCACCGGGGCCCCCCAGGGCAATAAGCCCCTGGTACAACTGTTGGATTTAAAGGGTCGTTCTCTGTCTCTCTGAATTAAAAGCACCTCTTTAAACCTCTGGCAGTGATGAAGGAACCCAAGGGAAGCCCTTCAGGCAGCCCTGGTGCTGATCCCCCTTTCCCAGCACCTGCTGACCATGGCAGGCCCCACGTTCAGTGGTGCCACCTCAGCTCTGCCGTCCAGGAACCTCTGCCCGAGGTCCTCCCCCAAAAATCTGGGCAGGAGAGGGATCCCTGTGGCCGGGAGGGAGGACAACCTGGGGAGGACCTTCCCCTGGCACACACCAGGTGCTGCCAAGAGGTTTGGTTCATCAGAGATGAACACTTTGGCGTGGGTGGGATGGGGGATGAGGGTGGGGATGGCAGGATCTCCACGTGTCCCCAGCCCCGCACCAGAGGACTCTGCAGCACTGACACTGTTCCAGCACAGCAGCTCAGCCCTGGCTCGGTGCTTTGTTCAAGGCAGAGCTCTTGGTGCTGCAGCTCTCCCTGGCTGCATCACTCCTGGCTCCAGCTCTACTGGAAAAGTTCAGCTCAACTGTTCTTTCTGGAAGCTTCAGCCACAATCGATGCGTGAACAGGCAGCTGGTCCAGCTCCAGCCCAGGCACGAGTCATCCCCCTGGGGTGGGGAGCAGCAGGGTCTGTCTCACACTCATTAGCACGTCACTCAGCCCCCTCCTTCGAGTTGGTCAGAGCTGCCTCAGGGGAAGTCAGAAGTGCAGGGCTTTTGCTCGCTGGTTGGAAACCTGGTGCTCCAAGGACTTCCCACGACAGGAAACAAACCCTGCCAGGAAGGTTCACCTCGAGCTGCCTGGATGAATCACCTGCAAGAGGGGGAGGGACCTTCAAAGGTTGTGCCCAGAGGCACTGGCAGGCACAGCTACACGAAGAGGGTTGTGAAGATCAGCTCCAAAAAGCCACTGGAGCTGTGTGGCTTCACCCAAGCCTTCCCTTTGCTTTGTTAACCAGCAGCTTCCCTGTAACCCGATTGGATCCTGGAGTTAATCCTTTCAATCACTGGAGCAGAGGACTGGTGAGCTGCAGAGCACAGCCCTCTGCCAGCACAGCCTCCAGCTCCTCCCGAGGTCCAAATCCCTTGGATTCACCTATGAAGGGCTGTCAGAGCACAGGTCAGTGCTGGGGGAGGACAATGACATTATTCTCCTGCCCTCTGATAACAATGGGCAGCGTGCTCAAGCATGAAGGTGAGCACTCATGGGAGGTGTCATTAATCCCTTGCTTATTAAAGCCCCTGGCATGTTAAAGATGTGCTGGCAGCAGTCATTCCATGAGTCATGTCCCAGCCCCTCTTCACAGCCCATCCCATGGAGGAGCCAGTGAAGTGTCTGACTTGGGAGAGTGGCCTTTTAATGAAAACAAGGTGGGTTTGGGACAGGTGGCACAAGTGCCACGTCACATCAGCTCAGGGTCCATCTGTTCCACCGGAGGGGAAGGATTAAAATCTGCATTTCCTCAGATTATTTGGCTCAGTCAGTTAGTTGTGCCAGGCACAGGCTCCAGAGCCTGCTCTGCTCTCCCTGAGCCCACAGGGAGGAGTTCACAAAAACACCCGCTTGCAGAGAGAATTTGGTCTCCCTTTTCTTCTGGACATCCCATGAGTGTCACTTCGCTGGATCAGCTTCTGACGTGATACTTAACAGGAGTTATTCATCAAATGTACAAGGGGTTTCAGAGTAGAACATGAAATTGCTTTTATCCACTGCACAAAGGGACAAATCAGGCAGCAGCCTTGATGACTCCCTGGGAACAGCCACCTCCAGGAAGGCTCCACTAAGTTTCCTGCTGCATTCAGGGAAGGCTGCTGGGAGGGGGGGAGGCAAGACGGGGGTCAGGAGGAGCTGCCTGGTCTCAGACACTCCCAGAACAAGTGTCCTCAGCTTGTTTGCTAATCTCTTGTGACCAAGCACTGAACCAAATCTTCCTTCCTGGACAGAGAAGAAAGAAATAAAGAAGGGAAGGAGAAAAAAAATCCAAAAAGGGCAACACTTCAACAATAAATAGGATGTCAATTAAACAGGAGAGTGCAGCCAGCTCAAGGAAGAGCCATTGATTCTTCCAGCTGCCAGCCTGGACTCAATCAGCACACGCCTGGTTTGCTGCCATCCCCAGGGAGATGAAGTGTCTGAAACTCTCAGCAAGCAAAGGACAGGTTTCACAGTATGTGTGTGTCTCCTTTTAATTAATTATTTCTTTTCATTCAGATAAATAAATAACAGCTGTCGCTGCGGTTTGAAAGTGTGTTTGATGAGAAAAACCCAAAGGACAACTTAGTCAGAGAGCAGATCCCAAGTCTCTGTCCCTGCCTCACCTTGTCTGGCTCAGCAAAGGTAGCTCAGGTTACCTGGAATTTGTCAGCTCTCCGGGATTTCAGGGCCCTCAACCCCTGTGGGAGGAGTGTTGCTCCTCTGATTTTTTATTGAAAGTGAGAAATCACCACTCTCTGCAGAGGAGGTGACTTGGCCCAAGAGCAAAGGGAGGATCTGTGCCCTCAGCCTTGGGCAGGGACCACATCCATCCTCTGCCAGTTTGCCTTGCCTGCAGGAGGGGCTGGCAGTGCCAGCAGCAGCTCCCTGCTCCAGAGCTCCTGCTCCGACCTCCACCTGAGCCAAACCTCATCCGTGTGGGAGCGTGGGCTTTCAGGGCTGTCACAGGAGAGACTGGCAGGGCTGAAATGAAGAGAAGGTGTTGGGCTGCAGACAGGCTCTTGCTGGAACTGGCCACAGTGAGTGATGCCAGACTGTGCTGGTTTAGAGTTCAACCAGCAGGAGAAATGAATCCAACTCAGAATGGGATTGCAAGTCAGAAGAACGATTTAATAAAAAAGATCACAAAATACACTGAGACAGAAGGGAAATTCGTTTGTGCCACAAAGACAGATATGGAGCCCAACACAGTGGGGCATGAGCAGGATGGAGCTCACCAACCCCTGTGCTGAGCACCACGTGGGGCTCCTGAGTGCAGAGTGAAGAGAAAGGAAGGAACCTGCTGGTGACAGTGATGTTGCAGTCTGGTGGCATTCTCAGTCCCGTTGAGGCTCTGCTCCTCCTTTGGATCTGAAGAGAGCTCCCAGTCCCCAAACCCCAACTTATCTCTGCTTGGGCTCAGATGGGAGCGCCCAGTCCCTCCCCCAGGGTGGGGAGTTTCCAAGGGGTGATTTACTCTGTGAGGTCAATCCTGGCATATTTTTGGCCTCCCTGATGGCCCCTGAGCAGACATGACCCCTCAGGTGGGTGTGAAGACAGGAACACTTCCTTATCCCCCAGGAGATCCCAAACACCCCCCTGTGCCCTGAGGGGTGGGGTGTGCCCTGGGCAGCTGCTGCCAATGGGCCATGGGGAGCAGCTCATGAGAAAAATGACACAGAGGGTTTAGAATCCACACCCACCCAGGGACAAACTGGTCCTGGCTACTAGAACCAGGAGACAGGCTCTGAGCTGAGCTGCTGTTGTGGTGGCACCTTCATTCTGGACCACAAAGCACTTTGGGGCACGCCTGTCCCTGTCTCTGTGTGCCCCAACAAGGGCAGCACGTGCTGTGTCCCTGTGAGCAGTGAACTGACAGAGGCACTGTTAACATGCATGGATTGAAATTGTAGTCCTGGGCTGGTTCCAAAACACAGGTGGTGATTTCTGGACACTGGGCATGTTATCTGCTGAAAAGCAGAAATTACAGTGATCAAGCTGAAAGGAGCATTATCACCCTTCCATCTCATCCCCCCTCTGAAAAGCCTCCATGGGTCAGCTGCTTGCACGCCCACCCCCCGAGCAATCACTGTAAACACTCAAAGTGGTCCCGTGGCCTCCTCTGAGCCCTTTGTCACGTGGAATGTGGCAGATTTGAGTCCTTTGATTAGTTCTGCTGGTGAAAGGAATTCACTGGAAGCTGAAGCTTAATGCAGTGAGGCTGCAGGACGTGTTTCTGTGGGGGAGAGAGAGCTGTCCCCCAGCTGAGAGCAGGGGTGGGAAGGGGACCAACAAAGCCCTGAGCTGGGAGAGGGAGGAACAGAGAGGTTGTGCCTGGCCTTGACCTGCTGTCCTGGACACACAGTCCTTTATGCTGCCCTTCAGCCTCTGCCTGAAGTGTATTGGAAGTGGAGAAAAGGAAAAAAATAAAGTAGGTTTATGGTGGAAGGAAAGAGAGAGTGAGGCCAGCACAGCCTGGACCTGCTGGTTCATCCAGGAGGAATCCTGGCTGGAGACAGAAGATCCAGGGGTGCTGCTCAATGAGGAGCAGTGGGGCAGGGCCAGCAGAGCTGGATGCTGCACACCAGGACGGGAGAGCCTCGAGCTCTGAGTCCACACAGACTGTCTGTCATGAGTCATTAAGGTTGGAAAGGACTCTCAGGATCATCAAGTCCAACCTCTGACCTAATGCCACCATGCCCATCAAACCATGTCATGAAGTGCCACGTCCCTCTGTCCCCCTAATGTGGCTGTTCCCAGGGTTGTCCACTAAACACAGTCCCAGAGCAGGAGCAGCTGCACCCAAACCCCCTCTAAGGTGCTTGCAGCCTGGAGAACCAAGGCACAAAGGGCTTCAGAGAACTGCCCAGAGACCACAGAGAGGACTGTGGGCCCAATCTGGGACCTGAACCTTCTCCTCCTGCAAACCTCTCTGGCTCAGTGCTTGGTGACTTGGCATCCAGCCTTTTTTTGGCTGCCCAGCAGCTGCTGGAGGTGCCAGTGCCTTCCACTGTCCAGCTGCCACCTCAGCTGGGATCTGCTCTTATCTCAGCCGGGATCTGTTCATATCTCAACCAGGATCTGCTCTTATCTCATCTGGGATCTGCTGCCACCTCAGCTGGGATCTGCTCTTATCTCAGCCAGGACCTGCTCTTATGTCCTCCAGCATCTGCTCCAGGAAGGGCAGGGGCTGCTGCTTTCTGGGGGGGTGCATTGCTGCTGGGAGAGGCGTGGCTGTGGGTGCCCCTGCTCTGCTGGGTGACCTTCTGTCCTGCTGCCCAGTGAACTTTTGGGACAGCCAGCCATGCTCAGCTGTCCCAGCAGTTCCACCTCCAGCTGTGGAGCAATCCTGATGAAGAGCAGACAGAGACCTGGCCCCAAATACCAACACCAAATACCCCAAATACCCCAACCCAATGCATGTGAGAAGACTGTCAGGATAAGCTCTGAGCACAAAAACTGGGATTGTGATGCCACTCCAGGACACAATGTCCCTCTTCCAACTTGCCCCAGTAGCATTTTCCCAGTGATGAACCGGCTGGTCCTGTGGGACTGACTGGGCAGGGCAAAGGACCCCACCCAGGACCAAGGCTGCAAAAATAGTCCAGCAAAGCCCTTGAAGAGTGTCAAACCTCAAACGCTGTCTGAGCTGCCATCAGGGACAAAATCCGTGGTCCTCAAACCACGTGTCCCACCCCCAGATCAGGGAGGTGTGGTGGTGCTGCTGTCACAGGGACTCACAGCCCCAAACGCTTTGGGCCTGGTTTGTCTCTGCTTTGCACATTCCCTGACAATTTGTATCAGTGCAGAAATCAGAAGGGAAGAAGAGATCCTCATTTAAATTTCATGGAAGTGTTTCATCTTCGTTTTGCTGGGGTATAAATGACAACTCGAGATGTGAGATGGAGAAAGTTTCATGAGAGTCCTTCAGGGAGAGATCCTGGAGGGTTTCATCAGGTGGATCTGGAGCCACTGTCTTTGCTGGCAGTGTGAGCAGGTGACATCTGTGTGCAAGGACGGTCACAAGCCCTGTGACCCCAGAGAGAGGGGAATGTCCAAATGCAAAACTAAAGCTCCAGCGTTCGGTGAGCAGGAAGATCCAGCAGCAGACACACCCGTAACCCACAGGGCACCCCCCACCTGGCAGAGGTGACAGAGCTGCCAGCACCCAAAATGTGCTGGAACACACAGGGCACGTTCCCAGCTCAGCCCTGTCCCATGGCCAGCCCCAAACCCCAGCACACCCACCCTCTGCCACCCCTTCCTCAGCTCAGCCCACCCCAGAGCTGAGCAGGGCACAGTTAACCCCTTGCTACCACCACAGGGCAACATCCTCCCCGTGTCCCCCCAGCTCTGAAATCCCTGGAAAATGCAAAAACCACTCCATTAAAATCCACCCTGCCCCGTGTGAGCACTGCTGTGTGTCCCAGGTTGAGGGCAGCTTGTTTTCCCCAACATAAACCACCACTCGGAGCCCGTGAACAATTTCCGAGCTGGAGCTGTTCTAATTAGGAAGGAACATTCAGGTCAATTACAACGGTGTGTTGGCTGCTGCAATCACTGTTATTAATTGCAGTCCATTACACATTTGCAGCTATTTAATGCAGCATCTCTCGAGTGCCTGTGTGGACTTTCAGCTCAGCACAAAACAGGGGGAAGTCTTTAACACAGGGAAACGACCAGGTGATGTGAGGCTAAATCCACACCAGCCCCATGCATCATTTATCCCCTCTCTACGTGTGTCTGGCTGAACCAGCACGTGAGAGACTCCAAGGGTTTGTTTTCCTTCCTCCTCTTCCCCCTCTGGCCCAAAGTCCTCTTTCCTCAGCCGTCCTGCACAGGCCGCTCAGCTCCCCTGTTATCCCAGGCACGTGGGCAGCACCTCACAAGGGCAGGAGGGCTGATTGTCCCTATCCCAGGTGTCCAGAGAAGGAAAATCTGCTTTGTGGAGGTTCTGGACCCGTGGCTGCATTCCCTTCCCCACAGCCAGGACTCTACACGACTTAGAAGAGAAATTCCCTGTGAAGCAGCGTTTCGGTGTCCTACGATGTTAAACTGCTAATGGGAAAGGGAATGTCTTCATGATTCACGGCGTAAAAGCAGCCTTGGAGGAGTGCAGGTTGTATTTTCCCTCTGCAAACATCTGATCATCCCACCAGAAGAGCAGCCCCACCTTTTCCAGCAGCTCCATAAATCCCAGCAGATGGAAACAACGGGTTTATTGCCGTCGTGATGGTCGTTAGCCAAGGATTTTATGGTTCCTGGGGAGAGGGGGGTGCCTGTTTATGGGCACGAGGTGCCTTCTGAAGGACTGGGGACTGCCTAAATCTCAGCTTGCTGCTGCTGAAGGCTCTGGTTTAAAACGGGAATGATTCTCCCGGCTCAGCCTCCCCCTCAGCTGGAATTGCATCCCCTGGTGCTCCAGCCCTTCCTTCCCGGGCAGTGCTGCTCAGCCAGGCTGAGCCCATGGGGACCCACCAATCACCTCCCCCACTGCTTTGCAGCCCTCAGACAAACAATTAAAGCAATTAAAGTGGCACCGCATGGCCTGAGCAGGTGAAGCACCTGAACTGCCCCACTGGGCAGCTCTGCTCTGCTTCTGGGAACCATTAATTGATGCCACTGATTAGGATTGAGCTTCCAGCTCAAGGATGGAGGCCACAACTGGAGGTGGAAGGCAGCTTCAGTCCAGAAGGGGGGGTTTATTACCATGTACCATTCCCTGCGGAGCTGGACAGTCATCTGCCATGAGCTCTGCATCCCAGGAAATCATGGAATAGTCTGCATTGGAAGGGGCTCACCAGGATCATCAAATTCCAACTCCTGGGTCCACCTGGACCTCGTACCACCCTCAAGACCACCTGAGACCCCAATAACCCTTTGGAAGGAGATGACCTGTGGCCAGGCAGGTGCAGAGGGAGCTGGCAGTGATCACCCCCTGGTTTTTACCTCACCTTTAATGGGCTGCAACGCTCTGTACCTGCAGTTTCCCCTCAGCTCTCCAAGGAGACACCGTCTGCTCTCCGCATTGTAAATAAGGCCAGGAACTGCTGAGGCAGAAGGTGTGGCAGTAACTCTGAGCCGTGACTTTAAGGTCTAAATGCTCCTCCCAAAGCCTCTTCACCCCCTGAGTGATCCTGACACGACCAGGAGCCCCCACCCACGGACAGCACCGGGGGAACATGTCACAGGATAACACTGCCCCTCCATCCTTCTGGGTGGAGGAGCTCTGTGCTCTTCTACCAGAGCATCTTTCTCCCCTTCTCCATGGGATTTCACCCTCTGGAATGACTCTGTGCAGTGAAATATCCATATCTTAACACTTGGAAATCAGTTCATTTTATTGGAGGTCTCCTGGCTGTTTTATGGCCAGCTCTGCAGAGGAACTGACGGTAAAGGAGGAGGCAGAGGAATGTCTGAGAGGTGCTGAGCAGCTGCAGCCCCTGCCAACTCAGCTCTTCCCAAGGAAGCACTCAGCATCTGGCAGGATTGAGCTTTTGCAGGATTTTGTTTTTTTTAAACCCTCACCCTGCTCTTTTATTTTACAGTGTAAATTAAGTTTAATAGCAGAGTGAGGGTGCAGTGCTGCTCAGGGCAGAGCATCGTGCTGCAAGAGCAACCTCCCTGGCCACTCGCCTCGCGCCTCCTTTGCATTTTAATGCTTAATCTTTTCCAAAAATAGCCACAATTCTTAGTCCTTTTAATATGGTTTTCATAAAAAAAAAAAAAAATTAGTTCTTACAGAGCTTCCAAAGCTTTGCCTTGGAGTGAATAGGCTGGACAGAGTGGTCACCTCAGCTCCTGGAACAGACTCACCCAGTGCCTGGTGCGGGAGAGATCCCAGAGCCTCAACACGAACATGCCCCAGCTGCCTGCAGGGTAACACCGAGCACAGCTGCTCCGGTGGAATAATGAAGGTAATAAATCAGGGGACTATTTAGCACCTCTTTCCACAGCTGCTGTTCTCTGTCTTCCACCACAAAGGAAAGAAACGGGGGGAGGAAAAAGGAATGATGGATGGAAGTTGAACTGGGACTGGGGACCAGCGGAAAAGCACTTGGGACGAAGATGTTTGAGGAGCTCTCTGCCTGCTCCTCCCAGGTTCAGTAAGGCCAGATGGGCATTGGGAAGGTGTGGCTGCCCCTGAAATTTGGGTGCAGACACTACAACTGCCTCTTGGAGGTTCCCCCCCAGAGCCAGGTACAGTTCCCACCCCGCTGGGACGTGCCAGGGCTGCTCCTGCCCCACCTGAGCCAGGGGGCAGAGTCAGGGCAGTTCCTGGGCTGGTTCTGAGCTCGGTTAACAGCACTGCACCTGTTTGCAGTACCTGTGTATTCCCGAGGTCACACATTTGGAGCTGAGCAGGCATGGGAGTGACTCAGACTCGTGGAAATAAACGCCTCGGAATGAAGATTAATCTCTTTAACTTATCAGGAAGAAATTCAAAAGGTAATTTGATTATAGTGCACAAACACTTGCACAGGAAGAAACTCTCAGACACTGAGGGCTCTCTAATCCAGCAGAGATGAGCACAGAGAGACATCTCTTAGTGGGAATTAAAGGCAGCCAAATTTGAATTCCAAAGAGTGTGTGTTGTTATTTAAGTGGGGTCGTGAATCACGGAACAACCCGGGAATGGCAGACTCTGTCAGCTGGTTTGGGGTCTCTCTGTAAGGCATTTTTTGTAGAGAGAAACTCACAGAAATCAGAGCAGGGGATTCCAGTCCACTGCCAACAGCAACAGGGGTGACCTTCACCCATGCATGACTGTCTGTGGACTCACCAGGTTTTATCTGGAGCAGGTGAGATATTCACACATTTATTGGTGTTGGCAGAGCTGTGGGAAACCAGCAGAGCTGAGGAGGCTGCAGGCTGGGATGATGCTCACTCCAGCAGAGGAGAGCCATGGGACACAGGAGCCCAGCAGCCACCCCACCCTCCCAGCACAGGGGTGAGACCATTCCAGATGTCCTCTCAGTGATGCTCCTGCTTGGGAGGGCGTCACTCAGCAAGGGAGGCCCTTCAGAACCCATCCTTTCTCCCTGCAGCCCATCAGCACCCAAGAGTTGGGATGTTCATTGCCAGGGACATCTTTGCAGCCTTTCCGTGCTCCTGGGTGGCTTCCCCCTGAATCCAGACCTCACACCATTTATTTAACTTAGTGAATAAAGTAATTAATACCAGGGAGCTCTGGCTGCTTGGCAGGATCCACTGTTACAGCTCACACATTTTATGTCTTTAAGCTTCACAGCAGGATTTGATTTAATTTGTCCCAAGGTTAAGGAAGACGGGGAGGAAATTTGATGGCTCTCCATCACAAATGGACTACAGTTCATCATCCTCACCACGTGGCTTGGACAGCCACCACTTCCAAGTCAAGATGGTCGAAGTTTACTCAAATCCTGCATTCATCCACTATCTGACTTTCAGACACCTCTCCCTGTCCCTGGCACGGGGAGCTGCATCCAGAGAACCCCCAGCACTGGCATCTTGCAAACCTTTGGCATGAGGGTCCCCAAAAAGTTGGGATTGTCCAGTTGAGGCATACACAATCCCAAGGAAAGGCAGGGAAGCACCTTACCCAGACTTTCCCCCTGAAAGTTCTGTTTAAAAAGTCAGGAAATTCAACAAAATATTTTGAATATTGGGGGTTTTTTTAAAAAAGTTTTGGTGAAAGTGAAGAAGAGGAACGCGTTGCACACACGGGCTGTTTCTTACTCCCATCCAGGTTGCTGGACTAGACTTTCCCCCTAAAAGTTCTGTTTAAAAAGTCAGGAAATTCAACAGAATGTTTTGAATTATGGGGTGGGATTTTTTTTTTTTTTTTTTTTGAAGTTTTGCTGAAAGCGAAGAAAGGGAACTCACATCTTACTCCCATCCCGATTGCTGGATAACTCATCCCTACAGCCGGATTGCCTTCCCTAAATAACAAAAAAATGGAATAATTTCTCTACTTCCTTATCAGCTGATGTTTGTTCCAGAGAACACCCAGGCCCAGAGAGGACTTTCCCCTCAGTTCCCAGTGCCAGCCTCGCTGGTGGAGTTTTCTCTCCCCACAGAACCATCTTTGGGACCCAAAGAGTGCAATTCCCACCCCCTCAGCAGTGGGTTTGGGAGCAACGAGGCTCCAGCCCAACAGACCAGGACCCCAGGGAGCAGAGGGAAGGATCCAGGAGTTTTCCTCCCTGGGAGCTGCCCACCTGGCCAGTGGGTCCTGCTGAATTCCCAGAGCATCACAGCAGCTTCCAGGAGGACGTGCACGAGGCCCCGGCTCGTGACCAGCATTAAAGAGCAATTAGACACCAAAAGAGCTCCCAGATGTGCTCTGAACCTGGCACCAAAATGTCCCAGTTTACGGCATTTTCTCTCTCTCTCTCTCTCTCTTTTCTGTCATTGTCCTTTAGAAAGGGAACAGGAGGAATAAAGCTCTATTTTCAGAAATGAGTCTAGGTCCTAAAAAGAGAGAAAATTAAGGGCAGAGATTTCCCAGCCCACAGGAGATCACACCACCCAGCCCAGCTCGAGCCTCCCTGCTGGGCCAGACCCACTGCCCACTCTCAGTGGGGCTGGGGCTGTTCCCACGGGAGGTGAAATCCAGGGAAGTCAGCAAGGTGGGAATGAAGGCAAACCTTCCACAGGCTCACCCTCCCCTCTCCCTGAATTCTGAGAACTGAATTTGACTCTTCCTTATCTATGTCCAAGCCACAAGGTCAGTGCTTCACAGAGCACCTGAAGGGTCCAAACCCCTGACTTGGCAGCTCCTCCTAAGGGTTAATCCCACTTGGAGGGATGAGCTCAGCACTGAGTTCCCCAGCCAGCTCCATGCATGAACCTCTGGGTCACCCAGGGCATTTGTCAGTGTTCCAGGTCAGCAGGAAGCTGGGCAAGAAAACAAGGGGAAAGAACCATCACATTTATCCCAAAGTCATGTGAAGTTGTCTAGGGAGAACTTGGATTATAGAGATCACAGATTCTGATGGAAAAAAAACCAGGTTAATGTCACTGGTCTTTACAGCTGCATCTTCCAAGACATGAGGCTTCACCCTGGCCACTCTGCTTTCTCTCCTGGAAAATTGCCTGGGACTCACTTGGACCACGCTTGGGTGCCCTCAGGGAGGAACCAAACCACCCTAATTAGGTCACCATCAGTCTTCTCCCAACCAGGCCACTCCAGATTTTCCAACCGAAGAATAAATTCCACGAGGAAGAGAAGCTCTGTAACTCACAAGCCGTGCTGGAGCCAGAGAGGGCACATGTCCAGGATTCTGACTCTGATTACTCACTCTGCCCTGCCCAGGCAGCCCCTCACATGATTTATCTTAAAGATGACACAAAATTATTATTGCTGATCACTTAAAATGACCCCGGGAGTAGCTGACATTAAAATCCCAGAGCACACAAGTGAGAGGGCAGGTGCTGGTGAAGCACAAGCCCCTGGCTGAGTGGTTCTTTTGGGACACAGGGAAGCATTTCCTAACCCTGAGGGCATCTCTCCAGCAGGAACTTCTGGGCCACCTTCTCCATGCCCAGGAGCCTGCCACAAACCCTTCACTGATGGTTTCCCATCACAGTCCAAGGCCAGTGCTTGTGGTGGCTGCTCGTGCTCCTCCCCATCAGCTCTCACACAAACCACCTCTCTGCCTCTTGGTCTTTTCATCTTACTTAGCTCTTGTCTCTCGTAATATTTAGAGGCTCTTTGGGTTACAAATAGTGTTGATTTGTATGTACAACCACCTAGAACAAGGAGGGCTCTGGTTCTCAGTGCAAACAATAAATAATACTTAATATAGTTCAGACATGACAGGCCAGTTTCTGCCTAAAAATGTCAATAAAGCAGGGCCATATTGATGCAAAGAGACATAAAATGTGAACTCCTTCCATACAGGCACTTATTTGTCTCTGTTTGTGAGGCCAGGAAGGAAAGAGCTGTTAGCAGTGAATAGTATTTTATTAGCATCATAAACCCCAAGAGCAAAGTTTGTGTCACAGAGAACTCCACATGCATTTGAAGGCTTAATTTATGTGCCTGACTCTTCTTTTTTATCTTCTCTTGTTTTATTTTTTTTTTCCAAACAAGGTCATAATACAATTTAAAATAAAGACTAGTGAAGTCTGAAGACACCTGTGGGTGTTCATGGAAAACTAAACCTACATCCTACTGCAATCCTGTCAGAAAGGGTTTGGTGGAATTGGGACATGAATCCACTCTGCAGAGGAACATGGAAGCTTCAGCAAAAGGGCAGTTTGATGGACAGCAGATTCTGAGCATCAGGAGATGCCACAGCCTTGGGAGGAGAAGCCCAGAAGGAAGAGCCAGGTGGGGGTGGAGGGACTTGCTGAGGAACTCCAACAAATTCACGGTGGAAAATCTGCAGCTCTGAGAGAATCCTCCTTCCATCCAGCCCCTTTGGAGCCGGGTCAGGTTTCTGGAGATGCTCGGGAATAGATGCCGCAATACAAGCCCAATCAACCCCTGTTAATCGGCAAATCACAGCTTTCCATGCATTCCAAAAAGATTTAACCACCAGCTGCTTCTCGTGGTGGATGCACACAGCAACAGCTCAGCAGAGCAGTTCCGTGCCTATTCCAGAGCTGCCAACACGGCTTTAATACCCAACGAGTATTTATTTAACAGCCCGGAGCCGGCCTGTTTCGCTGGAGGGAAATTAGACGTGTGAGTGAGTGCTGGAGGCGCAGCCACAGAGGTTTTATGACAAAAGAAATAGGCTGCACAAGTAGCTGTGAAAGAGCCGTTTAGCGGGATCAAAGGAGCAGCGTGGGGCAGGTTTTTCGGGAGAGCGGGACTCGCTGCCCACGGAGCAGGAAAGGTATTTGTGGCTCCGAACAGCGGGGTGAGATAAATCTCTTCTATGTCGCAGCGTAAGCACAAAGGTTTGGGAGTTCAGGGACGAACGGTCTTTGTTGGTAAAAATATTCCCGTGCTCTTTGCCGGAGCAAGGTCTGAGAACTTCCCCCACCTGCAGCTCTGAGCCGCGCGGGGCAGGGAAGGGAAGGGGGGGAAATGGATTGGGGATGGAGCGTGTCCAGGGTAGGGGATGGAGCGAGGGAAGGGAAGGGGGGAATGTGGATTTGGGATGGAGCGTGTCCAGGAAAGGGGATGGAGCGAGGGAAGTGGGGAACGTGGATTGGGGATGGAGCGAGTCCAGGGAAGGGGATGGAGCGAGGGAAGTGGGGAACGTGGATTGTGTCACTTCAGGGAGGACACGGAGGGGCTGGAGCGAGTCCAGGAAAAGGGACGGAGCTGGGGAAGGGGCTGGAGAACTCCTGCGGGAGCTGGAGGGTCTCAGCCTGGAGAAATGGAGGTTCAGGGGGTGCCTTTTGGCTCTGCGACCCCCTGATGTATCCAGGGGAGGGGTGGGCTCTGCTCCAGGGGACAGACACAGGAGGAGAGGCAACGGCCTCAGGCTGGGACAGGGGAGGGGCAGGGGGGACATCGGGAGGAATTTTCTCATGTAAAGGGTGGTCAGGCATTGGAAGGAGCTGCCCAGGGAGGTTTGGAGTGCCCAGCCCTGGAGATGTCCAAGGCAGGACTGGCCGTGGCACTCAGAGCTCTGGGCTGGGGGACAAGGTGGGCATCGGGCATGGGGTGGGCTCCGTGGGCTGGGGGGGCTTTTCCAGCTGAAGCGACTCTGTGACCAAGATTTGGGGAGCTGACCCTACACAACATGATTGTCTTTATCTTTGGGGTTTTCCAAGCACAGCCAAAGGATCTCTGTCTACAGGAGCAAAACCACCTGAAGAACAGGCTGAGACCCCTCTTCAGACTTTGTGATATTCTTAATTACTTGTTTTGTGCTGGTGCCTTGGGAATCCCCTGCCCTTTCCATCAGGCTCCCAAATCCCACATGGCTGGGCTGTTTGCTCTACAGCCACAAGACAAACAGTGGTTGCTGTCACGGGGATTTGACTTTTTAGGGCAGCACAGCACAGCTTTAAGATGGGATTTGCAGAACACCACAAAGGTTGATGGGTTATGTTTTCAAGGCACAGTGAGTCAAATCATTTGCATGGCCACGAAACGGAGCTGAAACAGAACTAGTGGGTTCACCTGTTCCTATCTGTCCTTCTGAAGGAGAAAAGAGCAATTTCCTTGTCCCGGAATGGCTGCAGGAAAAGGAAATGAAAAAGGATGGTTCTACTTGTCTTCTATTGCTCTATATAAAACTATGCTGCAGAAAAGTATCTTTCTCCTTCCCCCTCTTTTTGCAATTACAACATGTTGGGTTTTTTTCCCTTCTCTTTCCTTTCACAGCTTTTAACCTTGCCCAATTGTCCCTCTTAAACAATAATTAACTCTCTGCCGCAGCCCGGGAAGTGCTTTAAAGCTCCGGCAATTTTATTTTCCGTGTGGAGCCGCCGGGGACGACGGGGAGGGGAAAAATCAAATCAGGGTTTCTCAAGAGCAGCCCCTCTAGAAAAGCCTTTCGTTGCCTCTCCCTGGTGCAAGGTGGAAGCGAGATCTGCAGAGGGAGCTGACAGAAACCAGCGGTGTTTGCAGAGTAATTAACGGGAGGAGAGGGGAGAGAAGCAAATAAACAAGCAGGCGAGGCTGTTGACTGCGCTCTCCAAGAGCTCTCGCTCCCAGCAGAGCCACCTCGCCAGTCGAGCCTCTACACAACACAACCCAGAAAAACGAGCAGCAAGGAGTTGCCTCCTCCCGTGCTTTGGGGCTGAACGGGACACAGGCAGCTCTGCAGCAGGACAGGGGTGGAAAGACCCGAGGGCAGAGCGCAGTGAGAAGGGAGAGAGAACCTCTTTTAATTACCAACTGGTCCTAATAAATTATAAATCCAATCACAACGCCGCGCGCCGGCGAGGAACTCAGAAACACTCCGGCTATTGGTCGCACCGATTAACTGCAGGAGGTAACAGGGTTTGGGGGGAGCCTTCCTGCCCCCTCTTTGGGGTGGAAATGGTAAAGTGTGAAGGGAGGCAGAGTGCTCTGGGGGCAGCCTGAGACACTCTCGTGCTCCCCGAGCCTGGGACAGCCACACAAGCAGCAAGACATTCATGCAGAGCATTTTTTTCCCCGTGGAAAGTTGCTCCTTAAGATACCTGGATTTTGGAAAAGGAAGACCTGCTTGGATGTTAGGAGCACTTCTGTGGTTACAATAAGTGCTGCCAGCAAAAGCAGCAGCCTCACCTTGGACAGCCCAGCTCGTTTTGGGCACTCGTGTCCCCAGGGAAGCTGGACCTGCCCAGTGCCACGGATTCACATCCCTGGCGGATAAAGGGACGTCTCCGGTTTGGCAGGACTGAAACTACGAGTGAGATCTGAGCTCCCGAGCTCCACCCTGGCTCCCAGCAATCTGCCTCGGGAAGATAAACCCCCCCGAGCCACACATTGTTAAATCACATTCCTCCCTGCTCCTCCTGAAGGGTCGATATCCCCCCCGTCTCTCTCATCCTCCTGACCCAGCCCAGCATGAATAATGCAGGAGCCACCGGCGGGGCAGTTGCCGGCTGGACCGTGGCCAGCCAAAGGGCTCTCTCAGCAGATCAAAAGCCAATCAAGTTCATTTCAATATTTATGTTTAAGCCTTCATTCCGAAGTGATAAATATTTCATGCTGTGCCCTTACAGGAAAGCAGAGCCAGAGGAGACAGCAGCCCAGCCAGCCAGACTCATGCTAATCCATGCCCAGGCCAACACCATGACTCGTGTTCATTAATATTCTTCAATGGACACGGATTAATTATTGGAGTCTCCCAGAGCCTGCGAGGACAGAGGGCAGAGCTGGGAGCACAGCAGGCAGGGAGGGAGGCAGGTTTCATTCCTGGGGGGTTTTAAATGAGGTTCCATTTTCTGGCCCCGGTGCAGCAGCATCGTGGCTGTGACAGTGCCCAAACACCTGACTCCTCTCCATCCCCAGCTCCCGTTATCCCAACCCACAGGACCAACACTCCCCCTGGATCTTCCCCCCGAGGATTCCCAGCAGCTCCATCCTGTCAGAACCCCATCACAGATTTTGATGAGTTTATTCCCCACAGCAGACCCCCCCCTTTGCTGATAATTCCCCCGTTTCCCACCCACCTGAGGATGGGAGGTGGGAACAAAGGCAAACCTCGTGGATGCACGAGGATGCAGCACCACAAGGGCTGCACAGCCCCAGCGGCTTCGTGGTAATCAAATCCTGCCTGCCCGGGAAGGAGAGGAGGATGAGTCGGATTAAAGAGGTGTAAATGCACGGAGGATGTGGCAGAGTGGAGTGAAAGGGAAGGCAGAGTTTTCTCAGCCCCCACCTGCTGGCTTCCCTCATCGGGATTTAGGGGCAGCATCCCATTCCTAACCAACAGTGTGAGGAACAAGGGCTTTCTGATGGGGATTCTGTTTGCCGGGGAGAGACATTGAGTAAGTTTCACTCAGGAAGTCTCTGTTCCCAATAAAGACTTAACAAAGTTAATTAGACTAAACAGTAATTATCATGTCTCTTCATTGTTCAATTATCTTGCTGAACTGGTGTTTCCTGATTAATTTTCTGATTAAAATGTATTAAATTGAGAAGCACTTGCAAACCTGAGATGACAGGCTCTCTCCCACGCAGCAGGATTTCCGGGGGTCAGGAAGGCAGGGCTGGGTGACAGCACCTCCCAAACACTCCACTCAGCCTCCACCACGACTCTTCACCCACACTCCCACCACAGTCTGAGAGCCACCAGCTCCTCCACTGGTCGGTTCCTCCTCCACACCTCTCCTGGTCACCTGCTCCAGGCCTTCTGTTCCTTGCACTGGCACAGGTTGGGCTGAGCAGCTGTGGCTGCCCCATCCCTGGAAGTGTCCAAGGCCAGGTTGGACGGGGCTTGGAGCAACCTGGGACAGTGGAAGGTGTCCCTGCCCATGGTAGAGGTTGGAACAAGATGATCTTTAAGGTCCCCTCCACCCCAAACCAGTCTGGGATTCTATGATTCCCTCTCCTCCACCCTTTTATCTTAAGTTTCTCGTGCACAAGCACAATATGAGGAATTACTGAGCATGAGCCCAGCTCTGCAGCACAGGATGGAGGCCTCAGAGCCAGGAAAGCCTCTTCCAAAGTCCAGTTCCTCCCTCCCACTGGATCCCATAGCCTGGGGGCCCTAAGCACCCATCCAGCTGCCTTCCACCTGCAGGACACCACGTTGACACCCCCTGAGCTCTGCCACCTCCCCCCGGTGACAGCAGCTGGCACAGAGGAGGGATTCCCACAGCTCAGCTCACACATGGAATCCCTCAAGCCAAGTTACCATCTTTGGGGCTGGTATTACATCTCCTGCTGCTTCAGGCATCAGTTCTGCACTTCCCTGGAGAGCTCAGCTCTCCTCTTACTGTGTTTAGCAACCCAGTCTGCCCAAAAAGCCCTAACCAAGGCCACCCCCAGTCAAATTCTTCTGGTGGGACCCACGTACTTCCACGGATGACCTTCAAAACAGTTCCAACCTGCAACATTTTGCTATCAACCAGCCAAGGCAGCTTCCCCCACTGGCACCTCTGAGCCACCACAGCATCTCTTTCCAGAGGCTGTGCTTTAGTATTCACCCTCAGCAATCACAGGCACTTTGAGCAGCCCCCAACTCCATTTGCATATCTTTTATGAGACAAATCAGCAAAGGGGATTAGTTTTCCTTTCTTCCCTTGGATCTCACCTGTGGCTGGGATGAAGCAAACAAACTCCTCTCCTCCCTCCCCAAATCCTGGTGATTAGGTTATTAGAGCCCGAGACTTATTAGAAATTATGGAAAGGACCCAGCTGAGCCCAAACCCCACAGCGAGCTCTCTTTGTCTTCCACCGGGCCGCCAATTCCCCGTTAATTCCCATCCAGTAGGAGGCAGGGAGGAGGAGGAGGAGGAGCAGCATCTCAGCCCCTCCACGGTGCCCTGGGGGGAGTGCCCAGCTCCCAGCAGGGAATCCCAGCTCCCAGCAGACACCCCAGCAGCCGCAGAGGAATTTTCCTCCCTCTCTGCTTGCCCTTTTGGGAAGTTCAACAGGAGGAGCAGTTCAGCGTCCTGGAGGGCGTGCAGGGCAGTGGAAGTCGAGGGGGCTCTGAAAGGCAGAAGACAATGACAATTTGGACGTTCACCCTCAGCTCCTCAGAGGACTAGTTTGTAGTTCCAGCCCCAAGGGAATGATTCCATATTCTCACACATTCCATGCCTGTGGATGTGGAATAACAGCACCAGCGTTTCGGGACATCGCCTTGTTTTGCTCTATTTTAAGTCGCACTGATAAGAGCAAAGCAGAGATTCTGATAAGGAGCTCACTTTGTTTGAGATCTCCAAACGGGGCTGCAGCTCAGCCAAGAATAAGTCTCTATCCATGAGCTAAAAGCTCACACCTCCAGATAAGATGCAGACAGAAACAGCAATTCCAGCAGCTCTAGCAAACACATTTATGCTGAACCTGTTTTTACAACCATTTGCCGCTGGTTTAGATTAATTCCAGAGGCCAAGATAAAATAAAAAAACATTGAGCTCTAAAAACCCAAGTAGTTTTGCTTATTGTTTTGGTTTTTTTCCCCTTCCTTTTAATAATAATCATATAATCACAAGGAGTGAATCAAAGTGCTCCCTGACTCCTGAGCTCTGATTTGGCAAAGAGCTACAGTCACAACCCCCAGCCTCAGGACTGCTTTGCCATCCCCCTGTGCTCAGAGCTCCCAGGAACCCTCTCCTGCACCAGCTCAGAGGAGATGCCCATGGGGAGCTGGCTGGGAAATGCTGAATTCCAAAAGCCTGCAGCAAGTTGATTCATGTCCATTTAATTTTTCCAGGCAGTTTCACTGGAATGCTGTCTATAAATCAAACACAAGGCTAGCAGCAGAGCTGGACCAAGCTGGGGAAGTGCTGTATGATTTTAATTAAACTACACACACAAATCAGGCAGGAGTGAAGGAGGAAGAGGAGAGAGAGAGAGAATTTCTATCAGCGGGAATCAGCCAATATATTTGAGCAGGAAAACAAATAACCATTTGCTGTGAAAAGTCTGCTTTCAAAAGCAGCGTTTTGTCATTGTGCTGATTTTCATAATCAATTTAAATCTGGAAGAAGCCAGGCTTGGGCACAGCAAACAACGAGCCTGAAGGGAAGTTAATTAGGCTGTATCAGCTCAGCCTTGCTCATCCTTTACTTACTGTCGAGCTTTATGGGCTCCACCAGGCAGAGCTCACTGACAGTCCTGCTGTGGAGGCAGCAGCAGAAGCAGCTCTGCTCCTGCTCACAGGGCCCTGTCCTGCTGTGCCCTCCAGCCATCCCAGAGTCCCACAATGGGTCAGGCTGGAAGGGCCACAGAGGCTCATCTGGTGCCACCTCCCTGCCCAGGCAGGGCCATCCCAGAGCACCTGGCACAGGGTTGTGTCCAGGTGGGTCTGGGATATCTCCAGTGAGGAGACCCCACAGTCTCTCTGGTCTCTGCCCAGGGCTGGGTCACTGCCCAGCAAAGAAGTCCTTCCCCATGGCCAGGTGGAACTTGCTGGGCATCAGTTCCTGCCCGTCCCTCCTGTGCCATTTCTGGGCACCCAAGCAGTGTCCCTGCTCTGCCCCCTCCCTGCAGGCACTGATGGACTTGGGGAGGTCCCCTCAGGGTGTGTTCTGGAGGCTGAACAGCCCCAGCTCCTTCAGCCTGTGCTGCTCCAGAGATGCTCCATCCCTTGGGCATCTCCACAGCTCCCACTGGACCCACTCCAGGAGCTCCATGTCCCTCCTGTCCTGATCAACCCAGAGCTGGAAAACTGAAGATCCCTCTTCAGAAAACTGGTCCACCCATGGCCACCTCTATGCCCAGGAGGAGTCACACTGGAATTGCTGGCAGCCAGGCTGGTAAATGGGAAAATAGTAGGGAAGCCATCCAGTGGCCCTTCTAAAGGGCTGCATTTCTGGAGGAAAGGCCCAGGAAAACTCTTTCTGTTCTCCATGGCCACAGGACTGGGGACCTGAGGACTCCGTGGCAGTGATTCCCAAACAGGGGGAGGTGACTGAGGAACCAGAGGGCACTGGAAGATGCAGGAGGGTGGCCCCACCTTAAGCTCCTCTCTGAGCAGCAGCACTGGCTCTCCCCTCTCCCCACAGCCTGCAGAGTGGAACAACAACCACGCTGAATAATCAATAGGCAGTGCAAGGACAAACACGGGAGGTATCAGGGGCTGCAGTAATGGAACCCATAAATTCCCAGGATAGATAAACATCTCCTTCCCCATCCCCGGAGAGGGGAGACACCAAAGTTCTCTGCTGTGAAAAACAGAGCAACACCCTGAACAGCCTCCAACCAGTGAATCGTCGTCTGCAGCTGAGGACTCGTGCTTGGACCATGGCCCTGCTAAAACAGGTGACAACAATTCCTTTGTATTTCCACCCGGTGTCCATCCAAACCTCCATCCCCCCCCATCCCAGAGGGAAAGGAAAAGGAGAAAAGGCGAAAACCAGCTGAGAGAGAATGGCAAAGCAAACTCAGAGTGGCTAAAATACTTCAATTTATTACTAACAAGGGGAGAACTAAAACTAAAAGTAAGAAAACTAAAAAGTAAGAAATAAATCAGTCTTAAAAACACCTTTCTCTTCCCACTCCTCCCTTTTTCCAGCAGTTCCAGGGAGCAGGGAGTGGGGGTTTGCAGTTGGTGGTTCTGCCATTGCTCTTGTCCTGGGGGTCACCCCATGGGCTGCAGGGGGGTCTGTGCACCCCGATGGATCTCCATGACCTATGACAACATCCCTTAAGCATCAGGGACCCAGTAGCTCCAATTAAAGCCACGACATCCCCGATCCCGACGGGCTCGGTGGTGCTGAGGCTGCGATGAATTTTGCAGGGTTTTCCTCCCGCTTTCCCCACCTCGGTCACTCTCCCCTTCCGGGCATGAATAATAAAAGAACGTGTTGCCTGGTGATCGCTGCTGTGTTTGCCTTTACAGGGAAGGCAGCGGACTCGAAACTGCCCGGAGGAATCGCTTGTTTGGAGGCAACTGCCGAGGGGGCTGAAGTTCTGCAAGCACCAGATGCTCCGGGGGCAGCCTGTCCTAGGAAGGAGTTTGTGGGGCCCTGAGAGCCCACCAGGCTTTTCCCAGGGGAGAGAACCCTTCACAAGCCCAGGGCACTGGGAGGGAGCAGAGGGCTTGGCTGAACCCGGTGGGTGTTCCTGCCACTGCTGTGTCAGGTGCTCCAGCGGCTTTCGCAGCAAAAACAAACAGGGCTGTGAAAAAGGAAGAGGCTCTCCATAAAAAACAGGATATTTGGAGCTGGGAGGTTGTTTTCCTGCTCCATATGAAGCTCCCAGGAGATTTCTAGTTGGCGATATGGACTGGAATTGTGAAGTTGTGCCAGGGCAGGGTCAGGTTGGAGATTAAGGAAAGGTTCTTCCCCCAGAGGGTGGTGGGCACTGCCCAGGCTGCCCAGGGCAGGGGGCACAGCCCCGAGGCTGCCAGAGCTCCAGGAGGGTTTGGACAACCCTCTGAGAGACAGAGTGGGATTGTTGGGGTGTCTGGGCAGAGCCAGGGGTTGGACTGGATGATCCCTTCCAACTCAGGGTACTCTGTGATTATTTTCCAGGATAGGTTTGAGGTTTGTTCCCATCAGAAAGAAAAGTTCTCCCAGCTTTTACTCCTCTGCATCACTGTGGGTATGGGTGGAGGTTGGCATTTCTAAAAGAATGCAAAAGGAGCTTCTGCCCCTCTTTGAAAGCCTCTTGGAGTTCTCTCCCATGGACTAGACCCTCTCAGAAGGTGTTTGCTCCTCCAAGGTGTTGAACACGTAGATTGGGACCCTCCCGTGGTGTGGGGAGGAAGGGAAAACCAGGACAAAGCTGCAATACTCCAGGTCCAGCCTGATCCCAAGCAGAGGAGCCATTAAGAGCAGGAACACTTCAGCAAAAGCCCAGACCTCAAGGAATAAATGTTCTTGGTGTATTTAACGAAGCCCCAGCCCCCGGTGGATGAAAGGAACATGGCAATTAATAAGGTATATTTAGCAGGCTAAGCTGAGGTGTGCAGCTCCCACAGCAGCCGAGAGGCAGCTATTTAAATAACATTGCTCTTAAAGATTAGCCTGGCTGGGACCACAGCTGCTGAGGGCTCTGCACACAGGCTGCTCTTCTCACCTGAATCCCACCAGGATGCCCAGCTCAGGGGCAGCTCAGACAGGAGGGTCGAGGTGCTCTTGGATCCCCAAAGGGGTCACTGAGACCTCGTGGTGTCTCTGGGTTGTGCAGAAAACATGCAGGGAGCAGATGATGCTTTTCCCCCCACTGCTCAGTCCCCACCCCCACTGAAGACCAAACAGAAGAGATGCCTTTTTCAAAAAGAAAACTTGAAAAAAGAAGCAGAGCCGGAGCTCTGCAGGCTGCAGGCTGGTGTGGATGCAGATGTTTTCATGGTCTCCTAAATCAACTTGCTAAACTTGTGGCACAGAAGTCCTACCAAGAACACAGACTGGAAAAGCTGGATTGTAACTCAGATGTTCAAGGCCAGATACCTGAATAAAGAATAAAAGCAGAAAGCTCTTTAAACAGCTGGGAAAGACCCTGTTGGAATCCTTGTATTCCACACTGGTCGTGCCGTGGCAGCCCAGGAAACCTCAGCCACCCTGTCCAGCAGAATGCCCAGTGCAAAGCTCTGCCTTTTCCAAGCATCAGTGGATTGAAGGGGTGCTGAATATTTGTGCAGAGAACAAGAGCAGCCAGAGTTCAGATTAGTATCAATAAAAGTTTGGGATGGGGTGGAAAACTTCCCATTCCGGGGATTAAAAGATGCTCTGATTACAAAAGGTGAAATTAAAATCTCCTTGAGTGAGTTACCCCCTGGTCCCTGAGCTGGGGTGAGGGGGAACGCTTAGATGAACATCCTTCTCCCTGAAAAATCCCACTTTTCCTCTTGGGACAATGATGCCAGTTGGCCCTCAGAGACAGAAAACACCCTGCCCTGAGCCAGGCAGAAGTGCCCCATCCTTGGCATCCCCAGTGCATCCTGCCAGGGAGGAGACCCAGCCACGCTCACCTCAGCACCCGGAGCCACAACCCCTCCAGTGCTGTTTATAAACCATTTCTTTTTTCACTTCTATTAATTAAATAGCACCAGTTTTTATGAGAGACGCTAGAAAAGCCAGCAGCTGGGACTGCAGCTGGCTTTGAACAGATGAAATGGTTTTTACTGCCTTTGAACACACTGGCTGCCTATTCCCAGCCTGTGGCCACCCAGTTTGCCCCGAGGTGCCTGGCACTCGAGTCTCCAGGATAAAAGGAAGCTGCTTAAGAATGAAATTAGTGCCCTGCGTGGAAGGCTCTACTGGAAACTGAATCAAAGGAGGAGAGAAAGACCTGAGCTAAGCAAAATCTGTATGCAGATAATCAGTTAAACTTCCAAGTCTTGACATTAAGCCTTTGGAAGCAAAACATTTGGGAATCAAGCAGAGAGCCCGACTCTGCAGCCACACAAAGGTTTGGGAAACACGTCTTGAGGGGGTTGTTTTATTACACTTTAAAAAGTCTGGCTTGGGTGCAAGAGCTTGGGTGTAACTGAGGGGTGACCAGTCCTTGAGACAGCCCCAAAAGCGAAGGAGGGGGAGCTGCTCTTGATGGAGAAGGTGGAACCCCTCCAATACTCTTGTTTTTCCTGCTGCCACTTGCACATCCCAGTGCTCCCAGCAGGCAGGGACTGCACTTGGTGAGCCTGGCACCCCGTGGCACAGCCCAAAACACCATCCCCAGTGCTCCCAGCGGGCAGGGACTGCACTTGGTGAGCCTGGCACCCCGTGGCACAGCCCAAAACACCATCCCCAGGGACCCCAAAGGTCCCACCAGCGAGTCTCTTCCTAAGAAACTTTGGGAAGCAAACCACTCCAGCTCTCAGGCTTCAGGGGAAGTTGACAGCAGGAGCTGCAGACCCAGCCAAGCCCATGCACAGCTCTCACAGCCAACACTCACAAATCCTCCCCCTCCCCCCGGAACTCTTTTTGCCAGCTCTGTTACCCAACAGCTGTTTTCCTCAGGATGACACGGGTCCCACAGCTGAGGCTGCAGCAGCTCCCTGCTGACCTCAACCCTCTGCTCCTCAGGATCTGACAGGGCCACGAGAGCTCCTCAGCTTCTCCAACAGCACATCTGTTTCCTTTGGAGCAGCTGCCACCTGGACAATCCAGAGCTCTCCTGTTTGCAGTACTTACCTGCCTGGGGGACCTGCAGCCCTTCCAGCCGTGGCCAGGACACCTGGCACTGCCACAGGTCCTCGGGTGCCCTGCAGACAGCACAGAGGGGCAGGATGTGCTGTTGGAGGGGGGCACGCTGGGCTGTGGGGCTGCTTTTCCCCTGGCTGGAGGGGAGGAGAACATTCCAGCCTCCCTCTGCCCTACTGGGACATGCTGGGGCCACCTCCAGGGTTGGGTGATAGTGGGGGCTCTGCCCTCCCTGTGCCACCTCACCAGGTGGGTTCATCTCCCTCCACCCTCGAGTTCCTCACGTCCTGGGGGCCAGAATCCCAACAGGATCCATCCCCATCCCTGCTGCTGCCCAGGGGCATCTCCCTGAGAAGCTCAGTCACTCTGGGGCAGGATGGATCACCAGGACACCAACTCAGGGCTGGATGGCACCAGGCAGGGGTTGGATGCCCCCAGGCAGGGCTGGATCTTCCCAGGCAGGACTGGATGCTCCCAGAATCCCCCCAGGTGGGGCTAGATCCCCCCAGGCAGGGTTGGATGCTCCCAGGATCTCCCCAGGCAGGGCTGGATCCCCCCAGGATCCCCCTAGGCATGGGCTGGATGCCCCCAGGATCCCCCCAGGCAGGGCTGGATCCCCCCAGGCAGGGTTGGATGCCCCCAGGATCCCCCCAGGCAGGGTTGGATGCCCCCAGGATCCCCCCAGGCAGGGTTGGATGCCCCCAGGATCCCCCCAGGCAGGGCTGGATCCCCCCAGGCAGGGACTGGCTGCCCCCAGGATCCCCCCAGGCAGGGACTGGATTCTCCCAGGATCCCCCCAGGCAGGGTTGGATGCCCCCAGGCAGGAGCCAGGATGAGCCCCCACGGACACATTTTGCCTCCCAGCCCTGGCTGATGCCACAGTCCATCTTCCACCTCAGATGGTTTCATCTCCTGTGGATGCTGTTCACAAAAGCCTGGAGTGCCAGGACAAAGAGAATGGCTTCCCACTGCCAGAGAGCACGGAGAGATGGGATATTGGGAAGGAATTCTTGGCTGTGAGGGTGGGCAGGGGCTGGCACAGGTTGGGCAGAGAAGCTGGGGCTGCCCCATCCCTGGGAGTGTCCAAGGCCAGGTTGGAGCAACCTGGGATAGTGGGAGGTGTCCCTGCCCATGGCAGGGGGTGGAATGAGATGATCTTTGAGGTCCCCTCCAACCCACACCACCCTGTGATTCTGTGATAACTGATCAGCAGCAACAAGAGGAAAGAGACCATTTGGATTACAGGAATTAAAGCTTTAGAAAGGGGCAAGATAAGAAAAAGGGGGAAACAAATTGAAAAGATATCGACTAGTCTAAAGCAAACAAAAGGCTCTAAACAAACAATGCAACCCCAACTTCTCTTTGCAGCACTCTGACAGATAAACAGCAGACTCAGATAATTAATTGTGTCCCAGCACAGCTGAATAAGCCACCATATGGGAGTGGGGACAAAACAACCCCTTTTTGTGTGACAAATGGTGCAAATCATCCACTCTGTCTAGAGCTGAGAACTGACACATTTCCCTGCTCCTGCTCTGCTGACAGGACAGACAGACCTGGGAGGGACAGGGTTATTGGGGGGCACATCTGATAACAGGGTGGGCCTGGAGCCACTGAGAACCACTCCTGAGGGTTTAGGGCTTGATGTAGGTGAGAGCTCCTGTGGCTGAAGAGGCATTTGAGAGGAAGCAGTTGGGGGAATCCTGGAATCACTTCAGTTGGAAAAGTCCTCCCAACCAAAAGTCCACCCTGTGCCCGATGCCCACCTTGTCCCCCAGCCCAGAGCACTGAGTGCCACGTCCCATCATGCCTGGGACACCTCCAGGCTGCTCCCTTCGCTTGGCTCCCTTTTGGATGAGGAGCCACAGGTCTCTGCTCTGTTCCTCCCTCCTACCAAGGTCCTTACATGGATTGCTTTCACATTTTCTGCCTTTTCCCTGACTCAAAGACATGGAAACTGCTGCTGGGGACCGGCACATTCCATCCATCCCAAGCATGGCTGGAGTTTATGGTCTCTCTGTACAAGTGGAAATTAGGTAATAACAAAAAACACACACCAAAAATAACTCTGCTGTAACAGAAATCGATCCTGCCCTATGGGATATTTTTAGTGCCTAATTATGGCACCCAGAACTCTCAGCAACAGCTCCAGCAGCAGCCCAGAGTCTTTAAACAAACCAGGGGAGACTTGGTGGCAGCAGGGCTGTGAATCCTGGTCTCCCCACAGACTCCCACCCCGCCTCCCCCACCGCGCTAAGCAGCCCTTCCTTCTGCAAAGGTGTTTCCCATCCCACAGGAACTCCCAAGAGCAGGAAAGCAAAATGTTTTCTTTGGTCCTTCTTTTGACAGGGTCAGGAAGAGGCTCACAGAAGGCAGAGTCGGGAGTCCAGTGCAACTGGAAAGGTTGGAACATGGTTTGGGAAGAGAAATGGCTGTTTGAGGTCACGGAGGAGGACTCGGGGCTAATGATGGATTTCAGCCCTTACATTGTTTGTCTTTCCACCCAGTGAAATCACAGCTCTTTTGGCACAGTCCCGCTGTCCTTCCTCCCATCTTTAATGACCGTGTGTGTGCACAGGACCCCTGTACCCCACAAACTCTGGCTCTCCAGCCTTCCCCCTCCCAGCACACCACACCTCCAGCTCCCAGCCCAGCAGGACACCCAGACCTCTTGTTTGGCTCAGCTAATCCGAGGTGCCTCCTCCAGCTCTGTCCCTCTGCCGTGGCATGTGTCTTCAGGAGATTATTTGAAGTGGTTATTTCCATGCCTCAGACCTTCAAAGGCAGTGTTATTAAGTGTATTTAAAAGGAAGGACGAGTCCAGATAAAGCAGGGCTGTAATTAGTTACAAGGCACTGTACTTTGATGACGAAGCAGCGCTGGGCTGTGGAGCAGCAGCCCCGAGGGGTGTGCTAATTCCTGAGAGCACTCCCAGCCTGGGGGAGCCTGACACGCCTCTGATTAAGCACAGCTGGCCACAACACCAGGGTTTGGGTTTAACTCTTGGGGTTTGGGTTTAACTCTTGGGGTTTGGGGTTAACTCTTGGGGTTTGACTCAGAGTCCAAGCCTGGACTCGGGGCACGAAGCTCCCAAAGAGGTGCTGAGTGTTTGGGGAACAACCCCAAATGTTTGTGGTGGGCTGGGGGAGGCCAGTTTAGAGTTCCAAGGAACAACCCCAAATGTTTGTGGTGGGCTGGGGGAGGCCAGTTTAGAGCCCCGAGGAGATCATCAGGATCATCATAGGGAGGGAGCAACTGCCCTAGGAGGGAAAGCTGAGAGAGCTGGGGCTGTTCAGCCTGCAGAAGAGAAGGCTCTGGGGTGACAGCACCTCCCAGGACCTGAAGGGAGGTACAAGAGAGCTGGGGAGGGACTTTGGACAAGGGTCGGGAGTCACAGGACAAGGGGAATGGCTTCCCACTGCCGGAGGGCAGGGAGGGGTGGGATATTGGGAGGGAATTCCTCCCTGGGAGGGTGGGCAGCCCTGGCACAGGTTGGGCAGAGAAGCTGTGGCTGCCCCAGCCCTGGAAGTGTCCCAGGCCAGGTTGGATGGGGCTTGGAGCACCCTGGGATAGTGGAAGGTGTCCCCACCCATGGAACAAGATGAGCTTTAAGGTCTCTTCCAAGCCTCAACCATTCTGTGATTCCTGAAGAACCTGTTCCTTTCCTGAAGCAGCTTCTCCCTGGCCCAGAGCACTGACCGCCCCAGCTGAGCTCTGCCAGGGCTGGAGGGTCCCCACCAACCTGGGAACTGCATCAGGTTTGACTCATCCTCGATGATGTCAGGGAGAGGCTTTCAGAGACTCGAGGTGGCTTTGGCTCTGTCCCCAGATCAAACCACGTTCCTTGGCCCACGAGGAGATGGATAATGAATTGCAGACAAATGGGAAAGAGAAAAGGGCTGGGTCTGTGAGGAGAGAGAGAGGAGCTGCTGGCAGGAGGCACAGGAGGCTTTTGGGATGAGGGGGAGGATCCAGGGTCATCCTTGCAAAGGGTTTGGTTGACTGCAGGAGCGTTGAAGAGCTGGGGGCACAGCGAGGTCGTTGGAGAGGGAGGCACGAGCTGAGAGCCACAAAGCAAAGGCAGTGCCACCCTGAGGAGTCTCAGCTCTGCCCCTGGGAAGGAACGTGGCAGCCCCAACCCCAGAGTGTCTGTCACAACCCCCTGGAGCCCTTCTGCTCACAGAGGGACTGGGGAAACACCACCAAGTGACCAAACCACCCCTCCCCTGAGTGCCACGTGTGTTCAGTGGGACGACAACTGTGCCAGGGGCTCGACTGAAGTGAGGAATAAAAACCCCCAAACTCCCCTCAAACCAAAGAATGAAACCAGCCCTGCCAGGGCTCGGGGGGGTCACAGTGGCAGCCCAGGCTCAGTCTCTGCTCCCCGGGCTCCCGTGGTGAGAAAAGGGAATTATCTCTCAATTCTGAGGCTGGGGTGACTTTTAACACTTACCAAAGTGATGCGTTTCATTACATTTTTGATGGTTTGGAGTTCGGCCCCTCTGGGAGGACCTAAGGGACTAAGGCCTGTCTTATAACTCAGTTTTATGTCTTCAGAGTGCACCTTCTTCCTGCCTTTCCCTCTCTAGGAGCTGCTCTCTCTTAAATCCAACCTCCAACAGCAGCAGGAAGCCCCTGGACAGCCCACTTTGCAACCCCTGCCATGCCAACCTTTCATCCCAGAGACACCCAAGGCCAAAGCCACGAGCTGGAGGAGCAGAGGGACAGATCCATGGCTCCCAGTGTGTCCTGCTTCCCAAGAGAGGGGCCGTCCCTCCCAGGGGCAGAAGCACCACGAAGGGGCAGGTGTCCACAGACAACCCAGACCCAGGAGAATTCCCTTTTCACCACCCCCACCTCAAACTGCACCTTTGCCACACAAAAATGGGGTCAACACGGTTTCCACAGAGGGGAGCAGAAGCACAGGAGTGGGGGCTCTGGGACCTCCCTTTTTGGGGGCTGAAATGGGACATTTCACCAGACACCAGAGCAGGACATTTCACCTGAGGCTCACTGAGAACCTGCACGGACCAAAGCCTGATGTTTGCGTGTGGTTTGTGTGGTTTCCTCCTCCATTCACACATTCCTCGGAAGGTAATTGGTCCATAACATCTTTCTGAGTTCCTTAAATCCAATTATCTCCCTCCAGACTCTGATCCTAAAGAGTTTGTGTGGTTGCTACCGCTGATGAATGTGCAATTAACTCACTGACCTGAAGAGGTGACCATGGGTGGGGCGGGACATGGTGACTTCTCCTGCCACAACCCCCAATCTCAGCAGCGCAGGGGGAGAGGAGGAAAATCAGAAACCATTTCCACATTTATTGACAAATTTAATTTGCAATCTGCTTTCCACCTGGGAGAGAATCTATCTTTTCTCCCTGAATGTGTCAGTCTTCAGCAGTCACCCCGTGCCGGGAATTTCTGTGCCTGCAGACACTTTTGCACTGGGGGGGTGGGGATGGCAAATTTATACCTAACACTTTGGAAAGAAAATGCTATTAAAATTCCCCAATTAGGAGCGAGCTGTAAATTAGCTGATCCTGAGCAGACAAGGGGTAAAAGCAATTGCTGTGTGTGTGTGGCTTCTCTCTGGGTGCTGCTGGCCCAGCTGAGCCCCCTGTTCTCACTTGGAGTCTGACAAGCCTTTGACTCACTCGCTCTCCTCGTGTTGAAGTGGGTGAGAAACAAGCAGAGAAGAAGGTTCCAGCAGATTGTGCCTGACAATTTCCAAGCACTTGACAAACAGCAATTGCTTCCAAGGAAATGCACTGCAAGTGGAAATGGCTTGGGAGCAGCCTGGTGGGAGGGACACCCACCCAGGCAGACGGAGGGCACAGGGAGAAGGGGCTCCAGAGAAGGTCTCTCTGTGCCCTGTTCCCCATGGAAATGTCTCCCCTGGGAGGGTGGGCAGGTCCTGGCACAGGTTGGGCAGAGAATATGTGGCTGCCCCATCCCTGGGAGTGTCCAAGGGTAGGTTGGAGCAACCTGGGATCATGAAAGGTGTGGGAGGTGGAACCGGGATGATTTTTAAGGTGTTTCCCAACACAAACCATTCCATGGCTGCATGAAAACAGGACTCTGAGCCTCACAGTGTGATGCTTTTCACACAAAGCCCTTCTTGTCCACCTACTTTTGCACTCCTGTGGTAGAAAGACTCTCTCACCTTTGTGTTTACAAAGGAAACACGGGAACAGAACCCTTCAAGGCCAAAAAAAAAATAAAATTAAAATTAAAACAAAGACTCCCTTCTGTTCTTTTCAAGTGCCTTGGCATTTGCTGGGCCCACGACTGCAGGATGGCTCTGCTGTGTGTTCCTTCTCTTGAACACTGGGATTGTGGTGCCAACAAGGACACAGAACAAATGAGGTTTGTTTTCACTTAATATCATAGATGGGGCTTCAGCTGGATGAACTGGCACCGCTCCCCTGGAGCCACCAGAGCCAAATTACGCTGACTCAGGGCTGGCCCTGGGACAAAAAAAATATCCTTTTCATTTCCATCCCACTTCAGGAAGAGCCTTAAGAATGCCCCTTCCTACCCCCAGGCTGCAGTGCCAGCAGAACATTTATGGCTCGTCTGGCAGCCCTGGCCAGGGGCCAGAACACACAGTGCTGGAAGGAGGCTGTGGTCCTGGAACAGGAGATGGAGAATTTGGAGGTGTCCATCAGTGGCAGCAACAACACAGACTTTAGGATCAGAGTCTGGAGGGAGATAATTGGATTTAAGGAACTCAGAAAGATGTTATGGACCAATTACCTGGACACCCCCAGATTTGTGACGGGAGGACCGTGGAGAGCCACGGCCGTGCTTGTCTCGGAGCTCTGCGCCCTGATGGGGTTGGAGGGACCTCCCCACGTGGCCCAAACTGTTATTTCCCTTAACTGAAAGATGCATCATAACTATTTTAGCAAAAAAACAATTACCAGGTAGCCCTGGAACCTGCCATTTGTGGTGTACCAGCCCTCATTTAGTTGTCGCTTTGATGACTGGCCATGCAGCAAATGGAAGAGGAGAACCTTCAGCCTACCAGGAGATTAATGACAGGCTCCAGCAGAACAGATGTATATGAATAGCAAATTAGGCCACTGAAAGCTGCCCATGAAAGTCATGGCAAGAGGGCTTTTCTGCAGCAAAATGTGCCAGCAGAGGCAGAAAGGCTGAGAGTTCCATACCTGAGACCCTCATCTCCCTTTGGTGGGCACCTCTCTGCTCTGGGCCAGCAAGAGATCAGCTCCAAAATCTGCTGAAATCAGAATGCCAGAATGGTTTGGGAGCTTAAAGATCATCTTGTTCCAAAGAGGGACACCTTCCACCGGACCAGGTTGCTCCAAACTCTGTCCAAATATCTGTGGACATCGATTTGTGCCTGTCCTTCCTGAGCCTGTTCCATGCTCTGCCCCCTCCCCGCAGGCACTGATGGACATGGAGAGGTCCCCTCAGGGTGTTCTCTGGAGGCAGAACAGCCCCAGCTCCCTCAGCCTGTGCTGCTCCATGAGTTGCTCCATCCCTTGGGCATCTCCACAGCTCCCACTGGACCCGTTCCAGGAGCTCCACGTCCCCCCTTTCCTGAGGAGCTTCATCCTTGAAGGTGCCATCAGAGGATCCACCTGCAGCCCCTGTGACTTCAGCCCCACGTGTCTCAAAGCCACCCAGAGTGTTCCAGCCCCAAAGTCTCTCAGTCTGAGCCCCTCCAAAGGCAGAGGAGCAGCACAGATGTTTGCACGTCTCTCCACTTCCTCGGTGCCGAATTCACACCTCCAGGGAGCAGAGGGAGCAGCATCACAGCTCCCTTCTCGTGCTGGAAACGAGGGGGGTGGAAAAAGAGACTTCTCAGTCTGGGAAGACAGCCCTGAGAGATGAGCTCCAAAGATGGGAAGTGTCACCAGGTGCCTTCCCCAATCTGTGGCATGAGGGACAAGGGGAGTCTCTGCTCTGATCCCCCTGTGTGGATCTGGGCTGACTCTGCTGAACTCAGGGCATCGCCAGCCCTGCCCATTCCAGACAAATCCCCACTCATTTCCAGAGCACTTGAGTTTTGCCCTTAGTCCTGGGAATCAGGGAGTGAGGAAAAGCTCTTCTGCTCTTCCCACAAATGAAGGCAGATCTTCTCACCCCCCGTGGCTGAACACGAGGGCTTACAGACACCTCTGTGCATCACTGCTTTGTCACCTCAGCCCCAGCCAACCCAGAAAATAAATAAATAACCTACAATCTTTACTAGAAATCTAAAAAGAAGCCTCGGGGTTGGTCTGGAATTCCCTCAGGTCTCTGCTCACAGCCCAAACGTGCAGACCATGAAGTCTTGGTGGCTCCTCGAGGAGCCAAAGGCAGGGCTGGGAAGGGAGGGATGGCAGGGCAAGGCAGGGCAGCAGGGCAAGGCAGGGCAGCAGCACCAGCCCCTTCACCACAGCCCCAGGCAGAGCAGGTCAAGCACCCACCCCATGTTAAACAGACACCAACAGGCCTGGGGGTGCCCAATTTCCCCCTCCCATTCCTCCTCACCCAGTTCCAGCTCAGCCACGTGCTGCCCTTGCTCCTCTGGGGTGCTCCAGGCTGTGCCCACGCCAGGACACCCTCGGCGGTGCCCAAGGTGCCCATTCTCCAGCACCATCTGCTGGTTTTGTCCCTGGTCAGGAGCCAGTGGCACCAGGGCCACCCTTCCACCAGGCAGCCCACGCCGAGGGAACACGTGTGCCACTTGCACCTGAGCCAAGCAGGGATTTCTTTCCTGTGAAAAACAACAGCTTTTGTTAAATAAGATATTTTACCTGGGCAAATGTGGCTGCTTATCTGTGTTTTTCAGTGGGGGATACTCCCAAGTGAAAAGAAAATGTTAATTCTCACTTGTATTTTTACTTTGCTGCTGCTTGGGAATTATAAAATGAATTATTTTGGTTATCTGGAAAAGCAATAAAGGGAGAAGTCTGTGTTTTTCTACTTTATAGGCAGAAACTGTTTTGCTGAACCCAACCCAACTTCCCAAACAGCTTTGCCCTCCTCCCCCCCAAAGTGGTGAGCACACCCTTTGTTACCCCAGTGTAATGTGCTGGTGTCACTGAGCCCCCCACCCAGGGCCAGAGCTCAGCCTGCCCACCCCTGCCAGGCAAACCACGGCCTTGCAGTTGGAATTCCCTCCCTTGGAGGGGAGGAAGGGGAAGCTTTTCATCCAGAGCTGGTTTGGCACGGGGAGGGCTCTGCCTGCAGCCGAGCAGGCAGCACTTTCCCTCCTCCCTCGAGGATTCCAAGCCAAGGCACCACACAAACCCAGGTCCTCTTGCCCCAGTCCTCCTCTCAAAACAAACATCCAGAATTCAGATGTTGAACTGGAAGGGAAAGCTCAGTGGGCAGCTCAGGGCATCTCCTGGGTGCAGCCAGAGGTGAATCTGTGCCCCAACCCAGTGGGGACACGGAGGGAAAACACTGCAGCTGTCGGGATAGCCAGGCACAGACAGAAATCAGGAAGAGCCTAAAGGTTGAGAACCAGATCACAAACTCCCCCCACTTCTCTCCTGGGCAACACACCCCGAACCCTTCTCTCTTCAAGTATTTGATTTGCCTTTTCACCTTTACATGGGGAGATCCCACATTTTCCACAACGGGAGGTTTTTAAGAAGAGGTTGGACAAGGAACTGATGGCGAAAATCCTGGAGAAAAAGGCACTCAGAGAAACATTCATGGAGAAAGAGAGATAAACACCTTTCTTGGGAGCTCCCATGGAGGTGCCCCCACCCCAAGGCCTATCCATGCCCCCTCAGTGATGTTACAGGTTTTATAATCTTCCAATAATTAACATCTAAGATATCTATAACCAATCATGATTCCCATTTCCCTGGGTGTCTCACTCCCAGGGTCCTAAACATTTGCCCCCCTGGAGCAGCTCCAAGGGTTCTGGGCTCTTCTTTTGTTTTGTCTTCAAGTTGTCTTGCAGGTGCCTCTGCAAAACACCGTGACCTTCAGGAAGCTTCAGAATATGTGAGAAACTCACTTTAGTGACTCCTAACACCACTTCATATGTGAGCAAGAAAGCCTGGAATTCTGAAACTCTAAAGATCTACAAAATACACCCCAAACCTTCAGGCATCAGAACCATCCCAAATAACCTGTGATCTCTGGAGCTTCATGGCCTGTGGTGAGCAGAGTCCCAGCCCTGCAACCTCCACTCCCTGCCCTGTGCTCACCCAACCCCGGCCGAGGAACCGGAACAGCGACGTGGAGCGGCCACGGAGGACACTGAGGAGTAGCAAAACCAGGGCAAGAGGCAGGACTGGGGATGAATAAAGTCACTCCACAGGAGGACACTTCAAAAGCAACCCCGGGGTGCTCTCCCTGCAGGGGTCATCCTCTCCAAGCACAGTGCCCATTCCTCCTTCCCTTTGTGCAGGAGCAGCGAGCTCTGCCCAAAGAGAAGCTCTGCCTTTAATCCGGGGCTGAACTGAGACCTTCACATATCACAGGAGACTTCACATACAATAGGGATGAATAAGGCATAAGAACAAAAGCAGGTGGACCTAAACAGATGGATTCTATCTTGGCATTAAAAGTCAAACTTCTTTCCTTTCATCCAGTCCTCCCCTAAAGCACTTCCAATGGAACCTGTTCCACGAGTCGTTGCCGTTTTACCCCGTGCTGGTAAATTCTCTTTTGTGACAAGACTGTGGGTGGCAATCAGCAACCTCCCAGTTCCAGTTCTCCTCCACAGGCGCCTCTGGCAGAGGGAAGCAAGAGGAGCTGGCAGGAGCAGGAGCAGGAGGGGTTGGTCTGCTTTGCCATTAGAGCAGAGCCCGGCTCGGGGTCATCACACCCACCCAAAGGCACATCCCACCCCTCCACACTCACAGCCCCCCTGACGACCCGTTTCAAACCACCAAGTTGAAAAGTCAAAACCAAATCACCCTGCCCTTAATGAATATGGATCACCTTGCAGACCCTTGTTTTAAAGTCCTTAATTAAACGCAGCACCCAACTTTGCCCGTTTCTCAGTAGAAGAGGATCGGTATTTTATCATCAGTGCAGCAAAAGGAGAAGAGCCCCGTGAGCCTCTGCTGCCTATTGCCCACCCTGGGCTGTGGCCCTGTTATCTGCTGTCCCAGAGGGTCCACCAAGCCTGGGTGAGACCCACACTCTGCTGTTCCATGGAGCTGGGGAAGCACCAGGAGGTAGAGGAACACACCAAGGGCCACCTGAGAGGGCAGTTGCAGAGCCAGACCAGTGGGCACCCTCTGACACCACCACAGATTAATTAATCCCTCAGGGCCGGTTGGATCAACTCCCAAGGACACAGCAAGGGAGGAAGGCACAGAGGGCGACTTTTCCACACCCCGATCCCGCTCCCTCCCTCCCAGGAACAGGTCTGTGCGTTGGCTGCGCCCCCTTTGCAGCTCTTTAGCCCCCGAAGGAATCCGGGGTTTGACTGAGAGCATTCCAGGTGTTGTCATGGCAATGATTTATGCAGGAATTAGTCACTGCAGCACTCCTACAATAGACTGAAGAACAATGGGGGAAAGCACACGTTCCCAAGTTCCTGTGATTCCGAGGGGTTGGGGAGAAGAGATTAAATCCCTCTCACCCCTCTGATTCTGGCAGTGACATTTAAACAGCTCAGGGACAAGTCAGTGCCTAATCACCAGTGTTATTAATAACAATCTGACAATAACCCAAACTTCTTATTAAACTCTGCAAGCAGCTGCAATTGTATATTCACTGCTGGCCCATTTCTGAATTAATCGGGGATTGAGTAACAACTGGAGCAGGGAAGAAATTATTACATTTGCATTGTTATATAATGAGGAAAGACTCAGAGTTTGCTGGCAGTGGGCTGGTTTATCCCATGGGCCCTGCTGCTGTCAAAAGTTCTGCTGACTGTTTTAAGCCATGGAGCCCTGCTAGGTTATATTAAGCTTCAGTAAAAGATGAAAAAAACCCCAGCAACAACAACAACAAAATCACCTAAAACTGTAAGAAAGAAAAAAGTTGAGAAAATGAGCACTCACAAGTGGGGAAACTCCAGTGCTGGAAGTGAACCATCTGAATTGCCATTCTGTTCTCACTTCTTCAAAGGGTTTTCAATTGAAGCATCACGTATTGGTTCACACATATCTGAGTTTTGGCCAAGCCATGGCGAAGGTCAAGCAGGGCTGTGACTTGGCTTTAATAAGAGGTAGAGCTTCTTCTTCTTCCTGCAATAAAGGGAATCATTCCTGTCTCCCATGTCCCCTCCATCCCCACCGGGGCTCTCTGAATTCCAGGGCAATTACCCTCATTGTCCCCATCTCTTCAGAATCAGATGTGAGACTCAGAAGTGACAGGGTCAGACCAGAATGAAACCCAACCAACGAGATGAAAAGGTTATTTAGAGCCAAATTTAAAGGTCTGCACCTCTCAGGCTTTCTGTTCTCATGGGGTCAGGGTTGTCTCGTCCTCTTAATACCTGGAGCTTCGAACACAATTGTCTCATTCCAGAATGGTTTGGGTTGGAAGGGACCTCAAGGACCATCATTCCAAGGCCAGCCATGGGCAGGGACACCTTCCAGAAGCCCAGGTTGCTCACAGGTTTTGTGGCTCTCACAACAGGAGCACTTTCCAGCTCCCTTCATCATTAACAACTCTGGTCAAAAGATAGAGTAACCCCAAGAGGTCCCACTGGATTTTCCAGCCCATGGACATCAACACCCCTACTCATCAGCTCCACTCCCGAGGCCACACAGGGCAGCAACTTCCACGCTCTTCCATCCTCATTTCGTGAATATTTACCAGCTTTTTAGTGGTTTTTAACGCCTTCATTATCACGGGGCTTTGCCATCCAACCCAGTGAAGGCACCAGCAGCGCTGGATGCACCTGCCCAAACGATCCCAGTTCGGGGACGCCTTGAGGGGGTGACAGATCCACATTGCCCGCTGGTGCTCCAGAGAAAGGCATTTTCCTCTGCTTGCCTTTCACTTGTTTCCTTTCAAACCTTTCTGAAATGAGAGAGCAGCTGCCAGGGTGAGGAGCTGGGCAGGGAGTGGTCAGGCTTTGCCAGTTTACAGCTCTGGGCAGGGGGAAGGGAACATCACTCTGCCCTTGTTCCCCCTTTTCCTTCAAGCCTTCCGTGCCGTGTCCCATTTGCAGCAGTGCCCTGTGCCCTCCCACTTTAACTCCTGAGGGGATTCAAAAAATAAATCCAGAGCAGGTGCTGGGAATTTAGGGCTCTCAGTGTTCTACAGTAAACATGACAAGCATTGATGATGGGTGGGAAAGCCCTTTCCCTGGAAAATCCCCAGCTCCAGGTATTCCCCCCTTGCAAGAAGGAGAAAAAAAAGAAACAAAAGGGATTTTGGATGAAGGTGGCACATGGAGATGTCAGCTTGGGAGAGTTCAAACCATGGAGCAGCCCTGCATCCCACTGAGCATCCCTGCATCCCACTGAGCATCCCTGCATCCCATTAAGCATCCTGGCATCCTCACAGGCTTCTTGGATGTGTCACTCAGCTGGAATGTACCATCAGACACACCTCTTGAGCCTGTCAAGTGCTGAGTTGCTCCAAAGCAGCACAAAGATCCCCGTGCAGCACAAAGGGATTCACCTTGGGGCCCGATGGAGAAGGACCCGTGCAGTCAGCAGAGGAAATGTTGTCCCTTCAGCAGGGAATGGAGCAGGCGCTGCCACCTCGGGGAGCACCAGATGGGACTCCAGAGCTGGGAGCCAGAGCTGGGAGCCAGAGCCAGGAGCTTCCAGGCTTTTAGCAGGAGAATTCGCTGGGCAGGTGCTCTGGCTCCGAAGCCGAGCGAGGTGGGGTAGAACTGCCAAGCAACCTGCCTTCAGTATCTGCCTCGCTTCCTCCAGGACCAAAATCACACTGTTTCTGCAAACAAATTTGACAAATTGGCATGTTCTGAGGGAAAACAGAGCAGCATCACCTCAGAGCAGAGCTCTATTCCCAGCCCAGGATGCAGCTGGTGTAACGAACCCAGCGTAGCGGCAGCGCTCGGGCTGCAGAGCCAAATCAGCACTCCCAGCCCTGCAGAAGGAGCAGGCCAGGATTCATTCAGGGGAAGCCACAATTCCACTGGTGTCAGAAAACGCAGTGCTGATTCCTGCCAGCTGAGCTCCAACTGCCTTGTGCATTGTGTTTTTTATGCCCTTCGTTTTTTTGCCTTTCCATCCCAGCTCTCCTGCCAGCACCTGCCTGAGAGCAGTGGGTGGGCAGCACTGCCAGCCTGACCCCCGGGGGCAAAGCTGTCTGGGATGATCCTGGCATGGATTTGATGAGCCACACTAATTGTAGCTAATTGTCAGCCTGGATGTCCCCAGGTTTTTCCCTTTACTTGTTTGACACCTTGCATTTGGTCTGGAGGGATTTGAGACCCACACACTGGTTTGGGTTGGAAAGGGACTTAAAGATCACCCAGTTTCAAGCCCCTGCCATGGACAGGGGCACCCCAGTCCTAAATAACTACTGAGTTACTTAGAGAATCCTCTGTTTTCCTGCAGTTGCCATCCTTGCAGTCAGAATTTGTCCTCTGCCACTTGAAGGGAAGGGACTTTCTGAAGTCCACCTGGCACAGAACAGCTTTTGGCTTGTCTGTGTGTCCCCTGCCCAGCCCAGGGACTGGCTGGTGGTCCACAGCGGTCCCAGCCCCTGCCCCAGGACAGCCCCTGCCCCAGGACAGCCTTCCCTCTGCCCTTCCTGCTCTGCCCTGCCACCTCTTTTCTGCAGAAAGAAGGGAGCAGATGCCTCATCCTGCACATTCAGAGCCCTGTCTTGTGTGGCTGGACAGTTCCTCTCCTGACCTGCTCCAAAGAGTTTCCTGTTGTGTTCCATGAGCGGCTCTGCTCTTCCCCTCCCTCTCTGCTGCACAACCACCCACCAAACACAGAGGACCTTTCATTCTCTGCAGTGGATTCTGCCAGACCTGCAGCCCAAGGGCTCTTCTCCAGGTACTCAGCACTCTCTGATATGCTGCTTTCTCATCCAAATGTCTTGGCTGGGTGGGTGGAGGATGAGCATCCAAGAAACGTTCCCCAAATGTTTGCCCAGATCTGAGGAACATAAATACTCTGAAGTCAAAAACACAAGGCTGGCTTGCGGACACACAGCTGTTTGTTTGTTGGGGTTTGGTTTGTTTTGTGGGGTTTTTTGTTTGTTTTGGTTTTTTGTTTGGGTTTTTTTTGTTTTGTTTTTAATAACACTGCACTGAATTGCTCCAGCACTCCTTTCCACTTCCCTTTTCCAAGAAAAAGAGTCTCTTTTTGCAGTTACACCCTAAGCCCCAGACCTTTCCCTCCCTCCACATGCTCTTGCTGACCCATCAATGGGCCGATGAGCTCCAAGCACAGCCCTTCATGTTTCTCAGGAGGGAATAAAGGCAGGATTTGGTCTCCCAGCCCACCCCTGATCTTCCCAAAGCTGGCTCAGGCTGCAGGGCTGGCTCTGCCACGGCCCAGGGGCACCATCTGACACAGACAGCTGTGCCCAGCTGCAGCCAGGGAGGAGCTGCAGCTCTGCCTTCTGCCTCCTCTGGCTGCCCACAGAACCAGCTGTGCAGACATTTGTTCATCCCCACGAAGGACAAGCAGCAGAGCAGTGGGAAAGCAGCTCCTGGGAAGCAGGAAAAAAGCTTGGCTGGAAGCTTGGAACGTGTCACAGGTTTCTGTGGCTGGATTTTAGGAGAAGGGGGAGGGCTTCCAGGGTGGTTTCTAGTAGAAGCTGCCGGAAGCTCCCCCTGTGCTGTGGAGCCAAGGACAGCCAGGGCCAGGAGGGACCTCAGGCTGGTGGCCAAAGGGGAGACAATGAAGAATCCCAGTGCCAGCTCTGGGAGAACAGAGGGAAGAATTGAGGAGTGTGGGGCAGTTGGGAATTGCAGCCATGGGAGAACAACGCAGAGACCAAGGTGGGAGCAGGAGGAGGAGGAGGAGGAGGAGGAGGAGGAGACCCCCTCTGCAGCCCCTGGAGATCCCTCGGGGTGCAGAGCCCCCCCTGCAGCCCATGGAGCAGCAGGAGGAGGGAGGAAGGAGCTCAGGAGAGCTGGAGATGTGGGCACCTGCCTTTGGAGGTGAGTGACCCAGGGGTCACCCAGCACTGGGGAGCTCCTACAATGACACCCAGCACCGAGAACCATCCAGTCCAACTCTTGGCCCTACACAGGACACCCCAAGAATGCCACCATGAGCCTGAGAGCATTGTCCAAACGCTTCCTGAGCTCAGCTGGGTCCCCACAGGCTCCCCCTGCACTGCCACAGCCCCCCCAGGCTGGTTCAGGGCTGGGGCCCAGCAGGCAGCTCCCAGGGGCTCTGAGACAGTGTCCTGGCTCAGGGTGAAAGAACAGCTGGTGGTGTGACAAAACCCAGACCTACTTCCAGGGGGCAAGTGTATTTCCTTTTCCTTCTCCTTGCCTGATGCCAGCCAGGTCTGGGGTTCCAAACTGCACAGGCAATAAAGAGGTAATTACATTCCCACTAATGTCTTCAACTGGTCTGGCAACACGTGTTGGCACAAGACCAGAAAGTTAGAGCAGCGAGGTGATTAGGGACAGGTAACAGCTCAAAATATAGAGTGAGATTAATTAATAATTGATGGTGTAGGTAGAACAGTGCTGAAAGTATAATTAATGCTGAACAAACTTGAGATAACTCTGTCTTGTGAAAGGCTAATAAAATATTTCAGTGCTTTTCAGGCTTTAAAACTCACGGAATCAGCCCATCCACTAATGAGATCTGTGGGCTCTGCTGAGCAGAGGAGATGCTGCTCTGTCACCTCAGGAAGTCAGGCTGGGCCATCCCTGACCACATTCCACAGACACCACACTCATATCCTACAATTCTGACCTGCTGGAGCGAGTCCAGAGGAGGCACCAGGATGATCAGAGGGCTGGAGCAGCTCTGCTGGCAGGAAAGGCTGGAGGACTGGGATTGTCCAGCCTGGAGAAGAGGAGGCTCCAGGGTGACCTAATAGTGGCCTTCCCGAACACGAAGGGAACTAAAAGAAAGATGGACAGAGACTATTGACACGTGCCTGGAGTGACAGGACACAGGGAATGGCTTCCCACTGCCAGAGGACAGGGCTAGGTGGGATGTTGGAAAGGAATCCTTCCCTGGCAGGGTGGGCAGGCCCTGGCACAGGTTTGGGCAGAGAAGCTGTGGCTGCCCCACCCCGGGAAGTGTCCCAGGCCAGGCTGGAGCACCCTGGGATAGTGGGAGGTGTCCCTACCTGTGGCAGAGGTGGAATGGGATGAGCTTCAAGGTCCCTTTCCAATCCGAGCCAGGCCATTCTGTGGTTCCATATATTTAACCCTTAGTTCTCAGGCTCTGCTTTTATCCTGACAGTCTTCTGCAAACCTCGTGAGCTGTGACATATTGGGGAAAAAACCACAGATTTGAGTTATCTTACTCCCTGCCTAATCCTGGAGGCGCTGGGGGGTGATTTGTTGGCCAAAAGCAGCCACTGGAGTGAGAGAAGCCCAGCCCTGAATCCTCCCAGGAGCGAGGAGAGCTCAGTGCCTGTACCTGCTGAGTCCTGAGCAGGCAGAGCCTGTGCCCAGCTGGCTGTGGCAGGACTGGCAAAGCCCACGAGCCCTGATGGGCAGCAAAATGCTGCCTTTGTCTCTGCCCATTCCAGAGCCAGGATTTCCCTTCTCCCCACGGCACATCCAGGGCTGGTGACACCCTCAGCTGCTACAAATGCTGCCTGAACAGCAGCAAAATCCAAGTCCCCAAATTCAGCATCATCCCCTTCAGATCAAAGAGCCTGAGCTGTTCTCCACAGATCACAGCAAGGAAGAAAAAAGCCCCTCTCTGACTAACATCCAACCCATGAAGTATTTATTCAGCTACTAGACAAGGATTAAAACATTCAGGAGTTGCCATGATCAAGCAAATAGCTGTGAAATATTCACATTTCCATGTCCTACATTGGTGCTGGAGAAGGTGGCACAGAAGAATCACAAGCAGAGAGAACCAACACCACCCTCAATACCAAGACAAGGAGTCTTCCCCTCCTGGCATTCATTCCTGATTGATTGATTGATTGGCTGTGCCTGCCCAGGTTCTGCCTATGCCAGGATCATTCCCTGCCTCCAAATCTTGTGGAAAACAATTGCAGATCCCAAGTAGTCCGGGCTTTTAAGCAGCTTCAAGGAAAGAGCCTGACAGGCTTCAGAAACTCACACGGAAGTTCCCAGCTCAGTCACACTCTGAGGTCCAGGGTGGGATTCTTGGGGTGTGCAGGGCCTGGAGTGGGACTTAATGATCCTGAAGGGTCCTTCCAAGCCAGGACATCCTGTGATTTGGTGACTCCCAGCTCTGCCTAAAGCTGGGGGTCGGGACCACTCCAGCATTTAGTGCTGTAGCCCAAACCAGCAGCACAGAGCCCTCCTCACTCCTCCCCCTGCTTGTGCTCTGCCCTTGAAGGGACCAATAAACCCCCTCAGCGTGAAGGATTAATTGAGTGTTAGTTACAAAGCGCTTTGAACATGAAAACCTTGAGCTCCTGTGCCTCTGTTTACACATCTCTTAAGTCCCCACCATAACACCGGCCCCGGAGGGTTCACAGGAAGCTTATTTGGTTTTTGTTTGCAGAGCACTCGATGGCTCTGGATGAGAAAGGCTGCAGAAACATCGAGGGCTGTTGTTATTAGCCGGGCACACACGAGAAATCTCGTGGCCAGCTGAAGACTTCCAGGAATAGTGGGAACAAACCAAGGGCCAGCTCTCAACCCAAGGCCAGCTCCTTGGTTTCAGCAGTGAGGAAGGGACTAGTGAGGGACCAGGTGTGTGCCCACCACAGTGCCAGGGATTCTCTTCTTCTCAGAGAAGGATTCTCTTTTCCTCAGAGAAGGATTCTTTTCTCCTTAGAGTTGGATTCTCTTCTCCTCACAGATGGATTCTCTCCTCAGAGAAGGATTCCCTTATCCTTAGGGAAGGATTCCAGCCGATGCTGGCTGGGCATGGGATGGGTTACCTGGGGGTCATGGGATGGGTTCCACGTCCCACTGCAGCACCGAGGCTGGTCAAACCAGCACCCACACGGGTGTCATGGAGAACTCCTACCAAAGTAGCAAAGAAAGCATTTTTTTACCCAACATTCGTGGTCATTTCCTGGCTTATTTCCTGCAGCAGATGAGCCACGAGGCTTTGTTTGAATCTAATGGATGTCCCACAGTGTTTGCTTCCACCATGGGGCTCTGCCAGGTGTCTCCGAGCTCCTGAGGCCATGAAGGGAACTGCTGGAGGTCAAGAGCTGCCTCTTGTTCTTCCTCTGAAGCGAAAATGCCTCTTCTTCCTGGAGGCACCTCAGCCCCCTCCTGCCCCTCCCCTGTGCTCAGCAGAAGGAGCTCATCACTCTTGGCAGGTACATTTTGGAGCAGCTGATGGTGCTGTGCCATGGGCACCTTCTGGGTGACTGTGCTGGTCTGGAGTTCAACCAGCAGGAGAAGTGAATCCAACTTGGGATGGGATTGCAAGTCAGAAGAACAATTTAATAAAACATCACAAAATACACTGAGACAGAAGGGAAATCTCATTGACCCACAAAACCAGCTGTGCAGCCCAGCCCAGGGGGGCACGAGCAGGATGGAGCTCACCAACCCTGTGCTGAGCACCACGTGGGGTCCCTGAGTTCAGAGTAAGAAGAAAAGAAGAAACCTGCTGGTGACCATGACGTTGCAGTCTGGTGGCAATCTCAGTCCTGTTGAGGCTCTGCTCCTCCTCTGGATCCCACCAGAGATCCCAGTCCCCAAACCCCAACTTATCTCTGCTTGGGCTCGGATGGGAACACCCAGTCCCTCCCCCAGGGTGGGGAGTTTCCAAGGGGGGATTTACTCTGTGAGGTCAATCCTGGCATATTTTTGGCATCCCTGATGGCCCCTGAGCAGACATGACCCCTCAGGTGGGTGTGGAGGCAGGACAACTTCCTTATCCCCCAGGAGCTCCCAAACCCCCCCCTGTGCCCTGCGGGGTGGGGTGTGCCCTGGGCAGCTGCTGCCAATGGGCCATGGGGAGCAGTTCATGGGAAAAATGACACAGAGGGTTTAGAGTCCACACCCACCCAGGGACAAACTGGTCCTGGCTGAGATAACCAGGACATTGAACCAAGAGAGTTTAACTGGGAATAATGGGGGGGACGCAAAACTCTGCCCAGAATATACTGAGTGTGGGGCAGAACCTCCAGCAGGGGTGCAGGTGCATGAGGTGGTACCTGAGGAGAAAGAGGAAAGGAAGGGGACAACCTCCCAGGGGTGCAGCAGCTGTTCTTGGTCCCTGTTGGGACCCAAATCTTCCCCTGAATAAAGAGAAAACTGAGAGAATTTAAGGAGAGTTTCTCTATGCAACTGAAAATGTGCACACAGAGCTCTGGCTTGGGGGCTGTAAAAGGCAAACTGAGCCTGGAGTGACAGCCTGGAGTGGAAGAGCTCGAACCAGGCTTGGACAATAAAGAGTCCTTGTGTTAAATGAGCAAGGGCAGAGGATCAAGGAGCAGCCTTTGCCTCATCTCATTCCAAAATCCCCAGAGGCAGAGGAGGAGCAGGCGCAGGGAAGAAGTTCTCAGAACTCTGCAGCTCCTGCTCCAGAGGGAGGAACCTCCCTGGGAGTTCACAGGGCTCCTTTCCCCAATATTGGAAAGTCTGGCAACTCAGGGCTTGGAAAAGGCTCTGGAAGATCTTCCCTTAAATCAAGAGAGACACATTTTCTTTCAAGTTACAACATGAATAGATAGCAAAGTATGCAAAGGGATTCAGGACTTTGTGTGTGAGCTCTGTGCTGTACCCCTCCCTCCCAGGGCAGACACACCTGCACGACAAAGACAGAGGGAAAAGCACATTTATCTACCTGGTGACATCTCTCTCCCATTCTCCAGGTTATGTGTGGAAAGAAGAAATCCCTTTTACCCTGAACTTCCTTTCCCCACCCTGCTTTTCACAGCACTTCTTTTTATCCGTGGCTAAACACACCCTGAAGCGTCGGGGAGACATCAGTGTTTTAACTGCTAATAAACAGCAGAAAATGTATTCCAACAGAGCTGCTCTTTTTGCCTCCCTGCGCTAATCCTCCTGACAGCCTCTTTTACAACCTCTCAACACCAGCCAGGCTCAGACAGCTGACCTGGGCTTGTTTTCTGCAGGCCCTTCTCATCTGTGCTTGAATGCAAATGTGTTTCAAGCCAGCCCTTCAAGTCTCCAAACGCTGCAGTTCTCCAGGGGGCCAACCAGATGCACTCCGAAGGATTTTAGGATGAGGCTCCAGCAGGGCTGGGTCTAATCAGCACATCAGGGCTTTGCTTCCTAAGACTTTTTGTTTCTCTGTTTGTTTAAGGTGTAAGGACTGAGCAGCCCATTTGAGTAACTCAGGGTTAGGAAGGATAAACCTGACCAGCACATTTTGACAAATCTCAGAGCCAGAAACCAGCAGGAGAACCTTGGGGAGCTCCAGGCAAGTGCTGCCCCAGCCAAGCCTGGGGATTGCTGCTCGTGGGCTGGGCATGCAGCAGGAAGGGGGATGGAGATGTTTTTCTGCATCCTGAGAAACCCCAGGAAAAGTGGGGAATCAGGATGGTTTGGGTTGAAAGGGACCTTAAAGCCCACCCAGTCCCAATGGGCAGGGACACCTTCCGCTAGACCAGGATGTTCTGAGCCCCATCCAACCTGGAGAACTTTGGGCTCTGTGCTCAACCAAGACCTGTCCCACAAAAATGCCCCAGCTTGGGGTCTTCCTCCTCTGAGCTGCTCAGCAGGGGGAGGCTGAGGTTGCTCCCCAGACCCTACAAGACCTGCTTCCTTCCCCACCCACGATGGTTCACAGGTGAAGGACACATTTAAAGGGCGGCTTCAGCTTTGCTTCCTTTGGAGCCGAGCTGAAAACACAGGAGCTAAAAACTGGGGGTTTTTTTCAGCTAAAAACTGAACTCTGGGCAGTTGGACACCATCCAAATCAGGGTGACAACACTCCTGAAGGAACAACCACGGCAGGGATAAAAGCACAGCCCCACTTTTGAAGCCCAGGACCCACGGCCACTGCACCTGCTGGGTGTGAGCCTCACCTGTGAGCCTCCCAGCCCGGGGAGAACGAAGGCTGGGAGGCTGTGAGTGAACACCAGAGGTCATTTCCGTGTTCTCTGTGGTTCAGAGAACCTCAGGCACCCAGGGACAACCTGCCAAGCTGCCTGCAGTCCCTCCAGGTGTGGTAGGAGCTGTCAGGCCCAGCCAGTGGCAGTGTAAGGAAGAGTCAGAGTGGAAGAGGGAGTTTGAAAAAACACCACCCAAAGCAGCTGGCAGGAGGGTGCCCAGCACAGGGCTCACCCCACCCAACTGCAGGCTCTGGGCTCCAAATCCTCCTCCTCCAAGGGCTGTGGAGGACAAGAGTCACACCCAGTTCCTCCCCTTCAGCAGCCCCCAGATTTGCAAGAAGGCAGAAGTGTCAATTTTTGGCACAGGAAGGGTGAGGAAGGAGCACATGCAGGTGCCTGCCCTCAAGCCTGCTGCCCACAGCCTCTTGTCCCAGCTGGGCTCAGCAGGGAGAGGTCTCCTCTTGGACCAACCACTGCTGCAAGAGCAACGTGATTTTATCTCCAGAGAGGAGTGGGAGGGAAAGCAGCCCCGACAGAGGGTTGTTGTGCCCCTGCCCAGGGGGACCACCCCGCTCTCTGGGGCTGTTTCTGCCCCCAAAACCCTCAAAGGAAGAACACAGGAAGCTGATAATCAGTCTTGTAGCTCTTGCACTGATTATTTAGGTGGCCAAACTCCCACCCAGGGGTTCATGCCATGTTTCCTGCCAACTCATCCCACCCTTCCCAAGCACCTTCCCCCAAGGAACCTGACCCTGCTCCTCTGGCTGTGGCCCAGGTTCCCCCCAGGCAGAGCATGGTCCCCAGCCCTGGGCTCTCCTTCCCCACTAAGTTCATTTCCAAGACACCACTATGGCTAAACTTCCTTGGACAGGATCATAAATTCTGTCTAAATAAAAATGAATGGTGCTAATAAGGAAGAGAACCCACAAATCCCCCGTGCAGGCAGTGAGTGTTTTGGGAGACAAATGACTCTATTACTGAGGCTGTGGGAGAAGCCCTGAACCATGGCCACAGCAGCACAGGGGCACTGCTGCTCCCTGGAGCACAGCACTGGGGCCACTTTTGGGACTTCCCAAAAAGTCTTGAATGGCTGGACGTGGGCTGTGCCCGTCCCTGAGTCGTCAGCAAGAGCAATAAGGAATCACGGCCAAGGCAGCCAAGGTTCTGTGATTTGCTTTGTGTTGGACAAGCCACAGGAGGAGAAAAGAAAAGGACCAAAAAAACAACCAACAAAAGCAAAATCAGAATTCAAATCCCTCCTGCAAAGCAGGTTACCCCAGTGCACCCCCTCAAGTCTCCATCAGACAGCAACAGCTTCCGCTCCAGCCACACCACATCTGGCTGCAGCTGCATCCTGCCCGTGGCAGGGGGGAGGAATGAGGTGACCTTTAAAGTCCTTCCCAACCCAAACTGCTCCACAACCCCACGATGTCCATCAGGGAATGCACTGCAGCTCCAAAAGCCTCCTGTGAAAGGGGGGAAGGCAGAGGAAAGGAGGGGGCAGGAGACATCCCGGTGCCTCTCTCCTCACTGCCCTTCCTCAGAACGGGCTCGCTGGAGGGACACACGTGACAAAAAAAGCAATTTCCACCATTACAAGTGAAATCTCCCCTATCTGCAATGTCCTAGGAAGTTAATACATCAAGGGCCTCACCTGCCTGCTGGAAATATTCCCGGGAAATGGGGCTGTGCATAGACCCTGCTCCCCTGTGCCCAGAATTATGCAAAGTGGCCTTTTGCAGATAGAGATGTCTGCCACTTCTGGCCGCTCTGAGAAGGGAGCTCTGAGCGAGCAGGGAGTGACAGCCAGGCTGGGGGACGGTGATTGGCACAGTAATTGAAGCTCTGTCCCTCTGGTGTCGAGGGATCCTGGAGCACCTGTGTCATCCTGGAGGTCTCTGCTGTCCAACCTGCCCTCTCTGGGCACGGCTCTTCAGTGCCCGGAGAACTCAGACACGAAGACAAGTGAAAAGCAAAACCCCAAAACCTCCTGACCCAGCGTGACAGGGCTGTAAATCCATCACAGAATCATCACAGAGTGGTTTGTGAGGGACCTTAAAGCCCATCCAGTGCCACCCCGTGACACCTCCCACTATCCCAGGTGGCTCCAACCTGGCCTTGGACACCTCCAGGGGATGGGGCAGCCACAGCTGCTCTGGGCATGTACGTGTGTTCAGCAGATGTCTCTGAAGATAACCTGCCAAATATGTGTTTGTACAGCTAAACCAGCAGAGATAAACCCTGAAACAGAGCTGTGTGTTCCCACAGCCCCTGAGTGGATGGATCTGGCACTGGATCAGAGGAGAGGAGCCTCCAGGAGCGACAGCCCTTGTTTTTAACTCTGAGGTCCCTGAGTTTGAGAATCCCCCCCAATGTTTCTCAGCCCAAGCCACACACTTGAAAAGCCCCCAGGCTCTCGCTGGGTTTCCTGGTGGATGCAGAGGTGTCGGTGCCGCCCTCTGCCACAGCAGCAGCAGCAGCCAAAGGCCACATCCAGTCCCTGGAGGAGTTTCAAAGCCTTTCTCCGCCTGCCCCTGCCCAGGGGAGGCTTCAGAGCTGAGGGGTTCGCCTGCACTATTGAAAACACAAATGAAAACAAGCCCTGAGCTCATCCTCCTGCAGACCAGCTCGTTTGTCCCCAGGGACCTGCTGGAGGCGATGGGGAGGAGGGGACCAGCACTCTCCCTTCTCTTATAAAAATAACAAAAAGTGATGAACGACCCGCGGAGCTCAGGAGGGGAAGCAGCAGCTTTTTCCCAGCCCGAGATAAATTACTGCTGTCGCCGCAGGTAGAACAGTGATTTACCCACAATAAACCCGGGCCAGCTCCTCGGCGACCCCGCTCTGCCAGCCCCGCTTATCTCATCTCCGAAGGTTTTGCCTCGCTTAACAAACCCGAAGGAAGAGCAAATGGGCAACAAGGGGCGAGGCTGGCAGGACGAGCAGCACCTCGTGCTCCGGGCAGGAGCGAACCCCGGAGCTCAGCGAGCAGACGAGTCTCTCCATCGCTCCATCCCTCTCGGATTCCCAAGCGCCATCTGTTGGCTTTTCTTCCCATTAACTTTCTCCAACCCCGAGGCACACGAGGAACAATTCTCCTTCCAGGCACTAACGAGAAACCTGTGGCTCAGGTGGGGAAGCCGAGAGGAGGAGACCAGCTCGGCAAAGGGCTGGCCGGGGTTTTATTCCTGATTTTTCGTGGAACGCCCCTTATGTGCCGGGCATGTCCCTCCCAGTTAATGGATTCATTTATTCAGGACGGGGAATTGATAGATTTAGCTTGATTTGTGTGCCATAAGCCTCCCCTCCCCGAGCCACAGTTCTCTTTTCATTAATTTGCTGATGGAGGAATAAACTTTTCACTGCGAGGATCAGCCCTGTCAAAGTGAATCTCCTCTGCGGGAAGGGAGGGATTGGGAAAGGAAGAGAAGGGAAGGGAAGGCTTGGGAAGGGAAAGGAGGGTTTGGGAAGGGAAAGGAAGGGAAGGTTTGGGAAGGTTAGGGAAGGTTTGGGAAGGTTTGGGAAGGGAAAGGAAGGGAAGGTTTGGGAAGGTTTGGGAAGGGAAGGTTTGGGAAGGTTTGGGAAGGGAAGG
>VXAU01005333.1:156811-208125 GCA_013399695.1 Formicarius rufipectus
GGAAGGGAAGGGAAGGGAAGGGAAGGGAAGGGAAGGGAAGGGAAGGGAAGGGGTCCCAGCCAAGGAAGGAGGCTGGCAGGGAGTTTGGGCAAGGATGCTGAGTCCCATTCCCTCAGTTCTTCAGCCACATCTTCTATGGAAGTTTTAGCTGCTCCTTTGCAGTGTCTAAGACAGAGCCCAGTGTGAAATCCCTCCTGGGAACAGGGATGAGTCCCTGGGGAGAGAGAGGAGAGGCACAAATGGACTGGGGACAAAGGGATGGGGGAAGAAGAGATGCAGGCAAACATATCTATGGCAGAAGGAAAGCCTGGGTTTTTGGGAAGAGAAATGGCATGAAAATTCCCCTGAAGAACTGAAAGTCTCTCTTATGAGACAGTGACACTCTGGAAGAGATTCCCCTGGACCTCCTGGTCTGCCCTCAGGAACTGGGCTTTCTCCCCACACCTTTGGGCTTGAGTGAGCTCTCCTTGGGGCTCAGATATGTGATCCACAAAAAGAGCAGAGTCTATATTCCCCCATTTTGCATAAAAGATAGGATTTTCCCATTTTTATCCAACCACACAGCCCCTGCTCGTGCAACATTCATTCCACTTGCCTTCCAAAGTGGTTTTCTTTGCATACCCATGCACAGCTCTGTTATGTTTGTGTGTTACGTACACACAAAACACAGGAACATTTTGTTTCTAGATTTTTCCTACCCAAACACGCTTCAACATCAACCTACAGCTGACCTATTCACCACTTGAAATCATTCCTATCCCCCCCTCTGTCCACCTTCCCCGACAACTCGCCGTGGAAGTGGAAGATCAGAGCCAAAAAACCCACTCAGCTCTTATCCCTTAGTCCCCTTTTTTTGTTCCTCTTTACCAGCTTTAAGGCTGGATGATGGACACGGAGCCAGCCCAGCTCTGATCAATAGGCTCTGACAAGAAAGGAAGCAGCCCTTTTTCCCTCTCCAGGTGAACTTTGGGCCTTCCCACGGCTGTGCTGGAAAGGGAGAGGCTTCAAACCCCTCTCCTGAAGGACACAGGCTGGAGAGCATCTGACACGATAGTCTTGCTAATGAGAGCAGCCCTGGGTTTATCCACACAAATCAGGATCCCTCGAGAGCTCGGAGTTCAGGTCTGAGTCACAGCCATAAATCCAGGCGAGGGATACAGGACTGAACCAAATTACTGAGAAAACGGTCATCGGTTCTTGGGAGCTGTGAGACCCAAGGGGAGAGGACAAGAGATCCCCAGAGACCCTCAGGGAAGGATGGAAGGATGAGCACGGGATGAAATCAATTTTCCTCTGCAGACAAATCCTCCTTAGCAGAGTGAAACGCAGACAGCGAAGGTGTTGGTTCCTCTGTAAAGAGGGTGTGAAGTGCCACAACATCAGACGGGGTTTCTAGTCGCTTTGCTAATTACGTTCTGCTGCTGCTTTGCTCTCTGTGTCCCCGTTCCCTCCGCAGCAGGAGGACAGCAGGGCTCTGCCTCAGGGAGCAGCACACGCTGCTGAGTCTGGAGTGGCAAATCCGCCAGGGACTGGACTGTGAGGAGGGGGAGGAAAACACACCACGTGTGATCCCCCCCACCCCCCCGTCACTGCAAGGAGTTCTTTTGCATGGTCCTGAGCCATAAATCCCGCTTGGGCTTTATAGAGACGGACAAAGAGGAGGAAGCAAAGAGCAAGGTTGTGGTACCCACCTCAGCGTGGCGAGCGCAGGGACATTTTCCTGGCAGGAAATACTCGCAGCATTCCCACCAAATCTTTTATTTTTTTTGGTGGGAATTTGGCATTTCTGCCGGCCCTGTTTGACACCCCTGCAGGCTGGAGCTGCCTCGGGCACGAGGGTGTGCCCACCCACGGTCCCTCCTGAGTGGGGGGTGTCTGGAGGTGATTACCCAGCGCTGGGGGGTGACCCCAACAGCCTCAGCTGATAACCCAAATTGCCTCTCGTTTTCCCTGGGGGGAGCTTTGGAAGCGCCACTGAGATGTGCTGGTTTGATGCAGGACCTGGAAAGGGCAATTTGGAATCCAGGTGGATCTGAGGGCACGTAGTGACAGGACAAGGGGGATTGGCCTTCAGCTGGAGGAGAGCAGGGTTAGGAGGGATATTGGGAAGGAATTCTTCCCTGGGAGGGTGGGCAGGCCCTGGCACAGGTTGGGCAGAGAAACTCTGGCTATTCCATCCCTGGAAATGTCCCAGGTCAGGTGGAGTGGGATGGAATTCAAGGTCCCTCCCTGCCCAAACCATTCCATGACTGTGACATGCTGAAGTCCCTTCCATGAAGGAGTGGTCGGCAGGAATAAATTCCTTCATCTGCCACTCCAACTTCTCCCCTGGGGCCAGACCACGACCTCAGCAATCCCAGGAACCAAGGGGGATGTGATGGTCCTGCCTCAGCCTTTCCTGGCCCCTTTCCCATCTCCTCCTCAGCCACCACGATGAGCCTTGGCTGGACCTTTCCCAGCACGTGGGTGCTCCTGACCTTCCCAGGGTCTTCCAGGGCTACTGAGGCAAGAGCTTTGTCTCCAGGGAGTAACTCTGCTCCTTTAGAGGGTTCTCTGCTCCCCACAGGCCAGCGTCCTCCCTCCAGACTTACGTTGCTTGGACAGGAGCAGGCTCAGAAAATGATCTGAGCTTGATAGAAGAAGTTCTGCAGTCCCACAGAGTCCATTACAGGCCTTGGCCAGTGGTTCTAGTCATTAATTACCCTCAGAAGCAGAAATATTTACCTTCTTGGTTTGAATGTCTCTCAGCTAAGCCTCTCACCCCGGCCTAACTCTTGTTTTACCCCAGGAAAGTAGAAAGAAAATTAGCTTTATTGACCTACAGCAGGTTACTCTTCATGTATTCCAGGTATACACAGAGAGAATCAGCCCCTCTGGAGCTACTGCTGATTTACAACAGGTAAGTAGGTACACAATTACTTGTGGTGATTTACAACTGAGTTACCTGCTATTTATTCCAGGTATTTAAGGGTATATCCACATGGGGGCCCTAAGGAAAATTAAACCAAATTAATTTTAAAGTAGATTAGTTAAACTGTGTGAGACCATGACACAAGCCCTCCTCTTCTGAATTAAAGAGGCCTGACTTGCATTTTAGTTCACCTTAACTCCTTCCCCAGCAAGCAGCAGCTCAGCCCAAGTGGTGCCCCCAGGGAGCTGCTGTGACCAAGAGGAGGAGAACAGGCCAGCTCGGTGGTCCTGGGGAATTCCAAGGACTGAGCAGGAGGAGAAACACCCCTGCTCCCTGGGGAAGTGATTCCTCCTGTTTTACACCAGGAGAAGAAGGCAAATCCCAGGGATCTTGGTGGTGCAACAGCCCCGAGAGTCCAGATGTTCTGAGCAGCTGCACAGAGCCCAGAATCCATCCCAGGCTTTATTGATTCCTGCCCCTTCCCAGCCCATCTGCTCCCAGGGGGCTGTTCCAGAGGAGCCTTGGGTGGGGCTGGTACCCTTTATTTCATGCTCCTGTTCAACATTGCCTGGTTTGCCTGCCTGATCCCCGCTCCCAGAGCATCAGGATTTATCAGAGGGAGTGTGTCCTGGTTCTGGTGACCAGGACCAGTTTGTCACTGGGTGGGTGCTGCTGCCTGGGCCAGGCTGGAAGTGTAGGGACTACCCCAGTCTCACTATTTAAGCCCTGAATTTAAATTCAGCTCAAGCATCTGGGGTTGAAGGGACTCATCAGCTCCCTCTGAGGAGCAGTTTGGGGTGTTTGGCTTCCGAGGTGACCGTGGAGGACACACACTCCCTCTGCAAGGCAACTGTACAGGGCACCAGCCCTTCCAGAGGGCAAAGCAGCAGCTCAGAGCTCCACTGCCTTCAAACTCAGGAGCTCTGGCTGCACTGCAACCCCTGAAGTCAAACTTGGTGTTCCTGGGGGCAGGTTTGGCTTTGCCCAGACAAGCTGCGGCTGCCCCATCCCTGGGAGTGTCCAAGGCTGGGTTGGATGTGGCTTGGAGCCACCTGGGCTGGTGGAAGGTGTCCCTGCCCGTGGGAATGGATGAGCTTTGAGGTGCCATCCAACCCAAACCATCCTGGGACTTTGTGACTCTAAGTGGACAAAAGGAACGTGTTGACGTTGCAAAGAGTGTGGAGAGAAAATAAGGGAAAAAACCCTCCAGAACTTGGATGTTGGATGGCACTGCTGAGCAGGAGTGAGTTCCACCCTCAGTGAGTTACAGCCCAGCTGAGCTGAGCTCTTCTTTATTCTTATTATTTAATATCCAGCCTAATTGCACTGTAAGTGCAGTGGGGCCCAGCAGCAGCAGAGCAGCCTGGCAGTCTCTCTCCACATGAGCTGCTGGGTTATGAGCAGGGGAGATGTTTATTGCCCCATACGTGCCTGGGATAATCACTTAACTGACTCATCCCATGCTCTGAACTTCCCAGAGAATGGGCTGGAGCATCACTGATGAGCCCAGATGTACCTTGTGAGCAGCTCTGAGGCAGAGGCAGGGAGTACATGGAGTCCTGCAGCCTTCTCCATGCAGAGGAGGAGGAGGAGGAGGAATAAAAACCCCTTAAAGAGAAAGAACGTAAGGTTTGATTTTTCTCAGAGCCACAAATGAGATTGGGAAAGCCCAATTCCTGCTGGATTTTAATGAGACTTCAGCACCTCAGCTGCCTGGGAAGTCCCTGCTGACAGTGAGCTGCTCCCTGGGTTCCACATGTACCCACGTTTGGGAAGCAGCAGAGGCAGCAGCTGCCCTGGCTCAGGAAATGCTCTTTTCTCTCCCACCACACTGTGCAGGCACCCAAAGGTCCTGTGAACTTGCTGAGTGCAGCTGAAAGCTCCTCAGCCCCCGCCAGAACTCTGGGCTGCACTCCTGCTCTGTCCCCAGCTCACCTGAGCTCTGGGGGCACCATTTCCACCCACTCTAACCGGTTTTGGCACGAGGACCAACAGGCCAGCTCTGGAGTCCCAATTCTACAGCCCAGCACTGGTTATTGTTGGTGGCTGCAGATCGTTGGCAAGCTCTAAGGAGGCAAGAACCTAAAAAACCCTTTAGTTTCCAAGGGAAGAGAAGACAAGGATGAACTTCAGCTGAGTTAGTGCAGCTTGGATGGAACTGGGTCTTGCTTGGCCCCAGAGGGCACCATGGACAGGCGAGTGGGAACAGGCCAGTCCTGGGGGACACAGCCAAGGTGGAACATTCAGCATCTCAGCCTGAGCAGAGGTGAAAGGCAAAGGGAGAGAGAGTTCATCTAACACCAACCAAGAGTCAGAAAGATGAGACCAGATCTCTGCTCTCTAGTCCAGAGCCCCCTGACCACAGTAAACCAGAACATCCAGAACATGACACACACCATCAGGACACAGTAGTAGCATGTAGAAGCTGCTGGGATAGAGGATTACACCCCTCCCCACCCCCTAAAAGCACGTGGCACCCTCTCCAGGGTCCTCTTCTCCCACCTCCAGAAAGCCTGTTCCATGTTCCCTGGTTCTGGAAGCCCAAGGTCCCACTGCCACACTGGGGGTGAAGCTCTCCCTTGTCCCACCTGCTCACAGAAAGGCTGAGGGACGCCAAGGGATCCAAACCCTGTTCCTTATGGGGCAGATCCCCAATGGGCAGATGTCCTTTGGACTCCCCCTTGTCCCAGGCAACGTCACAGAACACGTCACAGGGTCACTGAGGTTGGGAAAGCCCTCCCAGCTCCTCGAGTCCCCACCTTGTCACCCAGCCCAGAGCACTGAGTGCCACCTACTTCAACACCTCCGGGGCTGGGGACTCCACCACACGATGCAGGGGCTGATATAAGATGGTCTGGTCCAACCTGCACCCACGAAAGGTCTGTCCAAGCAGAAAACTGCCCCGTGAGGGCTCAGCCCCAAAGCTGGGACACCCTCACGTGTTGTGTGAGCCTCCCAAATGGGGCTCCTACTCAGGCAAACTGGTCTTTATTTTCATTTCCTTTCCAGGGGAGGGAAGGCAGCCAGAACTGAGGCAAACAAGGACCTGTTTGCTCCTGGGTTTGCTGCAGGAACAAGCTCTGTGAGAGGCCACCAGTGCTGCTGTTTCACCTGGNAGTCAGAAAGATGAGACCAGATCTCTGCTCTCTAGTCCAGAGCCCCCTGACCACAGTAAACCAGAACATCCAGAACATGACACACACCATCAGGACACAGTAGTAGCATGTAGAAGCTGCTGGGATAGAGGATTACACCCCTCCCCACCCCCTAAAAGCACGTGGCACCCTCTCCAGGGTCCTCTTCTCCCACCTCCAGAAAGCCTGTTCCATGTTCCCTGGTTCTGGAAGCCCAAGGTCCCACTGCCACACTGGGGGTGAAGCTCTCCCTTGTCCCACCTGCTCACAGAAAGGCTGAGGGACGCCAAGGGATCCAAACCCTGTTCCTTATGGGGCAGATCCCCAATGGGCAGATGTCCTTTGGGCTCCCCCTTGTCCCAGGCAACGTCACAGAACACGTCACAGGGTCACTGAGGTTGGGAAAGCCCTCCCAGCTCCTCGAGTCCCCACCTTGTCACCCAGCCCAGAGCACTGAGTGCCACCTACTTCAACACCTCCGGGGCTGGGGACTCCACCACACGATGCAGGGGCTGATATAAGATGGTCTGGTCCAACCTGCACCCACGAAAGGTCTGTCCAAGCAGAAAACTGCCCCGTGAGGGCTCAGCCCCAAAGCTGGGACACCCTCACGTGTTGTGTGAGCCTCCCAAATGGGGCTCCTACTCAGGCAAACTGGTCTTTATTTTCATTTCCTTTCCAGGGGAGGGAAGGCAGCCAGAACTGAGGCAAACAAGGACCTGTTTGCTCCTGGGTTTGCTGCAGGAACAAGCTCTGTGAGAGGCCACCAGTGCTGCTGTTTCACCTGGAAGCTCTGCCTGCCCCCGGGGCCGTCCCCCAGCCCTGCACCACCTTGGCAAGCCCGATGGCTCTTCAATGAAGAGAGCTCTGCTCTGCCACCAGGATTGTTTCTTTGCTCCAGAAGGGGAGTGATAAATCAACCTGACACATCCCAACCCCCACGAAGCCTCCTCAGCTGTGCCCAGCGTGGCACGTTCTCCACATTGAGCTTCTCTTTGCAGCAGCAGCGACTTCAGCCCAAGGAGATTGATGAGGGTGACAACACCAACATCTCCCACCCACCCACCCTCTNNNNCCACCCACCCACCCTCTCTGCGGGCACAGCCAGCCAGCAAATCCATCCTGGCTGTGCTGGGCCAGCCCTCGGGGCTCTGCCAGGATCACAGCAGAAGGACAGCCCATGCAAAAAGGTGTATTTTAGCCCTGAAATCCTCATTAAAATGTTCAGGGAATTTGGGTGGCATTCCCAGCAGGGAATGGGGCCAGAGAGAAATCCAGACCACTAAACCACAGCTTCCAGCTCCTGCTTTGGACAAGAGCTACGAGGGGACCACTCGTATCCCAGGATGACCAAAGCAGAGATCCACAAAGGCTGTCCAGGCTTTGTACCCTGCAAACACCACGAATTCCAGATAAAAATACTTTACAGACTTCATTTCTTGTGGGATTTTCTTCCTTTAGAACATGGGACACGACCTGAAGTTAAACCAGCCAGCTGAATTTAAGCCACCCCAAACACCCCCCCAAAAACACAAAGAAACTAATCCACATTTCAGAGGCAGTTTGGATGCAACTGCAACAACCAAAGAGTTGTTGCATCACCACCCCTTGCTCAGCAATGCCAAGATCTCAGACTTATTTTAAGACATTTTACAATCTGGGGTGGGCACAAGGTGGAAGTGTGTCCTGATATAGGTGGGACCACCCATGTGGTCCCAGCTGTGAGCTTAAAAAGGAGGTATTTTCTTAGTGACTCAGCAGCTGAGTTTGCACAATCCTTTAATCCCTGGGTGGAAGATCCCCATTATCTGCCCAGGACAAGACACATTATTAAAGGATTACCTTTGCAGCAGGAAAAAGGTCATTTTTAATGCTTTTAATGATTTCAAAAATGGATTTTCCTCTCAGATTTACTATTTTTCCAAGCAGCTTGGCTGTGAAAACCCTACCCTGACAGTAATGTGCATGAAAGGGTAGAGATTCAACTTGTTTGGTTCCCCATAACAGAGCCCAGAAGGGATGGATTGCAGTCAGTGGTGGCCCAGGGGAGGTTTAGGAGCCAGTCTGGGCAGAAAAGACAGACCAGATTTTCCAAGACCCTCCAAAATGAAAAGCTTACATTTAAAGAGCAAGTTTCTACACATTTGGTGGCCTCTGAGGGAGTCACAACTGGCTGTGGCTGCACAAATACCACCTGTGGCTGCACAAATATCACAGGGCATCCTTAATTTGGCCTCTTCTGCATGAATTTGGGTGTAAAGCACCAACAGCTGCTCAGCCCAGCCTGGTGAGTGTGGACCATGACCTTTGTTCATGCGGAGCCTGTGAGGTGGTTCTGCAGAAAAGGAGAGGACAGGCCACCACAGCTCTATGATCCACCTCCACACAGCTCCCCCCAAGCTCCCCCAAAGCATCCCTGGTCCTTTTTGCTGCATCTCTGGGGCATCTCTGCCTCTCCAGTGGGACAGCAGGAGGATCATCACTGCTGCTGAAGAACCTTTCTGCTCCTCAGTAACTCTGAGAAGTCAGAGAGGTCTCAGCTGGGCAGCCAGACTGACCCAACTCATGGTGACAAGGAGGAACCACTAGTTTAGGGTTGTAACATCAAGCTCTGGTCATCTCCTGTCACACCCACACAGCAAAAAGACCTCAGCAGGGACGTGATGCCTTCCAAGCTGAAGCAATTCCCTCTTCCCAAAGAGCCTAAAGCTTGATGGGCCATCACAGCCAGTCACGGCACACACACCTCAAAACTTTGCCAGAAAAATCCCTTCTGTGCTGACCCCTCAGCTGAGGGCAGGGCGAGCTCAGCTTTTCAAGCAGCACAGGCTGGGCAAAGCTGCTCATCCATGTGGGTGTCACCCAGCAAGCCCTTGGTATGGCAGGTGTGCTGGTTTAAACTGGCAGGAGAAATGAATCCAACTCAGAATGGGCTTGCAAGGCAGAAGAACAGTGTAATAAAAGATCACAAAATACACTGAGACAGAAGGAAAATCCATTTGACTCACAAAAACAGATGTCCAGCCCAGCCCAGGGGGGCACGAGCAGGATGGAGCTCACCAACCCCTGTGCTCAGCACCACGTGGAGTCCCTGAGTTCAGAGTAAGAAGAAAGGAACAAACCTGCTGGTGACAGTGATGTTGCAGTCTGGAGGCAGTCCCAGTCCTGGTGAGGCTCTGCTCCTCCTCTGGATCCGATCAGAGCTCCCAGTCCTCAAACCCCAAGCTGATCTCTTATCTCAGAGGCACCAGGCAGTCAGGGGGGCACTGCTGGTCAGCAGAAGGCTTTGGGAGACAGAAACCAGGAGGAATCTCCATCATATTCCAAAGTGCTGCCAGCAGCCCTTCCCTCTGTCCCAGAAGAGGAATGACAGCAGGATTCATCCCCACCCATCCCAGCGAGGCAGACACTGGTGAAGCACAAAGCTGCTGCTCCCCTCGGCTTGCAGAGCAGCCTTAAAGAGGTTTTCCTGACCCAGGCAGAGGGAATAAATGTGGATTTGGACGTTGCAGGGCCAGAGAGGCAGCCCTTGACACCATCTATAACAAGCCCTGCCAAGCAGCACTCAAAGCCCAGCAGCTCCTGCAGCCAAGACGTGCTGGCTGAGCCCCCCAGGTCATCACCAGGCCCGTCAGAATTGGCGGCCACAACCCTCTTGATAGACAAGAGCAGGGGAAGGGAAGGCAGAAAGTGCCCCCCCAGTTTGGCCCAAACCAGCAGTGATCTACAGGCTCATTATGCAAAAGGCAGGCAGAGAAAAATTAAGTCAAGAGGGGGAAGGAAATTGTTTTTGTTGGTGCCAGCATCATTTAATAAAAGCAGATTTTTCCCTTCCCTGCAGCAGCCTTTGGTTGCTGAGCTGTGTTTTGCCTCTTCCCCTGACCCCACTCTGCATTTTGCTTTGGACAAACACTTAGGAAATAGTTCAGCCAGCAACTTTCAGCCATTATTATTAGTCACAATTATATTACACTATTAACACAGAACGTTTTTACTTTGTTTAACCACTCAACTACCAGTCTTTTCAGAGCTGGAGCTGATCTACTTCCAATATTCTTTCAGGGGCCTCAAAAAGGAGGAAGAAAATCCTCTTAATTGCTTAAACACTCCCCTAAAACCCTTTTCCTTTGCATCTTCAAACTGACCACATAAACTGGGTGCTTGGCAAGAGATTTTATCACCACCATAACACAGTTCCAGCTGCCCGAACAGCCCCTCAGGCTGCAGGAGAAACCCCCCCCAGGGTTTGAGGTTCATGAAGACCAGGACCTGTCCAGATGCCTGTTGAGCTCAGATCTAGAAGGGCTAAGACAGGACAGGGCTCTCTGTCAAAGGAAGGATTAGAGTTGGCAAAAAGGGAATAACCATTAAGTGGAGATTTGCTGGAACTCCAAGGCTGGTGGGGGGATCTCGAGGGGGTCCTTGAGGGGTCCCCAGCCGAGGGAGGACCTTCCACACACACCCAGCAAGGGTTGAGTCAGGAGAACCTGCCAGGGGCAGTCACAGGTTTGTCTCAGCTGCTGTTTCAAAGGCAGGATGAGCATCCCAGGTGTGGTGAACCAGGCTGGTTTTACCTGGGGAGGGTCACCTGGGAAATGCCAAGCACTTGGAGCCCATGGGCTGCGGACTGGGAGGGGTGCTGGTGGCACTGGGAGTCACTGGGTGCCCCACTGACCACCCTGTGGCAGGACAGCCCACCCTGAGAAGAGCTGGAATGGGATCAGAGAACACAGACACATCCAGGACCGCCCTGTGGTCTCCAAACACACCCAATTCCAGCCTCTTCCCTTGGCTGTGCCAATGCCAGGGCAGCTCCTGAGGGGCAGGAGGAGGTTCCTCTCCATCCTCCAGCACTGACACCAACCATCCTGTCGTTGCATTTCTTTCCCAGTCGTGGAGGCCACTATTTATCAAAGCCACCCGGGGAGATGAAATAATTTTATCATCTGTCTTTTGAAGAACTGGGTTTTTTGATGTCTTTTTTTTTTGTCTTTTTCTTTTTTTTTCTTTCTTTTTTCTCCCTCAATATCTTGGCAGTTCCCCCCCAGACTGCAAAATATTCTGTTGTTTCTGTCAAGTTCTGGACAAATCTCTTGATTAACACCCCCCTCCCCAAGCCATTCTCCCCTCCTTTCTAGTTTTGCCCTCCCTTCTTTTATAGCATTTTACTGAAGGGAGGGCATGTTATCAGCAACAGGGATTGCACATGATGGAATGGGATTGATAGGCTGTAATAAATGATATTCTAATTCAACCAGGGGCTCTGATAAGGTAATCTGATATATCAGAAGTGCAAGGAAGAGGAAATCTCTGCTGAAAACGATTGTGGCTTTATTTTTTTAATTTATTTTTTGGGCTGTATTGCTGTTTTCTTCCACACATCCAGCACAGGGATTGGGGCAGGAGCTGAGGGGCAAAGCTCTTCCATCCCTGGGACTCACAGGGAAAGCAGATGCTTGGAGGGAGCTGGAATGGGGGTTGGAGGGAGCTGGAATGGGGTTTGGAGGGAGCTGGAATGGGGGTTGGAGGGAGCTGGAATGGGGGTTGGAGGGAGCTGGAATGGGGTTTGGAGGGGGCTGGAATGGGGTTTGGAGGGAGCTGGAATGAGGTTTGGAGGGAGCTGGAATGGGGTTTGGAGGGAGCTGGAATGGGGTTTGGAGGGGGCTGGAATGAGGTTTGGAGGGAGCTGGAATGGGGTTTGGAGGGGGCTGGAATGGGGTTTGGAGGGAGCTGGAATGGGGTTTGGAGGAGCTCCAGCACCATTCAAGTGAGAGTGGAGGGCTTCTAAAGCTTGGGGAGGGGTGGGGGTGCTCAAGGGGACCAGGGATGGGCTGTGCCAGGGGCACTCCCTTTGGGGTGCAGCCCACGAAGGAGAGATCCCCAACCAACACTTTCTGCCAAAAGGAAGACTCAAAACAAACATAAAACTGAATATCCCCCAGTTCTGCTTCTCCAGGACGTTCCTTGGGTGAATCTCCAAACTGAACCACCATGTTTCCATTACCCTGCTGCGGTGGCCCTGCAAACACAGCTTCCCTTCTATTCTCTGGATTCTCTTCTCCTCTGATGCTCTGCAGTCAAAGGCAAAGCTGTGCCATGGCTGCTGCTCCAGCACCGGGAGTTCCCTCCTCTCCCTGCAGTGCCAGGAGAGGTGCAGAGACAAACCCACACCCATCCAGATCCTCTGCAGGACCTGGGGGGCTTCATTAGGAGCTGCCTGTTGGGAGCAGAGCAGTGTTCTCCTTCTTTTACAGCTGCAAAATGGGATAATTCCAATGGGATATTGCCCTCATCCATATTATAAATTCCTAAGTGCTTTAGAATTGAATCTGCTCTGAGCTGGACCACAAAGACATCTCAGTGAGGTCTTTTTCATGCTGGACAAGGGGAGGCAGATGGGGCTGGGTGTGTCTGAAGGATTCTGCCCCAAGATGGGACTCCACTTCCTCAGGAAAGACTCCCATGGAATGCTTTCCCATGTCTCAGGTATGGGAAGGCAATAAACACCATGAGGGTCTCCAGGCTGGGAGACCACCCCCATGAGGGACCATCCAGGTGTGGACATTTGGGGCAGGGACCAGAGCCACCCCTGGCACCCATCCCTAACCCTAAACCCACCCCTGGCACCCATCCCTAACCCTAAACCCACCCCTGGCACACTCAGGGTGTCCTGCAGAGCTGAATCCCACGGTGTGACAGGAACAGCAAGAGCCAGGGCCAGCTGAGGAGCCTCCCAGATCCTCAGAGACACTTCTGCTCAGCTCTGGGGAAAGGGGAGGTGCAAACTCGTGGTCCAGATGCAGCAGCTTAAAGAGAAAATAGAGCTGTGCAGAACAGGATGGCAGCTCCGAAGACATCTGGTTTTTGAATGCAAAAAAAGATCTTTATTTCTGCTTTAAAGTGCCCATAAAACCTTAAGGATCCGTGAGAGGCTACAATAAATGCACCAGACCTTTCTGTAGCGTGTGCAGAAGGTTTGGGTTTTTTGTTTTTTTTTTAAAGTGCATTTTTAATTATTAAAGCCATGAAAGCAGCATCTTTATCTCTGCAGCAGCCTCCTCTCACCACAGGGATGTTTTTGGGGATGCAAAGGGCCGTTTTAGGTGCAGCCTCACTCGGTGAAGGTGAGTCCTGCCAGTGAAAGGAGAGAAATGGCTCCAGTGGATCAGCTCTTTGTGGTGTGAGGCTCAAAAAGGGCAGGACCAGACCCCACACCAGCTAAAAAAAACCCCACAAGGCTTTTTAAGAAAGCAGCAGCAGCCCTAAAGGAGGGGGATGGCAGTGACTGCCACCACCCTGTGTCCCTGGGGGCGGTCTGTGCAAGGACAGAGCACCACAGAGCTGGTGGAGGGACTCAACTGGGGCTGGCAGAGCCTCACTGAGGAGCCACAGCCTGGCTTGGGTCTCACCCCCCCAGTCCTCCCCCTGCAGGGGCCACCACTGGCTCCCAGTGCCCAAAATTGGCTCCCAGTGCCCAAAATTGGCTCCCAGTGACCACAACTGACTCCCAGTAGCCACCACTGGCTCCCAGTGACCAAAATTTGCTCCCAATGGCCACATCTGGCTCCCAGTGACCACAATTAGCTCCCAGTGGCCACAATTGGCTCCCAGTGGCACCTGGACAAGCAGAAACCAGTGCCCTGGTGAGGCTGGAGCAGAGCTGGGCACCCGGGCTCTGCCAGCCCCAGGTCCTGTGGCTCAGCTGCACAGGGAGTGGTGTGGGCAGGACAAAGAGCAAGTCAACAAGAAAGTCATTTAACCACCAGTAGAAAGTGCCTAAAGGAGGACGTGAAGATGGTGAAGGGTCTGGAGGGGCCACTCAAGAAGCTCTTGGTGGGTTCAGCTGGAGAAGAGGAGATGAGGGCAGAGCTCAGCAGGGGCTGCAGCTCCATCTCTGCTCTGTGGGACCAGGGACAGCACCCAGGGGATGGCTGGAGCCGTGCCAGGGCAGGGTTAGGTGGGATCTCACCAAAGGTCCTTCCCCCAGAGGGTGGTGGGCACTGCCCAGGCTCCCCAGGGCAGTGGGCACGGCCCCGAGGCTGCCAGAGCTCCAGGAGGGTTTGGACAATGGGACAGGGACAGGGTGGGATTGCTGGGGTGTCTGTGCAGGGCCAGGGGTTGGATGGATGGTCCTTGGGGGTCTCCTCCAGCTCAGGATAGTCTGGAATTCTTTGATTCAATAAATCCAGGCCAAACAACACCCAGCACAGGTCCCGGCTGTGTCAGCAAGACTGAAGATGAAACAAGAGCCCTCGTCTTTGCCCTAAGGATCCTCCCATATCCTGGGGTAGGTGGCCCTTCGGCCTCTTGGCTCCCCTGAAATAAAATTAACAGTAGTTTTCTGTCCGCAGGAGGCACAATGAGTGGCATTTAATTGAACTCTGAGAGGTGTTTCAATAAACTGCTAAATGTGCCTGAGGAAACCCAGGAGTCCAGGGCAGGGGAGCTGGAAATTTAAAGCTGATTCCCCAGTCCAAGACCTCAGATGGAATATTAGTTTACCTCTCTTTATTAAAAAAAGAGAGAGAAAAAGACACTTCCACCAAACGGAGGAATCATCCTGAGGATCTGGAGTCCTTGCTGTGGTGGTGCTGCTGGTTCTTCTGCTGCTTTGGAAAAGAGCCAACACTCTTTGCTTCTTGGACAGAGGGTGTGGAATTAGCGTGAATTAAATGGAAAAATGAGATTTATTCACCACTGTGATAATTGATCTCCCCAATCTGTCTCGGAGCGTCAGCAGCTGGTAAGGAAAATAAAATGCAATTTCAATTTTTTATTTATTTCCAAACCACCCCCAACCCCCATTTTCATTCCAGTGTGGCAACAAATCAGGGGAAGAAGAGAAAGAGCAAGTTGCTCATTTGCCAGCCCTAATACTAAACACTGATGATGAGGAAATGTCAGAGGTTTCTGTAGCTGAATTTTAGTAGAAGGGGGATCTATCCAGGGTGGTTTCTGGTGGAAGCTGCCAGAAGCTCCCCCTGTGCTGTGGAGCCAAGGACAGCCAGGGCCAGGAGGGACCTCCTGCTGGGGGACAGAGTGGGGACAATGAAGGATCCCAGTGCCAGCTCTGGGAGAACAGAGGGAAGAATTGAGGAGTGTGGGGCAGTTGGGAATTGCAGCCATGGGAGAACAACACAGAGACCAAGGTGGGAGCAGGAGGAGGAGAAGGAGGGACCCCACGGGAGCAGGGGGGGAAGGACTCAAAGCTGTGCCCCCCCTGCAGCCCCTGGAGATCCCTCGGGGTGCACAGACCCCCCTGCAGCCCATGGGGTGACCCCCAGGACAAGAGCAATGGCAGAACCACCAACTGCAAACCCCCATTCCCTGCTCCCTGGAACTGCTGGAATGAGGGAGGAGTGGAAGGAGAAAGGTGTTAAGACTGATTTATGTCTTACTTTTTAGTTTTCTTTCTTTTAGTTCTTATCTTGTCAGTAATAAATTTCAGTATTTAGCCACTCTGAGTTTGCTTTGCCATTCTCTCTCTCAGCTGTTTTTTTTTTGGCATTTTCTCCTTTTCCTTTCCCTCTGGCCAAGGGGGACCCAGAGGTTTGGGTGGACAGTGGGTGGAAACCCTCCCCCCTCAAGAAACAAAGAGGTGGCTGTACAGGGATGTGAGAGACCCAAATCACACTGGCACGAAGCACCAGGGGCACTTCAGGGGGCGATTCTCCCCCTGCACATTCACCGTGTGCAGCTGCAGCTCAACCCTGCACGGGAGGACCATGGACAGGGACCATGGATAAGGACCATGGATAAGGACCATGGATAAGGACCATGGATAAGGACCATGGACAGGGACCACGGATAAGGACCATGGACAGGGACCATGGACAGGGACCATGGACAGGGACCATGGACAAGGACCATGGATAAGGACCATGGACAGGGACCATGGATAAGGACCATGGACAGGGACCATGGACAGGGACCATGGATAAGGACCATGGATAAGGACCATGGACAGGGACCATGGACAGGGACCATCCCTGTCCAAGGACGGGTGTGTGGAGCAGAACCTCTGCTGGGCTGGCACTGCCTTGGAGCTGCTGCCCTCGGTGGTGACAGGGCAGCATTCCACAGGTGACCCCAGGAGCTCAGCTCCTCTACTCAAGCTCCAAGTAACTGGAGCCACCACATTTTGTTGCCTGTGCTCAGCTCAGGCACCCAGAGAGAAAAGGATCAGCCCCAAAATCTGCCCTTGGTTGTTGCCATTAAGCCTTTCCTGTGTCAGATTACATCACACATTACAGCTGGAGACAGGATTTGATTTTTACACCGAGATGAGCTTCGAGGAAATGTATTTTTATCTGCTGGGAGAAGAGAGAAAGAACTCCATAATTCACACTAACCCAATAACTTACAAAGTGATCAGCCAAACAGTGTTTTCAGGGGGTTGAAAAATCTCGTGCTGTCATCAGTAATATAATAAGAATGATAATCCTCTTCCCTGGCTAAAGTGAACCACGAGGAGCAAGGGAATGGACACATGAGCAGCAAGCCCAGCTAATGGTGTAGGGGTGGTGGGAAGATCCTGGCTGGAGCCAGGGCAGTCTGGCAGCATCATTTGAGAAGAAACACAATCACTTCTTAATAGCTGTCAACCCTGAATATGCAACCTGGGGCATCTCTTATTTATTTCACAGGACCACTGAGGTTGGGAAAGATCTCCAAGAGCACCAAGTCCACCCCGTGCCCGATGCCCACCTTGTCCCCCAGCCCAGAGCACTGAGTGCCACATCCAGTCCTGCCCTGGGCACCTCCAGGGGTGGACACTCCAACCCACCCTGGGCAGCCCCTTCCAGCTTCCCTCTGCCCCTCACAGGGGCGAGGAGAACTGAGGTTTGGGGGAATTTGGCACTGAAAGGAAGGTTTGGAAAGCCCCAGTTCCCCCCTCAGCACCGAAGGCCTGACCTTGACATTGAGGTCAGCAAGTCAGAAATATTCCACCAATAATTCATGACTTCTGGGGGAGTAGAATTCACCCCCGTTGTATTGGAGACTTTGACACATCCTGAAACAAATTATTAGCTGGTCTGGCCTTTTTTTTTTTTTTTTCTTTCTCCCTAATTACAACAGCAAATCATATCATAGAAATAGAAAACAGGCCAGAGAACCCCAACTTAGCAGTGTCATTAGAATCAAACCTTTCTGACAGCACAGGGTTAATCAGGCCCAGAATTCCAAATCCTTTTCTTCCACACTTGTGGAGGCACCTGCACAGAACATCACTGGGCTCCAGCAGCAAGAGCAGCTCACAGAGCTTATAAAATCCATCATTGATGTATCTATTATATATATATGTTTATATAACATAATAAAATACAAGCACCCAGGCTGGCCAAGTGGCTTTTTTCTGCTCCCTGCTAATTTTCACCTCCAGAAGCTGCACTGTCACCTCATCTTGCACGATCATCCCTCTCTGCCTACAGTCTTGTTACTGCACTTGAGTAGGTGAAGAACATTTTTATTATTACTCCTTTTTATTATTATTATTCCCACTATCTCTGATTTGCATGCTAATAGTTATCTAGGAGCTCAAATCTCAATTAGGAGCCCACACAGCTGAGAGAGGCACAATTCATCCCGAGGTTGTAAATGTGGCAGCACACTCAGACTCCCAATGAAGGGCAAACTCAGCACATGGCTCTGTATTTTAGTATTTTTAATTTTGTGCCATTCAAAGGCTTCCTGGTGGTTGGGTAAGTTACTGCACGTTACTGGATGCCTTCACTGCTTTTTATTGGTATGGATTTTATAGCTCAAGCACACAAAGTTGCCCAGGCCCTTGGAGGAGGGTGTTTTATCAAATCAAGGAGAATTAAATAATGTTGGTCCATCAACACCCCATCCAACGGGCTTTTCCTCATCATCACTTGGATGGCCATGGAAAATTGAATTCCTCAAACCAGCCCCGAGCCAGGGCAGCAGTGAATGGGCTAAATGGGAATTAATTACTGCAGGAACAAGCTCGCATCCCAGGAAACCACATGGGCATGTTTTCTGGTCTGCTTGACCAGGTGGTGATCAAAGGCTGGACTCAGATTTGGAGCTCTTTTCCGACCTAAATGACCACCATCTTCCAGCCCAGGTTCTCACCCTGAAGTTCCCACTTCTGCACCTTCTCTACACCTTTGGAAACAACCCTGCCGTGCCTCCAGCCCTCCGTTTTCCCTGTTTTTTCCCTTTTATTCTCGTGCCTGCAAGGCTTCTCCTCAGGGACTGTGTGCCCGCCGGGGCTGGGAGAAGAGGCCGCTCAGCACCAAGGACAGCAGCGAGCCCTTCCCAGCGCCTACAGAGCCGCATAAAATACAGGGCAGTTCCACCCGGCCAAGGGCAGAGCTGAGAGTGCAGCTGCTTCTGCTTATTCACGGGCTTTTATTAATGGTGTCAACAGGTTATTTGGCCCCGACTGCAGCGCCGTGTCCCCTTGTGCTGTGACATCTGCCACCTCAGCAGCATCTGACACGCAGAGGGGTCTCCTTCCCCCCTCGTTAATCTCCAGGTGGTTGCCACAGGAACCTCCAGGTAATTACCCAGCAAGGTCAGTGCAGCAGGAGAAGCCAGTCCAGCTTCGAGGCCACGAGGTTAAGCAAGTGATGGAAAACCTCTGGGCGCTGTTCTCCTCCTCTTGTTTTCCCTTGCAGACCCTCCTGGGTTGTGTCCTCCACGAGCTGGGGGCTGTTTGGATGGGGAGGCAGTAAATTGGCAGCAGCACACGAAGGCAGCTCTGGTCAAAGGACAGCTCTGAAGAGGGAGGGGGAACGGGGTAAGAAAGCTGCTGGAAATGTGATTTTAACAGTCACTAAGCAAAGGAAGCAGATCTGGGGGGAAATCACTCTGCAGTTTATCTCCCAATGCCATTCCAGCCCCGGGAAGCGTTTAAGTCATGCAGAGCTTCCAAAGGCACCGGAATGAGTCCCATCCCGGGGACAATGGGAATCTGCTGATGGACGACTGTGGTCCCTCCCACCAACCACCACTGAGGCACCTTGCAAACGCTGCTAACACCTCCCTCGAGGGGAGCAAACAGCAGGCACGGCTGGGCAGGAGCAACAGAGCTGCTGCCACGGCTCCTCCGAGGATCCTGGGTGGGTTTGGCATCTCCTGTGCCGTGAGCAGAGAGAAGGAGCCAACCTTGGTGAGCTCACCAGCCCCTCCTGATCAGCAGCTCTGCGAGGACTCCACGTCATTAAACAGAATTTAAAGGAGTCTTAATCATCACTGATTACTATGGTAACACCAGGCAGTCAAAGGGAATCATTCAAGGTCCTACCCATGGGTGAGGGAGAGACATCTCATGTTGCTGAGCACCTCAGAGCTCCACAGGTAAGTCAGGGAGGGAGACTAGAGAGAACAATCTAGTCCAGGGGTTTCCCCCTCTAATTAGCAGGTCGATAATTAGTCTTGCAGCACCAGCTGGAAGCCCGAGGGGGCAGCGAAATGCTGGGCCCGGCACTGTGCAAGCCCTCGGGGGAGGGAAGGCTGAGGGAATTGGGATTGTCCAGCCTGGAGAAGAGAAGCTTTGGGGTGTCCTAATTGTGGCCTTCCAGGACCCGAAGGGAGCAACAAGAAAGGGGTGGAATGAGCTGATCTTTAAGGTGCCTTCCAAGCCAAACCATTCTGGGGTCACATCTTGCAATACAATCCAAGTTTCTCATTCCTGAAATGAAGGAGGAGGAGGAGGTTACCCCAACCCACCCACCTGACCCCTCTGAATCCCACACATGGGCATCCCTGTAAAGCCCAGCCTTGGAGAGGGCACAGTCCCCGGAGGGCACATCTGTGCCAGCACAGAACTGGGTCTGTTGCTGTTATTTCTAGGCCTTGTTGTGCACCACAGCCTCCAAACAGCACTTGTTGCATTGTAGGGGGGAAATAAAAATCCCTTTACACCACTACAAGAAAATGATTAGATAATTGCTCAGCAGTAAAGCAGAACATACAGGAAAGGGCTGTTCTCATCATCATTCCTTGAAGCATCTTGTCTATATTATTAGGAAATGAAGTATTTGTGCCAGGCTAACTCATGTGGATTGTAATTTCAGGACATAAATTACCCTGCCATGTGTACTCAGCACAGAGGAACAGCAGCAGAGGTGCAAAATGTTTGAACAAATTTGGTTAACAGGCTTTCCCCACCCCCCCAGTCTCCTGCCCCTCCTTTTAATCTGCTGCATCCCAAAGAGTTTCCAGGTGCAGATATCCATTTAGATTTATTAGAAAGCTATGCCCTAAAACATTGGAGGTTACCCCTTGGAACTTATTCATAGGCTCTGTCATAGGCAGAATAGTTTAATGATGCAAGAAATACGTATCTAAAAAGCTGTAGACATTCTGCTTTACTGGTGACAGATCTTATGGTCCATCAAGGAAGTAAATTAATTCAGTGTCAGCCAAGGAGGACAGAGGCAAAGGAGAACTCCCCTTGTGAAGCTCAGCAGCCAAGCACCAAGCTCCTCTTTTCTTCCCTGCCACCACTGTACAGCTTCCAAGAGTTTTCCAGAGTGGCCAAAACATCCACAGAGAGTGTTTAGAAGGTTCCAGGGAGGAGGGACAGAGCATTTTCTCCCTCAAGTCTTGAGCAGTCAATGGTTTTTCTTCCTTTTCATGCCCAACAGGATTAACTGCAGGGACTTGTCCCCACAGGAGGACATCAAATGCTGCATTCCTCGCTCCCCCCCTCACTCCCCATGAGAACACTTTCTTCTCATGCCCTAAACACACAGGGGTTATCTCTGTCTTCCTTGGATTTTTGTTTTGGAGATGGTTTGCGTCCTTCAGCTTTTTCTCAGAGCAGTTTTGGGTGCCAGGAGCCTTCATCCCACAGCTCTGTGGGGTTTGAACCATCCCAAGCCAGGAAGAACGTGTGGATTGCAAACAAATCACAGAGGGTGCGAAGACCAAGAGGGTGAGTCCTGGCTTTGGACGTCCCCTCTGATCCCCCACCTGGGCATGGCAGAGCATTCCTGAGGTCAGCACCACCCACTCCCCCACCTCAGACATGGGAAGAATCCTCTGGAACAGCACGGGAAGCCCTTTCCATTGGGTGCAGGAGCACCTGGCTCTGCTCAGGGAGCAGAAGGGCACGAGGAGGGGGCACTGCTGCCTTTGGGGTACCCAGTTCACCATCTCAGGGGGTTTCAGAGGCGATCCTCCCTTTGAGCAGCATCTCTGGAACAAGACAGACCTTCCAAGAAGCACAGCGAGGGCAAACAGCAGCACCTTGTAACCCAAAGCCCGAGCTGTGCCTCGGCTGCCTTTGGCATTTCTCAGCCCTCATCCCACCCCGTTAAACACGAGCTCTCCTAACAGGGGCTGACGATCCGCGGCTCTGCACAACAAAAGCACCGGTTCCTCGAGCAGTGGGGGGAAGGAATCCCTTTAGGAGATCAGATAATCCCCAAACCAGCGCTAATAAGTTATTGACTTCCCCACAGTCCTTCCCGCAGCCGCTGATGGTTCCGCTAATCGCTTCCCTTCCACCCTCTCAGGGTCCAGCTCTGCCTCCACGAAGCGCTCGTTTATGGCAGCTCGTGCCGATGGGATGTTTCAGCGGTGTCAGCTTTGGCACGAGGTATAAAATCCCACCGATTTGTTGCCCCCGGTGCCATCACAAAAGGGGAAGAAAACCCACAGCGGCATCTCATGTTTAGTTGTGCTGGTTTAGAGTTAAACCAGCAGGAGAAATGAATCCAACTCAGAATGGGCTTGCAAGGCAGAAGAACAGTGTAATAAAAGATCACAAAATACACTGAGACAGAAAACCAGATGTACAGCCACAGAAAACAGATGTACAGCCCAGCACAGGGGGGCACGAGCAGGATGGAGCTCACCAACCCCTGTGCTCAGCACCACGTGGGGTCCCTGAGTTCAAAGTAAGAAGAAAGGAAGAAACCTGCTGGTGACCATGATGTTGCAGTCTGGTGGCAGTCCCAGTCCTGGTGAGGCTCTGCTCCTCCTCTGGATCTGACCAGAGAAAAGGCAAAAAAACTGCTGAGAGAGAATGGCAAAGCAAACTTAGAATGGCTAAATATTGAAATTTATTACTAATAAGAGAAGAACTAAAACTAAAAGTAAGAAAACTAAGAAGGAAGAAATAAATCAGTCTTAAGAACACCTTTCTCCTCCCACTCCTCCCTCTTTCCAGCAGTTCCAGGGAGCAGGGAATGGGGGTTTGCAGTTGGTGGTTCTGCCATTGCTCTTGTCCTGGGGGTCACCCCATGGGCTGCAGGGGGGTCTGTGCCCCCCGAGGGATCTCCAGGGGCTGCAGGGTGGGCACAGCTTTGAGTCCTTCCCCCCCTGCTCCCGTGGGCTCCCTCCTTCTCCTCCTCCTGCTCCCACCTTGGTCTCTGTGTTGTTCTCCCATGGCTGCAATTCCCAACTGCCCCACACTCCTCAATTCTTCCCTCTGTTCTCCCAGAGCTGGGACTGGGATTCTTCATTGTCTCCCCTTTGGCCACCAGCAGGAGGTCCCTCCTGGCCCTGGCTGTCCTTGGCTCCACAGCACAGGGGGAGCTTCTGGCAGCTTCCACCAGAAACCACCCTGGCAGCCCCCCCTTCTACTAAAATTCAGCTACAGAAACCTCTGACACCCCCTTAACTAAGGCAGCTTTTAGTGCAAAGCTGAAGCCCTGCAGGGCCTCTGGGGAGCAGCTCCTGTCAGGGGTTTGCATTTCATGGCTGGGCTGTGAAAGGTGAGGGCAGTGCCTTTGCTGGGAGGCAGGAGGAGAGCTCTGTCCTTCAGGCTGACACAGCAGAGCTGAACGTGTTTCCATTCCAACAGGAGCTGAATTTCCAGGAAAAAGGGTAAAGTGAGAGGGGACGTGTGTGCTGGGGGAGAAGCAGAATACAAAGCCTACAGAACATCACTGGGAGGGTCTCAGGAGATACTCAGTGCCCCTGGGAGCCTCCTGGGCCCCACAAAGCTACAGCAGGGAGGGGTGGAATTGGTTATCATGGAACAATCATGGAATAGAATGGTTTGGGTTGGAAGGGACCTTAAAGGCCATCCAGTCCCACCCACTGCCAAGGGCAGGGACACCTTCCACTCTTCCAGGTTGCTCCAACCTGGCCTCGAACACTTCCAGAATTGGGGCATTTTGAGACCTGGTAACTCTCCTGCAGTCCAGGGGAAGGGGTGTTCAAAGCATGCAAGAGAAGCTGGAGGAGGAAGGGCTGACCTACCAAAAACCTCCAGTTGCTCCATCCCAGGGAGAACAGCAGGGGAGAAATCAATAACCCCAGCAAGAAACTGTAATAACAGCTGACATTTATACAGCCTCAGAAATCCAGGGGTCCCCAAACACCTGACAGACACCACAAGCTGAGCAGATTTACAAGCAGGGGGTCTGGCTCCTTGCAGAGCATCGATTGCCACGCCGAGGCAAAGGAACTCCTGTGGGTTTGGTGGAAACCTCCACGCATCACTTCAGGATGAGGGTCTGGGTGCTTTGACCTTCTACATCTCACACCCTTTGGCCCAGAAATTCCTCCCACCACGGGGAGGGCGGCTCGGATTTGGAGGAGGTAAATGTTGGGCTTGGGTGGCTGGTCAGAAAGCACCCCAGTGTTGGGAGGACCTTCACGACGCTGTGCTCACCTTGTCATCTCAGCCCTTCCCATCAGGAGCCCAAGGCACACATCACTCTGCATTACTCAGGACACTCTTTCAGGCAGCCCCAGCCATGGCTTTGCCTTTGGCACAGCTGCTCAGCACAGGCAGTGACACTTGGAACAAGGTGTTTCCTTGTCTCTGCCTCAGCCTTACGTTTCTTTCACAAAGGGAGAAAATGAAAATGGGAGAGGGGAGGAGAGAAGAGTGGGATTCAAAGGCCCAATCTCCACCAAAAAAAATCCCAGCTCCACAGCCTTGGAGCTAAGCAGGAAAGCACAGCTCTGATGGCACTGACAACTCTGGGACCCCAAATTCTTGTTAGGCTGGAGATTGTCAGTCCCTGCAGCTCCACCTGACCCTGGGTACCTGCAGCAGGTGGTGACCTGTCTGAGCTGGATCCAAACGGGTCCAGCACTAGAGGAAGGGCTAAAACCTTTGTAATTTAGAGATCCGAAGGGCAAGACAGAATGAGGCTCAAGGGGGAGAGGACAGGACTCTTCCTGAGGGTGCACATCTGCTTCCCATCTCCCCTTGGGGGCCAGTTCGCCCACCTTGGAGCAGGAGCGGACACGGGGCACACACTGGGCCAGGTGTGTTGTCCACCCCCAGCAGGTGCCCCCGGTGTGCCCCCTGGCTGTGCAGCCCCAGGTCCCTCTGCCATCACCTCCCTCCTCTCAGCCCAGCACTGCTCTGGAGAGGGACCTCAGCTCAATATCTGCCCTAGAAACCCATCGTGGAGCCGATGCAACTCTTTGCTTCTAATAATGCCAAACTCGCGGGGATTTATTCTTATTATCAATTAAAAAAATCCCTGTGTTTTTCCTCCAGTTTTTCCCCCTCGGGGCGTCCTCCCCGTGCCACACGAGGGGCTTGGGAGGGAGCAGATGAAGGCTGGTGCCAGGAGCCAGCTGGGCTGCCAATCCCAGGATCACCTTTGGCACTTGGGAACGGCACAGCCCGAGGAAAACACCGGAGCTTTCAACCTCCTCTTCCTCCTCCTCTCCCTGAAGGGATCGTGGCTTTGAGCCCCACGTTTCCCTTCCCCTCCGTCCCTGCAGGGTTGTGGCTGTGCCGGGATTTTCCCCCCGTTTTCCCAGCTGTTTTCCAGGGTCCCCTCCCGGCTCCTTTCCTTCTGTTCCTCCCACAAACTGCCGCTTTTCTGATTTAAATACGCGAGAGAGGTGGGAGGTTCCGAGCTGGGGGGAGACCGACAAGGAAAGCGGCACCAACTCCCGTCGCAACTTTTCCGAGGGCTTCCCGAGTTGCCGCTTGTGAATTCCCGCAGAACATCGGTGCTGATGCGTTCCTGCCACTCCGGGAGCTGTGACAATTCCTCTGCCGCTTCCACAAGCCCCGGGAGAGGAGCGGGGGACGGATTTGCACGGAACCACCACCGCAAAGTTTCTCAGCTCCCTGCAGCCTGAAATGCCAAAAGAGAGGCTCGATGGGAGGTTGTTGAGATGGGCAAGACGGAAAACACTCCTCCTTTCAGGCAATACATCCCCTCCCGGGCCTCGGGAAGTTTGAAATAAAGAGAGAAAACTCTTTTAAACTCTCCGAGAAGCGTTCCATCAAGCACCGCTTTCAGTCCATTGATCGGTTGGGGTTTCCAGCTGCAACTCACGCAGCGAGCCGAGACTCCGGGAAAAACCCTGAGGAAAAAGGAGTGGGAAAAGCCTTTTGCAGAGAAATCACCTCGCAGGGTGTTTGTCTCTCCGCCCCGAAGCCTGGAGGGTGTCGGAGGGGAGGCTCTCCCCTCGCTGTGCCTTCCTCGCTCCCCTCCAGCTCCTTCGGGACAAACCAACCGGGATTCAGTTTTCCAGGATCGTAACCATCACCGCGGGAGAAAATCAAAACCTCCCCGCAGTTCCTGCAGCTCTGTGGGAATGACTTTGCCGGGTTTAACAAGCGGCGTTAGTTGCACGGAGCAGCTCTCCGGCTCCGGGCAGGGGTGGGTTTCACACCCATCGAGGGGCTGGTTCCCACCTCGCACTTTTCAGCTGCTCTGGCTGGGCGACTCGACGGGCTGGTCCCAGTTTGTCACCCACCCCCAGCGACCCTTCACCCTCCAAAAAAAAGGGTTTGGGGCAGCTCCCAGTACCTAGAGGAGGGTTGGGGTGAGGGCATGTGCTGTCCTCGTACTAAAAGCTCTGAACACAAGGGGTGTTATGAACTGAAAAGCAAAGTGGAACACGTTGAGGAGCTACACAGAGGAGCTTGGATGGCAAGAATTACGCCCCCCAAATTAACGTTATGCAGTGTTAACTGGTGGAAGCAGGGCTGGGGTGGAGGCAGTGCCTGTGCTGCCCCTCCACCTGCTCCAGACAGCCTGGATTTGGGCTTTTGAAGTCTCCTCCTCAGTAAGGTGGTGTCTCAGCTGTCCCATGAGACCGAGGACCTGCCACAGCTCACAGTGGAACAACCAGTGTGGGAGAGGATTCACCAGGACCACAACATCTCCCCAGTCCCCCTTGTTAGAGTTTATCCCCGGCAAATCCCCGCTGGGAAGGGGAGTTGTTGTAGCTACACTTGGTCAAGCTTTTCACTTCACATCCGTATTCTCCTGCCCCCAGATGTGTCATCTCCCACCACGGGGCTGCTGAGGGAGATGTCACAGGCAAGTGATCCCTGCCAAGGTCACCAGCCGTGTCCCACCTCCCACCCTGCTCTCCCAGCCTGTTCCTCCCCTCCAGAATTACAGATTCATCCCAGGCAGTTTGGAATCTGATTTGAAAACGACCTGAAATCCTCTCACAACCCACCCCAGCACCAAAGCAGCCCCACAGGCTGTGGCACAGCTGTCCTTGGCACGAAGTTGGGGTGCAGTCCTGAGGTCAAGCTTGCTTTTGCTTATCCAGCAGGAATTTAGTTTCAGAAGCAAACTATTCCCGGCCCCCTGCCCAAATCCAGGTGTTGATTTTGACTGTCGGCACATTCATGATGATCACTCAGCTCCTGGTGCCCAAGCACAGGGCCATGGCACACTCCTGTGCCCTCATACCAGTCCCAAGGTTCCTGGGAGCAGGAAGGTTCCCTTTGGCACTCCCAAACGTCAGAGGGATTTCACCAGAAGTAGCCACAAAATCACACAACCTTTCGTTTCACGGGCACATTTATGCCTCGTTCAGTCACAGCCTCGTGTTCCCTGCACAAGAGACCCGCTCTCCAACCTAAAGAATCTCTTTCCCCCCTGTTCTTCCCCTGCTTTTCAATCTTTCCTGGCTCCACGCTACATTTCTTCCCTGCAAACACCCGATTTAGGCGGCATCAGGAGGTGCTAACAAAACCCGCCGCACCGGCTTGTCAGCAGATTACAGAAACCCGTCTCATTCAAGTTTATCCGGTTGGAAACAGAAGCAATTGATGTGAGCTTGAAAAATAGATGGTTTGGAAGAGAGGGGGGTGGGAGAAGCTCCTGCCAGCGTTGCTGTTCCATCCGCTCCCCCTCCGTCCCCCCCGGCTGGTTAATCGGGAGCTCCATTCTCACCCTCCCTGCCCGCGTTTACCGGGGCCGAGAAGCCGCAATGAGGACAAGGTGTGAACACTCAGGTTCCTCTGTCGGAGGGCTCGGAAAATGAAGCTGAGGGGAAGGGAAAGCAGAGGATTCGGCGAGGAGAGTGGCTGGGGGCTGTGTTTGCTCCAGCCTGGCTGTTGTGTGGGACTGCAGGGGGGTCCGTGGCCCCGTCCCCATGGCATTTCCACAGGCAGGAGCAGGGGGAAGGCGGAGGTGCCCCCCTCCGTTCTCTATTCAGAATCGTGGACTGGTTTGGGTTGAAAGGGACTTTAAGCTCATCTTATCCACCTCCTGCCATGGGGGCACCTTCCACCAGCCCGGGGTGCTCCAACCTGGCCTTGGACACTCCCAGGGATCCCCTCTGGGGAGCCACCAGCACCTTCACACCCACCTGAGGGGTCATGTCTGCTCAGGGGCCAGCAGGGATGCCAAAAATATGCCAGAATTGACCTCACAGAGTAAATCCCCCCTTGGGAAACTCCCCACCCTGGGGGAGGGACTGGGAGTTCCCATCTGAGCCCAAGCAGAGATGAGCTTGGGGTTTGGGGACTGGGAGCTCTGGTCAGATCCAGAGGAGGAGCAGAGCCTTGACAGGACTGGGACTGGGACTGGAACTGGGGCTGCCCCCAGACTGCAACCATCATTGTCATCAGCAGGTTTCTTCCTTTCTTCTTACTCGGCACTCAGGGACCCCACGTGGTGCTCAGCACAGGGGTTGGTGAGCTCCATCCTGCTCATGCCCCACTTGGCTGGGCTGTACATCTGTTTTTGTGGGTCAAACGAATTTTCCTTCTGTCTCAGTGTATTTTGTGATCTTTTATTACATTATTATCCCTACTTGCAATCCCATCCTGAGTTGGATTCATTTCTCCTGCTGGTTTAACTCCAAACCAGCACAAACCAAAGGCAGGCCTGGGAATTCACCGAGGAGCATCTGAGGTCACTTCATTCTTTACCTCATTCCGTGCTGTGGGGGTACCTGAGGGCTCTGCCTGTTCCCCCAGCAGCCAGGAGCAGCTTGGAGCCTGCACAGCATTTCCTTCAGAGGGAACCAAGGCCAAATATAGCAACAGAAGTGGAGCCTTCCCCAGGAGCAGGTGTGCTGGGCTCCTCCTTGCCACGCCACATTAACTCAGCCTGCAGCCACCACAGCTGCCCCTGCCAGGGCGGGCAACCTTGGCAACAGCAAGGGGCAGGGGCAGGAAGGCTTTTCCACTCAGAAATCCTTTGGGGGGGTGGCTCCTCACTTAGGTGGAATTTTTGTTTTCAGTTGCAAGGGGGTTTGACTTGGGCTGCTTCAGAGCAGAGCTCAGGGGAGAAATGGGCTTTATGCCGTGTCCTGGAGGAGGGGGTGGGGAGAAGAGGATGCTCAGAGGGAGCAGGAGCTGCTGGTCTGTGTGTCCTGTGGCTGCCCTTGCCAGCCCTGGGGGGAACAGCAGGTTTTAGGCTGTGCTTGGAGTTTCTGAGCCAGTTCAGCTCAGGAAACCTCAGCCCACCCAGAAACCCCCATTCCCTGCTCCCCGGAACTGCTGGAAAGACGGAGGGGTGGGAGGAGAAAGGTGTGCTTAAGTCTGATTGATTTCTTACTTTTTAGTCTTCTTACTTTTAGTTTTATTTCTTCTCTTGTTAGTAACAAATTTCAGTATTTAGCCACTCTGAGTTTGCTTTGCCATTCTCTCTCAGTTGGTTTTTTTGCCTTTTCTCCTTTTCCTTTCCCTCTGGGCAAGGGGAGCCTGGAGCTTTGGGTGGACACCGGGTGGAAACTGCCACAGCCTCCCAGAGGAGAGGAGGGGTGAGTCTCCTTTAAAGGCCCCTGAGCAGAGGTCATGGAGCTGAGTGGGGAAAAGTTCAGCAGTGACAGACTTGGTGGAAGTTGCCCTTGACTGCTTGCAGACATCATCTTAATTGAGATGTCATAAAAACCTAAAAGGGGAAATTAAGATGCGGGAAGCGCTTGGAAAGCCTGTCTGAAGACAGCTGCAAAATGGTTGTATTCCAGGCAAATATAAGGAAAACTGTTGGGGTTTTTTATTGTCAAACAATAATAGTGCCTCCGTTTATGCAATGCCTTTTACAGCCCAATCCCTCTCTTGGATGACTTGTGGAACAGCTCGAAGTTGATTTATTCCTCAGCCCTGTCTTCATAACCCTCTCCCCCCATGGGTGGTGGAGCATGTTGGCTTTGTGGCAGGGAGGGGTTGAGGGCTGAGGCTTTGCAGGGACGGGGGGCTTGGCCAGAGCAGAGCCCCCCGCTTTGCACCTCTGGTGCTGAGCCCAGTGAAGGCTCTGAGGAGGAGCCCTTTGCCCTGAGGTGCCCAGGGTGGCATGGGATGGGTTGAGGGACCTTTGCTCTGCTCAGGATGCCCTTTATCTTGCTTGTGTTGCTCTTTTTCTCTGCCCAGATTCTTTCTCTGCCTTTTGAATAGTCTTTTCCCCAGCCCAGATTATGTTCAGGTGCCCATAAATGTGCCCTGTGTGTTCACAGCTGTTTTATGATCATTTTAGCATAGACAGACCTGTAAATTCCACTTCACTTGGCGTCCCTGTCAGGCCTGGAAATGATCTGCTTGCAAAGGAAACAAAACTAGAGGTGTCTCTTCGCCCCCAGCTCTCTCCAGAGGACAAGGGCCATTTCTGTGACACGGGTCACATAACCCTGTCAGGTCTGCAGGGCTGGCCATGCTTTGCCAGGCTGGTCAGTGTAATCCACAGATCCCTGCGAGTGGGGGATTGGGGTGTGGGGGCTCTCCCAGCTGTGCCAATCCCTTTGGATCCAGCTGGAGCTGTGAATCCAGAGGCAGAGCTGCGCCTCCTGTGTGCTGGGCCAGCTCTGATGAGCTGCACTGCTCTGTGCCCTTCACAGGGGAGGTCAGAGCACTGTGAAACCAGGAGGTGTTGACCTGTGTGCTTGGACATGCCCAAAGCCAGGAGAGCCAAACCATGCCAGGAGCTGGACCCAGAAGCTCCAAGAATCCTGACTTCAGCTTTGTGCTTTGAAGGCAGGAACTGAATCTTTGCCTGGGTGAGGAACTTGAAACCCTCAGCCAATTAATAACTGCTATAAAATAGTGCTTTAGTCTGAAAATGCTGACGGAGGATCGAGTGCACCTTATGGAGGGCAGGGGTGGTTACAGACTAATTAATTAAGTTTTGGAAAGTCTGTAATCCTTGGACAAAGGGCTCTGTAAATGGAATATGCAACAGCTATTACTGCAAGCTGCTCTGGTTTCATATGGCCTGGGGACAGGAGGTGCTTTCAGAAAACAATCACTGAGGTGACCAGGGCAGGTCGGACAGGGCTTGGAACAACTGGTCCAGTGGAAGGTGACCCTGCCAATGCCAGAGGGTGGAACTGAACAATCTCTGAGGTCCCTTTCAGCCCAAACTACTCCATGATCCTTCAAAAAGGAGGCACCGACTCATGATGCGGCCAAGAAGACTCAAAGGTCTCTGCCTCCTGGAGGAGGGGGGGAGGGTGTTGACATTTGGGCTGTTGTGACTCTTGCTGGCTCCTCGGAGTGCTGAGGCTCCTGCAGCTGCCAGAGTGTGCCTGGGAAGAGCTTTGGGCACACAGAGCCCCGGGTGCCCAGCCAGGTGCCCGCTCTGCAGCCGCCGCCGAGGGGCATCGGTTGAATCCCTGGGCTTTGCTGCCCCAGAGCTGCATGGGAGGGGTGGAATTCAGCTCCTCATCCCCCACTGCCCACCTGCAGCTTTGTCACCTGCTGTCCTGGTGACAGGGACAGGGCTGGAGCTGCAGGAGCCCCCCAGGGCTCGGGGCAGTGGGGGTGTCAGGGAGCCTCAGAGCTGCACAGCCTCGTGTTGAGCTGGAGTGAAGGACGTGGCAGCTGCTGGGCTGGCTCAGGAGCTGCTCTGCCCTCGTGCGTGGTCATTTGGGTCACCAGGATGTGTCTGGCAGTGCTGGGGTGACCAACAGAGGGGCTCCGGACCCCCCTGGAGAGGGGGGTTGACACCATCGACAGGAGAGTCTGTGCTCTGCCAGGAGCCCACGCTGCACATCCCATGGTGTCACAGGTTCCTCTGGCTGAATTTTGGTAGAAGGAGAGGTCAACCCCCTGAAGGGAGGTCACGGCCAGGTGGGGTTGGGCTCTCCTCCCAGGGAACAGCAACAGGACAAAGGGGCAGGGCTGGAGCTCTGCCAGGGGAAATTTAGGGTGGATATTGGAAAGAAATGCTTTCCAGAGAGAGTGACCCGGCATTGGAATGGGCTGCCCAGAGAGGGGGGGATTCACCATCCCTGGAGGGTTTGAAACTGAGATTGGACGTGGCATCAGTGCCATGATCTGGGGAAGGGACTGGAGTTGGATCCAGGGTTGGACTCGGTGATCTCGGAGCTCTTTTCCAACCCCATCCATTCTATGATTCCATGATACACGAGCTGCTCTTCACCCTCCTCTTCCCTAGGTGGACTAACAAGTCCTGCCCCTCCTCCCCAGCGTGGTGGCTCATCCCAGCCCAGCCTGGATGTCCTGCTGGCCGCCTTTGAGGACAGCTGCCTCTGAGCATCATGTGCTCAACCCCGAGCGAACCCTCCTGGCCGATCCCTGTCCTGGCCCTGCTGCCCCCCTGCCACTGCCACGTGGCAGCTGGGAAGGGCTGAGGGGTGGCTGCATTCCCAGGATCCCTGTGCTGCCAGGGGTCGGGGCTGGGAGCAGGGGGTGGCTCTTGGAGAGCAGGCCAGGCAGGAGCATATGGGTCTTGCACGCATGGGCTGGCCCTGTCTGTTGTTGGAGTAATTGCTCATCTGGCTCCGAGCCATTCCCATTCAGATGTTGAAAAGGAGCCGCTGGTGACACTTCCCAGGTTTCAGTCCTCCCCCTCCCTTCTCCTTGCTGTCCTAATTAAATTTAATATTAAAGTGAAACATTAAAGACATTATCGTGGAGCTTTCATCTGCCACACACGAGCCCCTTCCTAATTTGTCAGACCATTAGCAAGGCAAAAATAAAACTGGGCTGAGCGTGTGGAGGCTCCAAGGGTGGAGGAATCAGCTTCTTGAGAATGGAACTCGTGGGTTTTTAGGTGAACACGTGCTGAGTGGGCTTGGCAGCCTGGGGTTGTCCTAAAGCTGCCACTGAACAGCAGCACAAAGTGATGCCAAACGAGGGAGTTGGACCTGTGTGAGCTCTGGGGGCCTTGCAGGGCCAACCCAAGGGTGGGACCCCCTTGCCCTTCCTACATCAGGATGCTCCCCTAATTCATGTGGAAAGCTGAGTTGTGGTTTTCTGAGCATCTCTGCAATAGGAGGATTGATCTGTCTTGTTTTGCTCAAGGAAAGCAGGACCGGTGGGATTCCAGGGGCTGGAGCTGCCATAAGGCTGTGCAGAGACAGGGTGTCCTTCTCCTACTTCTTGGGCAGTCACTGGGCCACAAACTCTCCAGAAAGGCTTTCAAGTGGCACTGAGGTTTATCAGCAAGGATTGCACAGCCCATGAGTTCAGAATTGCTGTGTTCTCTGGGAATCAGCAGGTCCCTTCCAGGTGGATTCATCCAGCTGGCTTTGCTGGGATCGTGGTGACTCTTTGGGAGCACATTGAACTCCGTGCTAACCTTGAGCCTCCCCGCCAGGGAGTCTCTCAAACAGCTGCAGATCTCTTGTAGGTTGTGTTAGTTCCGAGTGTTGCTCTCTGCGCTTGAGGGGCAGGGAGGGGGTTGGGGGTTTGCCCAGCTCCAGAGGTCTTGGCCAAAGAGCACATTTTGTGGGCAGCCTGGTGTGTGAGGGGGTGATGTGCTGCTCTGTGTGTGCCCCAGGGAGGGAAGGAGGGATTTCTGGCTGCAGGCTGCACCCATGAGCTCTTTGAGGAGCACAGCATGACCTGTGTGATCCCAGGGGTTCAGCTCTGGGCAGGTTTGGACTCAGATGGGAAGGTTGAGCCCTTGTTTCACACACAGAACTGGACAATCCCTTCCAACCCCAAGCATTCCGTGACGTTCAACTCTTGTGCCAACCACTCTCACTGTCTGCCAAGGTGCTGCTGCTCTTAGTGCCTGGTCCTGCTGGATTTGATTCCTGCCATCCCACTTCCCTTTCACACCAAAGACAACTGAAGGTGTTCTGTGTGTGAGGGGAGTGTGCAGCATTCCTGCAGTCAGAGCAGCTCCAAGGAGTTGCAAACAAATCCCTTCAGGCTTCATTTGAAAAATCAGGTCTTGCTGTGGTTGTGCTGGCCTGAGGGAGCCCTTCTCGACCTCTTGGTATTCCAAGAGGAACTCCTTGCTCTGGTTTCTCTTTCTCCAAGCTGGAGAGGGATCTAATCTGACTGCAAGTGGTCCTGGTGTGCAGTTCTCCAGCAGGGCTGAAGCCCAGAGGTGTCCACGATGCAGTGATTGTTTGGTGACAGCCTGAGATTTCAGAGAAGTGGAAACAAAAAGCCAAGGTTAATGCAAGTTGCATTTCATCTGGATTGCTCCTATTTCCTCTTTCCTAAGCCTGTGTTCCATGCAGGTGCTTGGCTGATACCTTCATGCTGTCAATAAAGCCAACGTGTTTGAGCAGACAGGATTAATGCAGATTTTTGGGGCTATATTTAGAAGTAATTTAGCTATCATCAGTCAGGAGGGTGGGGAGAGATGTGATGGTTATTCATACTGATTGAATATTCTATTGATAGAGATACTTATTAACCCTAAACATGTCTTCCCGTCGTGTTTTCAGGTCTCAGACAAGAAAAAAACCAAAATAAAATGAAATTCAGTGGGAGAGAGGCAGAATTGGAGAAATGGGCTGGGTAATGGTCCCAATTAGGGGCTGATCACTGGAGCTGGGCCAGGTGCCGTGTGAGGTGACAGGCACTGATGCTGAGGGAGGAGGCAGCTGAGGGATGGGTTTGTCACAGGTTCTGGTGGCTTTAGAACTCGGGTGGGGTGGGGTTGAACTTTCCTGAGCAGGCAGTGAACGGCCTCACTCCCAGCAAACTTTGTCTTTTTCCTTGCCAGGACCAGGAGGGGAAGGAAGAGTCTCTTGGTGAGTGATTTGTGCCTCTGGAGCACCTCGGGAGGTGGTGGTGATGCTCAGGAGTGTCAGCAGCAGTGTGGCCACAGCACCAGGGCAGGGACTGTCCCTCTGTCCCCTCTGCTGAGGCCCCTCAAGGGCTGTGGCCAGCTCGGGGGTCCGCGGGGCCAGAAGGACATGGAGGGGCTGGAACAGCTGAGGGAGCTGGGGGGGCTCAGCCTGGAGAAAAGGAGGCTCAGGGGGAACCTTCTGGCTCTGCAACTCCCTGATGGATCCAGGGGAAGGGTGGGCTCTGCTCCAGGGAACAGGGACAGGGGGAGAGGGAACGGCCTCAGGCTGGGACAGGGGAAGGTCAGGTCGGACATCAGGAGGAATTTCTTCATGGAAAGGGTGATAAAACACTGGAAGGAGCTGCCCAGGGAGGTTTGGGGTCCCCACCCCTGGAGGTGTCCGAGGCAGGACTGGTGGTGGCACTCAGAGCTCTGGGCTGGGGGACAGGGTGGGCATCGGGCACGGGGTGGGTTTGATGACATTGGAGGTGTTTTCCAACCTCGAGGATCCTGTGAAGGACCAAGTGCTGGGCACTCGAAGCTGGTCCATCTCTGCCCTCCACTCTTGTCTCTCTCATCGCCTTTCCTGAGAGGAGATTTCATTTCAGATAGCGCAGCCAGAGCTTCACACTTTCAGGAGCATCTGTAAAATGGAATTACCAGAAATAATCACGATGATTAGCACAGAGAGTTACAAAAAGGGGAAAAAAAAGGAAGATTAATTACAAAGCTATAATTCATCTGCAAAATACTGACCAGGAGGAAAACTCGGGGTGGGTTCCCTTGCACTGAGGTGCCCCCAAGGATTTGGGGCTGTGCTGCTGCCCAGACTGAGCTTCCTGGGGAGAAGGAAGGAAACTGAGGCACTGAGAGGGAAAGTCCCCGGTGCTTGATAATCCAGAAAAATCAGTGGCAGTGGGACCTGAGAGCCCCGACTCTGCTCCTCACTGTGCCCAGGGGTCAGAACCCCGTTTCCACTGCCCTGGGTGATTTTCCCATTGCCCTGGGTGATTTTCCCATTGCCCTGGGTGATTTTCCCATTGCCCTGCGTGATTTTTCCACTGCTCTGGGTGATTTTTCCACTGCCCTGGGTGATTTTCCCATTGCCCTGGGTGATTTTCCCATTGCCCTGCGTGATTTTTCCACTGCTCTGGGTGATTTTTCCACTGCCCTGGGTGATTTTTCCACTGCCCTGGGTGATTTTCCCATTGCCCCGGGTGATTTTCCCACTGCCCTGGGTGATGTCTGCATCGGAATTTGTGCGGGTTGCAGAGGAAATCCGTGGCACTGCTGAGAAATGACTCTGCCTGCGGTGCAGGGAACAGCTCAGGGTGGATTTCGGGAGGGAGGAGGGTCTGGAGGTGATGGGAGGCTACACAACATCGTTCCTCCCAGGGCAGAGGTTGCGGCTTTATGGCCACGATTGGAGGGGAGGGCTGATTCCTACATCTAATTGCCTTTTTTGCCTCTCTGAAGATGCGAGCAGTTGATAATGACAGTAATTAACGCTGCAGCAACAAGGTCAAACCCAAGAGCGTTACCCACTAAAAGTCACTTTCCCGAAAGTCACGTCAAATTCATCGCCTTGGAGCAGCTTTAAAAAAAAATAAAAATCAAAAAAGCAAAAAGCAAAGGAGGCAACTGCTGATGAGCTGTTTGAATTATGTAAATGCTCAGGTATCCACAGGCTTTGACCTTTTTGCAGATGTAATTTCGCATTCAAGACACCGTCATCTCGCTGCCAGAGTCAAATGAGATGCTCGCGACGGCGATTGATAGGTGAGAGCTGATCCCCTCCCGGAGCGGGTGGGACGGGAAGGCAGCGGGGTGTGCAGGGCTGGGGGGCTGCGCTGCGAAAGGCACGGTGCTCCGAGAGCTGACCCTGCCCGAGCTGCTGTGGGGCTTTCCACCCCGTGTCCACCCAAACCTCCAGGTCCCCCTTGCCCAGAGGGAAAGGAAAAGGAGAAAAGGCAAAAAAATAAAAAAACCAGCTGAGAGAGAATGGCAAAGCAAACTCAGGGTCCATAAAAAACTCATTACTAACAGGGTCAGAACTAAAAGTAAGAAAATTAAGAAGGAAGAAATAAATCTGTCTTAAGCACACCTTTCTCCTCCCACTCCTCCCTCTTCCCAGCAGTTCCAGGGAGCAGGGAATGGGGGTTTGCAGTTGGTGGTTCTGCCATTGCTCTTGTCCTGGGGGTCACCCCATGGGCTGCAGGGGGGTCTGTGCACCCCGATGGTCACCCCATGGGCTGCAAGGGCACAGTTGCTCCCCCACAGTCCTCCTCACGGGCTGCAGGGGGGTCACAGCTCTGAGTCCTTCCCCTGCTCCCCTGGGGTCCCTCCCATGGGGGACAGTCCTCGATAGACTCTCCAAGCTGAGTCCACCCCCCGGGCAACACTTCTACTGGGGGGAAAAACCTTCTCCAAGTGGGGCTCCTTCCCCATGGGGCACGGCCATGAGTCTCTTCCAGGATCTCACTGAACAAGATGATCTTTAAGGTTATAAGATGATCTTTAAGGTTCCTTCCACCCCAAACCATTCCATGATTCCATGATCTTTCACTGTACACACATGGGAAGAACTGTGGCTTCATCCAGATGTTGCTTCCTTTGGGAGAAGGCAAACAGAAGCAGATGTGACCATTAGAAATGGACCTCTTTTGCCCCCTGGCTCTCCAAGATTCCCCCTCCCAAACCTGTAAATAGGGTTGTTCCCTGCAGGGATGTGAACGGTTTGGGATGGCTCTGGTGTTGGAACCACTGGAAATACCAACAGAGCTTTTAGTGGCAAACACACACTGCAAGTCCATCAAATCCCTGCCCTTCTCCACCTCTTGGCTCTGAGATTGGAGATGTCCTCACTCTGCTTTGTCGTGGGCACACCAAGAGGTGCAGACCTTCTCCAGAGCAGCTTTAGTGGTTCCTGGGAGCCTGGGAAAGAGCAGCAGTGGGAAAGGGAGCTCCAGGCGTGCCTGGGCTGGGCTCACAGGCTGCTGTTCTCCCCTTTTCCTCAGCATTAGCCCGGGAATTACCCTGAGGTTGCTCTGCATTTCCACAGGGACAGAGGGCAGCTGAGGCTGGCTCCAGGTCCCTGCCTGCAGTTGCTCCTCAGCTCTCACCAAGAGGTGACTCTGGATCTGGTGCAGGTTGTTTCTGTTCAAGCCCTTCCCCCCTGTGTGCCCTCAGCACAACATTCCCTGCTCCATGCAGGATTTGGAGGGGGTGATTTATCCCAGCAAACCCCTTTCCTTTGCTGAAGGGTTGTTTTGGGGGCCAGGGAGAGTGCTCTGGTTTTCCCCAGCTGGGCTGCTGTGCTCTGACTGGGTGGGGAGAGCATCTCTGTGGGTCCAGCTGTGCTGCCTTCCCTGTTTCATGGTTCACTTCAAAGGCGGGGTTTGCATTTCATGCTTCATTATTTTTAACTTCCCTGTTGCGTGGCCATTTGTAAAAACTGGAGGTGAATTACCCGATGTTCCTGCCAGGCAGGCAAAGAGACCAATGCTGAGGGGGACCTGCCAACCTCCTTCCCCTGCTTGATGTGTTGGTGCTGTTCGAGTGGCTTTTGCAGCTCCAGTTCTGACACTTCTTGCAGTTGGCTTTGGGATCTGCCCCCCGTGTTCCTCTTGCAGGTTGAAAATCTGCCTGTTTTTGTGAGGAAACCTCTGTATTTTTCTCTTAGGCTGACTTGAAGTAGGATAGTGCAATAGTCTTCAATATTTAAGTATTTAAAAAGGGGCTTTCATGTTAGGGAAGTGTTGTAAATCAACCAGGTTTTAATGTGTAAACTGTTTTCACTTTTCACACGTTCTGCTGAGTGTTTTCCATTCATTATGGATTTAAAGACTCCCGTTCAAACCTCTGTTCCATCCCCCCATCTCAGAGATCCATCACAAAGTGAGCTGGGTCTCTGTAAAACACTTCCTCAAGTTAAACTGAACCGGTGCCTCCCCTTTTAAAAGCCAGAAGTGTTTGGAGAGGAGAGTGAGGGCTGTTTGTGTCGCAGTTGTTGCCACCAGCGATGCTCTCCAGAGGGTGGATGGTCCTCCTGTGCCCACAATTAGGGCTGGACAAGGACTTTCACAGAGGGGTGGGGGCATCCCCAACTCCAGGTGGGAATCACTCTGTCCCTTGACGAGGAAGAGGCTGGAACAAGAAGAGCTTCATAAATGGCTTGTGAATAACCAGGGAAGTGCAGAGCCCCAAATCCCCACCGTGTGAGCCAACTTCTCCCATTATACCACACCCATTTCCCCCTGTTCCCCTCCTGGCGTTCTCCGGGAACATCAGGTTCCATGAGTGGTATTCTGGATAAAACACCTTTTGGAATTGATATATTTCCCCCCCCTCTCTTTTTACAAAATGCTTTTCTCTCAGTCAGTGGTTTGACATCAGCTTACAAAACACGGGGAGGGGGTGGGGAAAAGATCCTCAAGTCAATAAACTCTTCATTTGCACACAATTTAGTCCCCAGTTGATAAGTGACATCTTCTGAGAGGGTGACAAATAATGGCAGTAGGGGGAAGTCATTTTAAAAAACAAGCTCCCCCAGATGAGATGCTCTTTCCAGGACTGCAGTGGGTAATAGCAATTCATGAAATCACACAGTAAAATCTGAACTGCACTGTCAGCTCTGTCAGAGTGACATTGGAGAGCACAGGTGATGTACAGCAGGTTCACATTACACCCTGTGACTTCATCTGGGAGCTATAATTAGGCTTTGTTTTCCTCTTTGCAACAAGAGATCCAACACGGGCTGGAGCAAAGGGGAGAGCGGGGCAGTTTTTCTGGAGCTGGAAAAATCAAAGGAATGAAGGATCTTAATCATTCTGATCCTTCTCCCAGGATAATCCGCCCCTGTTAGGATTTCTTTTACTGGTGTGAGCTGCTTGAACTGGAGACCAAACCTACCTCCCAAACCTATCTCCAGCCTGGAATTCAGAGGTGTCCTACCACTGTAGGATGCACTTGGGGCTGGGAGCTCCTGTCTGGCCCTAGTTCTTGTGAGATCCTCTTACTCAAAGTCACCCCGAGTTGGACTTTGTGGCCCTTGGAGTGGCCCCACAGCCTTAAATGCTCATTTAATAGATGGGTGCTGGCACAGGGGGTGAGGAGCTGCTCTTGCAGAGAGCTGGGCCAGGGCTGAGGGCCCTGCAAAGCACTGGTTGAGGAGAAGACATTTCCTTCAGCCTTTCTGGGGGAGGTTTTGGCCAAAGAGCGCTTGCAGGAAACTGGGATCATGGAACATCCTGGATTGGAAAGAGGATCATCAAACTGTCTAATCAAAACCTGAATTTGACCTGAGTGAACTCAGTGCAGGAATCTTGATCCCAAAGGCTTCTCCTCCCTTGAAGGGCTGGATGGTTTTCCCGTCTTGCCTTGGGTTTTCCTGGATTTCTCAGTCCCCTCTAAAACGTTGGCACTTTGTAGAAGGGTGTGGCAGTGTCTCCTCATCCCTGAGCTGTGTTTGTGAAGAGCTGAAATGCCCGGGACTCAAACTGCTCCTTCCTCTCCTTTTGTTTTGGAATCCCTGTCAGGTTCTTCACAACCAGTGGCAGCAAACTCCAATCAACTTCTGAAGGACGAGAGGAGCTGGCACCCAAACCTTTCCTGATGGGCCAGGAGGTTGGAAGTGAAGCTGTAATGAGCTTTCAACCGACGCTCATCTGCTCCCCTTTGAACAAACAAACTGGGAAAAATCAGGGTTTGCTCTGATAGCACCAAATTCTGCAGGAAAATTGGGCTTGAAGGAGAATCTTCCCTGGCACAATAGCGGGTTTCTGTAGGAAACAGCTGGACAAACCACCCAACTCTTAATCCCTCATTGAGTTTTTTCAAGGAAACGATGCAGTTTTGTTCAAATAAACAAAGCAACAACAACAGGACCCCACAAAACAAACCCAGAGGAATGGCCCCCTCTTACCAAACCAAGTATTGCCCCATTCGGTTGGCAGCGGCCCCTGTGGGACGGTGCCTGGGTCAGGGACTGCTCCATGGGCAGGGATTGCAGGAGCTGGGAATGCACAGCTGGGGCAGAGCTTGGCTTGACATCCCTGTTGGCAGAAAACATTTGGAAGGGGATGTTTGGTCTTTTTTTTTGTTAGACACAGCACGGCAACAGGACTAACTAAATGTGCACTAAAGCCTCCCGTGGCTGCCCTGCCGGAGCAGCTCTGCCTCCGTGACAGCTGGGCAGATGTTTGCTGCAATGTTCATCTGCCTCAAGGTAGGAGAAGGACTGAGTGACCTTTGGAGCTTCCTTATGTTCTGTGTGTCTCTGCTGGAGCAGAGCGTTCCCCACACGGTGCCAAAGGAGCAGGGAAGGCCGGTGGGGAGCAGTAACGTGGACATTCCCTGCTTCCTGCTGCTCCCTGCCCCAGCCGGGTCCTTCCCTCATCCCGGGAGACGCGGGCTGTTCCCGGGCTGGGCAGAGAGTGTTCCCTCAACAAAGCACTTCATCTCTGATGAGCTCTGCTTTTGCAGGAGCAGCTGTGAAAGATTTAACGGGGGCAAGTTTCTGAGAGGAGAACACGGAGATTAAATCCACAAACCGGCGCTGCTGAGTGTTTCTCCTGCCCTTGGGCTCCCCCCAACCCCGTGTTCTGTCAGATGGATTCACCTGTTAAATGGCACGGACACCCCCCTGCAACTGCAGTTAGATTGATAAATACAGGCTTCGTGTAGGCTGCTCCCTGCCAGGAGATCCTGGCAGTCCAATGTGCTCAGCCATGTCTGTCTCTGCACGACAGTGTTTGGAGGGCAATATTTAAAGCACAGCTGAGAGGCTGGAGGAATTGAAGATGCAGGAACTGGCTGCTGGCTCATCAGCATAAATGAGCCATCTCAAACGTGGAAGACTGACTGCTCCAGGCGTTTTGGAGTGCCAGCTCCGAGGGGTTCAGAATTCCATGTTTCTTTGCTAGGCTAAACGTGGCACATCCTGAATCTCAGCACAGCATCCCCTGGCACTGCCTGTGTGAGGCTCGTTCCCAGAGGAAGGGAATCCAGTCCTTCTTGGGGGGGTTTTTTGAAGGGTTTCCATGCAGAGCATGTGACCCAGTTCACAGCCAGCAGGAGCTGGGATGGGTGTGCTTGTGAATCACAGGGCAGTCCCGGAGAGCCAGAGGAAGGAGGGGGGTGGGAGAGTAACAAAAAGAGAGGTAGTGGTGGGTTTTGGTGGGGCTGGGGCTGTGGAGGCGGATGATTCGTAGGGTTATGGAATGACCTGAGTGGGAAGGGACATTCAAGAGCAGAGACACCTTCCACCAGCCCAGGTTGCTCCAACCTGCCCTTGGACACTCCCAGGGATGGGGCAGCCACAGCTTCTCTGCCCAACCTGTGCCAGGGTCTGCCCACCCTCCCAGGGAAGGATTTCATCCCAATATCCCACCTAACCCTGCCCTCTGGCAGCCTGGAGCTATCCCCCCCTCATTCCAAAGCCTTGGCAATGCAAGTTTTGGGGAAGAGCAGAGATTTCTGGCCAGGTGCCCTCCTCCTTTAGCCCCACCCTGTGCCCTGTGCTTTGCTCCTGCAGCTCTGAGCATCCTCTGGTTTTGGGTGCTGTGGTGGGCCCAGCCCTGGGGGTGGTGGGGCAGCACCATCAGAGGTCTCTCCCTGCAGGACAGGTGTGGGTGAGACAGGCTGTGTTTGCTGCTCTTTCTTACCTGATGCTCTTGTGTTTTGAGCTCAGAGATCATTTTTTCACCATTGCAACGCCCTCCTCCTCTCCAGTGGGCTCTGAGCTGCACTGATCTCACATGTTAGCAGAAGAATAAACTTCATAGCCTGGAATAATTGTACTCCCTATCAGCAACAGAATCTATTTTGGGGGCTTTTCCCTTTAAGTGGCAATTTTATATGGTAGCAAACTTTTTAATTCTCTTCTGCAAACTACATCTAAAATATAACAGATAGGCAAAAAATGTATTATTAAAGCTATCTATTTTTCTTGGCATTCCTGTAATTTAATAAACTGTGTGAGCTCCACTTCTGCACTTTATGACATCACAAGAATAAAGCCCATCCTTTGATTAATGGCTCTTCAGTCAATGCCCCCCTCCCCACATTACCTGGAGCTTCACGGGCTTGGGAAGCATGGAAGGCAATCCTGTGGAAGTTGGGTTTGGGGAACTGGCCTGAAAGACTTTGGGAAAAGTGCCGAGGTGGCAACTCCAGCTGAGGGAAAGGGAGGGGATCAGTTCCCTGCCTTGGAGGGGGAGGTGTGGCTGCCCCCAAAATGCTGCAGCTCCCCCAAAGCTCTGCTGCATCCCCCGGTTTCTTCTGGCTTCTCTGGGGCAGCAGGGGGAGGGTTTGTACCCCGGAGAGGGGGGATCCCCAGCGGGATCTGTGGGTCCTCAGGGGGCCCTGTAGGTCTGTCAGCAGGGCAGCTTTGCCAGGGCAAAGAAGTTCTCCAGAGCCAGACCCTGCAGGGCTGTCCATCCTGACTCTGCTGCAGGGTGAGACCCCCCAAAGCAGCAGGGTGAGACCCCCAAAACTGCAGAGTGAGACCCCCAAGGCAGCAGGGTGAGATCTCCAAGGCATCATGGTGAGACCCCCAAAGCTGCAGGGTGAGACCCCGGGGGCAGCAGGGTGAGACCCCCAAAACTGCAGGAGAAATTGGGCTGCCCTGGGCCAGGTCGTGCCTGCAGCCCCACCAAAACCAGGCAGAAAACCCCAGGAATTGGCTCAGCATTCCAGAGCCTGCCCTGCTCCTCATCCCCCCGTGTCTCAGCCTTCCTCCGTGCACATCTTGGCTGGGTGAGCCCTGGAGTGCTCCAGAAAATAACCAGCTGTTTCCTTAAGTGGATTTGGTCCATCCTTCAAGCTGACAGACAATTTTTATTATGTACTATTACTTAATGAACTCTTTTGTGGCAAATGTAATTCAATACAGATTCTGATTCCCAGTTTGTCATCAGTGCTTTTATAAAGGAAGAGAAATGGGGAAGGACTTGATGATTCCTTTATCTTGTTACACTAATTGTGTTAGGAATGTTGGAGGAAAACAGCCACTGGATTGAACAGGAGGAAAATCCAAACCTGGGAACTTGCTGGGGCAGAACTTGAGGCAAAGGGATTTCTGCTCCAAGGGTAGGTTTGGAAAAGCAGAAGTAATTCATTGTTTTGTTCTGTCAAATCCTTTTTGAAGGGAAACCTGGAACAGACACAGGAGAGGGTACAGACTTGGGGAAAACCTTAGGAATGACTTGGGAAGAAGTAAGGACTTGGCAGTGGAGCTGGGAGGCCCTTGGTGCTGGTGGGAGCTTGGGAGTGGAATTTGGGCTGTGCTTTGTTTTCTCCTGCCTTGGTGTTACTTTAACAGCCTTTCTGCCTGTGTGACGTTCCCAAGGAGATCCCTCCCCACAGGGCAAGGAGAGTGAAGGATGTGGATGCTCTGTGGAAACACTGGAGGTTCCCAATTGCTTGGCTAATTTATCTTAGTTGAGATTTTGCCTTACAGAAGCGTGGAGATTAAAAGAAAAAGGCTGCTGGGCACGTCTTGCCAAAGCACGAATTCCTCCTCGTAAACCATCCTAGAGCACCTCAGCCATCTGGGTGACCCAAAATAGATGTTGCTGCAGCGTGGGGAGAGGAGCAGAGGAGTTCCAGGGTGCAAAATGTCCCCTGCAGGCTCGTGGTAGGATTGTTTATCAACCTCCCAGGAGTAAACACACCCTGAGGAGTCCCGCGTGGCTTCAGCCACCTCCTTCTGTTTGCATTCAAAGGGGAGGGAGGGCTGAAGCTTTTACACTTGTAAGGTGGAGGAGAGGAAAAAACCCTGCAGTTTGTGCACAGGGGCTGAGTCCACAACTCAGGGAGTCAGAATCCCAGAATGGTTTGGGTCGGGAGGCACCTTCAAGACCATCTCAACCCAATTCCATCATGGGCAGGGATGCCTTCCCTTAGCCCACGTCACTCCAAGCCCCATCCAACCTGAAGGGTGTTGCATTATGAGCCATTATTGAAGTCTGTCCTCTGAGAAAGCACTTTCCCTGCAGTGCAGAGGCACTTTTGGTCCCACCAGCTCCTCCAGGAATGAAGGTTCTCCTTCCAGAACTTCCCTGAGTTTTGTTCAGCACAGCAAAGAGTTAATTCCCACCTGGGCCTGGGCAGGTGCAATAACTTTGTAGGTGTCAGAGGTTTCTGTAGGTGAAATTTGGTAGCAGGGGGGGCTGCCAGGGTGGCTTCTGCTGGAAGCTGCCAGAAGCTTCTCCTGTGCTGTGGAGCCAAGGACAGCCAGGGCCAGGAGGGACCTCCTGCTGGTGGCCAAAGGGGAGACAATGAAGAATCCCAGTCCCACCTCTGGGAGAACAGAGGGAAGAATTGAGGAGTGTGGGGCAGTTGGGAATTCCAGCCATGGGAGAACAACACAGAGACCAAGGTGGGAGCAGGAGGAGGAGAAGGAGGGACCCCACGGGAGCAGGGGGGGAAGGACTCAAAGCTGTGCCCCCCCTGCAGCCCCTGGAGATCCCTCGGGGTGCACAGACCCCCCTGCAGCCCATGGGGTGACCCCCAGGACAAGAGCAATGGCAGAACCACCAACTGCAACCCCCCCATTCCCTGCTCCCTGGAGCTGCTGGAATGAGGGAGGAGTGGGAGGAGAAAGGTGTTCTTAGGACTGATTTATTTCTTACTTTTTAATTTTCTTACTTTTAGTTTTAGTTCTTCTCTTGTCAGTAATAAATTTCAGTATTTAGCCCCTCTGAGTTTGCTTTGCCATTCTCTCTCTCAGCAGTTTTTTTGCCTTTTCTCTTTTTCCTTTCCCTCTGGGATGGGGGGCCTGGAGGTTTGGGTGGACAGTGGGTGGAAACGACCACACTGCTCCCCAGAGCCAAAGGCTCCTTGGCAAAGGTAGAGCCTCCAACAGCCAGGGGAAGGCAGTTGAACAGGATTCCTCATCCCAGCTTTCCAGGCTTGCTCTTTAACAGTCAAAGTCAGAGTTCCCATCTGGGTTAAGGTGGGTTTGAGGTAATAAGGCAGGAACGTGTCCCACCTGGAGCTTCCCTGCCCAGCCATTGAATGGATTTGTGTTAATCTCACTCTGAACACACTGAGTTCCCACCTCTGAGATCTGTGGCCAAGACTCTCCTCCATCAACCATCTTTATTGCAACACTCAGTTCTAAAGAGCCCAGGAATTTGTCATAAATAAAACATTTTTATTTTGTCTCCATCTTCCAATAAAGAAAAAAAAAAAAGAAAAGGAAAAAAAGCTCCATTCTTGTTCTGTCATCCTAAAAAATTTATTTCAGCTGAATTGTCATCCAGCTGTTTCTTACCCTATAAATCGTAGGGGATTATTGGAGATGGAAATGCTCACTTTGGGGAAAACAGGAAATCCTTGGAGGACTCCAGGACTTGGATAAACAGCAGGTTTTTCCTCTCTGAGAGGCAGGAGAGGAGAAGGGGCTTCACTGGGAGTCCCACAGGGCTCTCACTGGGGAGGAGGCTGAGCTTGGTCTCTGCAGTTCCTCAGCTGCAGCACTGACCCTCAACCAGAGGTCTGGGCCAGCTTCAGGGCACTGCAGTTGACCTCCAGCTGCCTCCTTCTTCTTCCTGGCAAAGGCTCTTTGGGGCCTGGATGTGTTTTTTGGGTGGCTTTTTGGACGTGACGGTTCCTGGGAAGGACACCCCGGGGGAAGCATTTGCTGTTCCTCTCTCCATCCCACTCGGCAGAACTTGCTGTAGTAGGACACTGCTGTGGTTTCTTCCTCTCCCCTGCAAATCAGAAATCGGCTGGAAATCTGAAGGACCTGCATTGTATTTAACTTTGTGTTTATTTATTTTTAAATTCAGTGTTTCAGCAGTTCCTGTAAAACTAAGCAAGGTTAAAGATATGAATAAACAAGCAATTTCTTCCTTAATCTGTGGGACATCTGCACTGACAAGGACATGCTGTGCCTAAAAGCAGAATCTGTTTAAGATATCCATCACTTTTCCGGGCTTTGCCAAACTTGCCAACTGACAGGTGAATTCCCTTATGGGGCCATTAAACTCTGACCCCCAGGACATGGGAACACCTGGGGCTGCAAGAATGGATAAAATGGGAAGAATAAAACATGAACCACAGGAAGATGTTGCAAAGGAGGTTCAGCTGGTTGTGTTTTACATCTCCAGAGGGATAAATCTAATCCAGAAAGCCAAACAGGAGTTCTGGATGTGCCCTGTTGGTTTTGTGTGTTCTCAGAGGCTTCAGCGGATGTCGGTGTCAGTCGTAGAATCCTGGAATGGTTTGGGCTGGAAGGGACCTTGAAGATCACCCAGTCCCACCCCCTGTCATGGGCAGGGACACCTTCCACTATCCCAGGGTGCTCCAACCTGGCCTGGGACACTCCCAGGGCTGGGGCAGCCACAGCTTCTCTGCCCAACCTGTGCCAGGGCCTGCCCACCCTGACAAGGAAGGATTCCTTCCCAATATCCCACCTAAACATTCTCTGGCAGCGGGAAGCCATTCCCTGTGTCCAGTCACTCCAGACCCTTGGAATAGTCTCTCTCCACCTTTCTTGTAGCTCCCTCGAGGTCCTGGAAGGCCACAATTAGGTCCCACCAAAGCCTCCTCTTCTCCATGCTGGACACTCCCAATTCTGCCCGGTCAGGACCTTCCTGTGCCTCCTCCATGTCCAGAGGAGAAGGACACTGGGCTGGGTGGTGTCCTCAGGGCAGTGGGACAGCAGAACATCCCAGATGCTGAGTGGAAAGGGTCCCTCCAACACCCCCCAGGATCCCTCTGGGACCTTCCAGTGGGATTGCTGGCAAAGCTGACCCATTTTGTGTTCCTTCAGAGCAAACCCAAGTGCCTGGAAGAGTTACCTGCTCCAGACCCCAGTTAGTGCCTCTTGTGGTTCCTTGCTCCAGACTCCCATTTAAATTCCAGTTTGCTCCTTCCCTGTTCAATAATTTAACGTATTATCAGTTTCCTCCTTTCGCTTGAGGGAATGACTGATGCTCTGTGCACACACTATGGATACATATATGGTTCATAAACAGCTAAAATTAGGGGATTCTAAACTGTAAATGTATCTCATTAGCTCTAATCATAGGATCACTATAATTAGTAGGGTGCTGCTTCCCCCCTATTTTTAAGGAACATGGATATTCTCTTTAATGAAAACCTCAACAGATTCACACTGTGGGTCTGAAAATGGAACACGGTCAGGCTCTTTCTGGGTGGACAAACAACTTCCTGCCCCATTTTGCAGTGGGATTCCTCCCTCTTTTGGCTCCACAGGCCGTGCCTTCCCCTCCTGGATCCTCCGTGGATTCATCACAGCAAGTTGGGTTTTAAAGCTGCAGGATCAGTTTACACTTTGGGGGGTCAGGTTCGTGTGTTTGGTTTGGGCTCACAGAACTGGCCACGTGTTCCTGTTTGCTGACCGTGAGCTGGGTTTATCAATTTGCTACTCCAGGAGCACCCAGTGAATATTATCCCATTAATCTGAAGAGCATCCTTCCTTCTCTTCCCATTATTTGTCCTGCAAACCATGATTTGGCATAGTTTTTTGGTTTTTGTTTTTTGGTTTTTTTTCCTGTGCTAAATCCAGCTTTTCTTTGTGCAGATCAGCTGTTTACAGTAGCTTCCTTATAACACTTTAATTTTCAATTTTGCTCCTTTGAATGCGGCTTTCGCTTCTTCCTGTAAATATTTTGATGTGTGTGTGGTTGTTTTTCTTTAAATGTTGTGGGGAAGCGGCTGCAGCAGCTGCTGGTGGTGCTTCAGAATCTGAAGGAGCCGGATTTTATGGGACACACTCTTTTCCCCAAGAAAACTGGTTACAGTGGGAAAAGTGGGAATGATTTGCCTCATTAGGAGCGGAATGATTTGCCTCATCAGAACTGATGCACCCCACGCCTGAAGGTTTGTTCCAACAGGTTACAACGTCTGGAAGGTGATCACAGAATCCCACAGTGGTTTGGGTTGGAAAGGACCTTAAGGATCATTTAATTCCACCCCTGCCATGAGCAGGGACACCTTCCACCAGCCCAGGTTGCTCCAGCCTGGCCTTGGATGCTTCCCAGGGATGGGGCAGCCACAGCTTCTCTGTGCCAACCTGTGCCAGGGCCTGCCCACCCTCCCATGGAGGAATTGCTTCCCAACATCCCATGTGCAACCCCTGGAATTTGGGACTGTGCTGTTGTTCCTCTGGGGGGACCGCAGGCAGCTCAGAATTTGGGCTGGGGGTCGAGGGGGGACCGTGTGGGAGGTGGAGGATAAAGACGAGTGGGGTCGCACCTGCAGGAATGTGCCAGGGCAGCGAGGTGTGGAGGAGGCAGAGCCATTCCAGCCCGGCTCTGGCTGCGGGTGGCACTGCAGAGCAGGATTTGCGTCCCGGTGGGGACGGGAGACAGGATTTCCCTTTAGGAAGAGGTGATTTCGCGAGGTGGGGTACGAAGTTGGGTGGTCGGGGTTAGGGATGGGCTGCGAACCACAGCCAGCACCTCCCCTGGGGGATGTTGCAAGCGGAGAAGTCGGCGATCCCAGCGATGGGTTGTGCTCGGTTCAGAATTGTCTCTTTTGTGAATAAAGGCAGGATTTTGTGCAGAGTTCCTCCCGAAATCCCAGCGGTTTAGGGAAGGGAACTCATTAGCGAGGGGAACCCCCGGGGTTCGGGAAAGGGTGTGATTTGATTCTCCGGGAATCTGTGTCTCCTCAATGCCCGTGGATGCTCTCGTGCCCGTGGATTGTGCTGGGTGCAGGGCTCGCTGCCTTTGGCTCAGCCCCTTCCCTGCGGGTGCCCAGCAACCCAGTCACACCTTCAGCCGCGTCCAGCGAGGGGCTGGGGGGTCTCCGGGGGACTGGGGGGAGCATCGTCGGACCGTGGAGAGCCCGAGCGTGGAGCTGGTGGGGTGCGGTGCCCTGTTCTGGGAGCCTTTTCTCTCTGGGGATCTGGTGCCTTGGCACAATCGGGTCTGGCTGAATAGAAGCTGCAGCTTAAACAGACATAAAGCAACTCTTTCATGTGCCAGCCCTGGTTGCCTTGGCTCTTGGCATCGGCTCCCGATGGAGGCAGTGGAAGGATTGAAATGCAGAAGGGACGGAGGGAAAGGGAGAGAGAGAGAAAGAGGATTGATCCGAGGGTGGAGGGACAGATTCGTAAGCCCTCGATAGAATTTGGGTTTTTTAGCTGTCAAATAAGCTCATTCAAGGCAGCCGGAACAAGACCGAAGAAGGGGGTTTTGCAGCAAGAAACTGCAGCAAATGCAAAAGGCGGAGCAGGGGGATGGGTTGGCGAGGGGAGCCCCCGGTTTGGCAGGGAGAACCGGGGGGGCGTCAGCCCGACCCCGGCATGCGGGACTGGGGGGCACCGATCCGCCCCCGGCATGCGGGACTGGGGGGCACCGATCCGCCCCCGGCATGCGGGACTGGGGGGCACCGATCCGCCCCCGGGATGCGGGACTGGGGGACACCGATCCGCCCCCGGGATGCGGGGCTGGGGGACACCGATCCGCCCCCGGGATGCGGGGCAGGGGGGCATCAGCCCGGCCCCAGGATGAGGGACCGGGGGGCATCAGCCCGGCCCCACACCCCTGGGGAGCGAGGGATGGGCAGCAGAGGGGGAGGTGTAAGGCTGGAAAAGGGGATGTGGGGCTGATCAACCCCCCCTGCTCCGCAGGCGAGCCCAGGGCTTTGGGAGAGGAGCAGCTCCGAGCCGTGAAGTCGGTGCTGCCGAGGAGCGGGGTGAGGGGGGAGGATGCTCGAGTGTTCCAGAGTGTCTTTTTTCTTGTTATTTATTTATTTATCTTTAAGCTCTGGTGTCACGTTCGAGTTCTTTTCCTCGCCCCTCGATCCGAGCATCATTAGCACGATAATGAAGCTCCCGAACGCGGCGTTGAGGGGCCGCATTCCCTCCTCCCTCCCTTCCTTCCTCCCTTCCCCATCTTGCCCGCAGCTCCGGGGACCGAAGTACCAGGAGATGCTCACACACAACCAAGGGGAGGGTGGTGGTGGCGGAGGAGAGACAGCGCTGTGCCAGCCCTGCCAGGGCAGCAGCACCCCCAGCCCCCCGCTCGGTGGAGGGGGCACAGCACTTCCCACCCCCACAGTGCTCCCGGACCAGTCCCACCAGCATCAGTCGCTGGGAGCCGCGCTGGGAGGACAAGCCACAGGCTGGGGAGGAGAGGAACGGAGGGGGCTCTTTTAGCGATCTGCTGGTAACAAAATTTGCTTCATCACAAAAATTGTGTCAATATTATCAAGTTGTTTACAGAGGAGGGGGGGGCTGTGCCCGCAGATGTCTCAATAGCAGCGATGCTCTGTGTGTGTGTGTGTGTCTGTGTGTGCCAGACTCGATGCGAAATTGGGGGCTGGGGGACTCGTTCCTTAGCGAGAAACCCATAGTACATAAAAATAAACACTCTCCCAAAGCCGGATTCGTGGGGCTTGGTCCTGGTGGGAGGATGGTGCCGGGTTTGGGGGCAGCGCAGCCCCCCGGCAGATCCACCCGGTGGCCCCTCACCACAACACCCCCCGGCCCCTCTGCCCTCGCCGGCACTGAGAAGAGGGTCGGGGCTACGGGAGCGATGAATCAAGTGGCTAATAAAGAAGGATAAATCCCCGAGGAGCGTGCGGTGCTGGTGCCGAGGAGCTGGCTCGGAGACAGCCACCGGGAGGGACGCGCCAGCCCCAGCCCTCCTCTCCTCTCTTCTCCTCTTCTCTCCTCTCCCCGAGCTGCTGCCACACTTGGTTCATTCCAGCTGCAGAAGCTCAGAGCCTTCCATGCGGTGGGATTTTTTTTTCCCTGGGCTGAAATTTTTTTTAAAAAAAGAGGAAGGAAAAAGAAAATCGCAAGCCTGACCTGCCTTTTTTTTTTTTTTTTTCATTATTATTATCCCCCCCTTCCTCTCCTCCTTCTTCTTCTTCTTCTTCCTCCTCCTCCCCCCTCTTTCATTTCTCCTCTTCATCCAGCCAAGCCGAGGACTATCCCAATCGCCAAGGGGAAGGAGAAGGGGGGAAACCCCACCAAGAAGCAGCAGCCCCCCCCCAGCCCGGCCCGCTCCTGCTGCCCTTTGACATGCAGCCTCCCCTGGGCTGGGAGCAGCCGGGATGCAGCTGCAGCCTCGGGGGGCTTTGGGGGCACCTGGGACTCGTGGCTCTGATGCCGCTGGAGGTGAACACCTGGAT
>VXAU01005333.1:208145-224467 GCA_013399695.1 Formicarius rufipectus
CTGCCCGCACACGCCGGTGTGTCAGCACATGCTTCCCTGGCGCGGTGGAGCACGGAGGATGTTTTCCTCAGCCCTCCGGAGCGTGCGGTTCCCTTGTGCATCCTCGGGGGGGGAGGTTCCAGCCGTGGGGTGAGACGAGGTGGCTTTGTGGGAGCGCGTCCCCTTTGTCCGCGGGGTCACATTCGGGCGCAGTTGCTGCTCGAGGTGACCGTGGAAAACGCCAGCGGGGTTTTCCATCCCCCCCCGTCTCTCTCGTGCATCTTAATTCAGTGTTTTCGCTACCCTGGGGTCTGCCCGCAGCTCATAAAAGAGGTTTTGGATGCCTTGCGTGAAGATGGAAGCACTTTCCTCTTCTTCCTCCTGCCTTCCGAGTCGGCTTTCTCTTTACCCACGAGCTGTCTGGCCTCGGCATGGTGGTGGTTTTTATGAGACGTTCACCTCTTGGCTCGAGGGAGAGCAAAAGCAGACTCGAATTCGGCGGCAGCTTGCTCGTGTTTCCCACCTCATTCCCGCAGCTGCCCGAGGAGCAAAAGCATATGCGAGGACTCGGGTTTATTTCTGGTGTAAACAGCAAATATTTAGGGACCGTCCTCCTGTGCGTGTAGGAGAGGGACGAGTGGGAGAGCCAAATGTTTGGCTGTGGCTTCTCTGCACGCTGAGCAGTGCCCCGATTTTCACCAGTTCCCAAGTAACGTTGCCTTGTGAGCTGCCTCCGAGCCTGCAGGAATGTGTGTCTGGGTGGTGGTGTGTGGGGAAGCTGCTTGGGGTTTGGCTTGGGTGGTTTGTTGGGTTTTCTTGGGTTTTTTGATTTATTTTTTTTTTAAAAACTTTATCTGGAATGCAACACTGATTTTATTATGTAAGGCAGATCTCCTTTAAGGGGCTGGAGAATGAGGGTTGACCTCCTCCCGAGCACTCGTGCAGTGGAGCTGAACAGTTTTGCTGACTGGAAGTATATAAGGAAAGGGTATAAAACCCACCCTAACAACCTGCAGGTCCTAATTAAGGATGCATATCTCTTTTGGTGACTATTCTTCCTGTCTTCACCAAGTAGCCTTGTACACAGAGGGAAACCATTCCAGCAGCTTCTGTTGGGCTTTTCTAACCTAAGGAAACTGATGTAGAGATACCTAAATACATGATTTTCTCTATCAGGGGTTTAGAGCTTCTTTTCTTCTGAGCTGTCTGGAGCTTATTCAGACTGGATCTTCCACTGTACGTTGAGAGTACATAATCCTTTCTTCTCAGGCCCCTGCTCTCTTCTCTGTGCCTTTAGAGCTCTCTGTTCTGGATCCTTCACCCAGGGGTTGAGGCTCCGTGTTGTTTTTCTCTGTGAGCAGAAGATCTGCAAAAGCTTTTGAGTCCTCAGAGGTTTTTTTTCTTCTCTGCATCAGAGCCAGAGGCACTGATCAATAGCTCTTCTTTTTTCGGTTCTGACATCCCAGCAATGATGCTTTTGCCTAAGCAAGATGCCAACTTTGAAATCGTTGCCTCAGCGCTGCCTGTGCTGTGCTGCACCCGCAGTGAAGGCACCCGCCTTTTGCGGGGGCTCTGGTGGATTTTTGGGGGTGCAATCGCCAAAAACCCCTTCACCCTGGGCTGGCACTTCCAGCACCTTCGCTGAGGAAAGAATGAACCTCTGAAGAGCAAAGTTCCAAGCGGCTTCGTCTCCGTCCTCTCCCGGGGTTTGTGGAGGGAGCAGTAACCCCGCGTTCCCGTAGTGTGGCAGCAGAGTTGTGCGTGTGCAGCTCTCCACCAGTCCTTCTGGCCGCCTTAAAAATACAATTTCAAAAAAAAAAGGGGCCGAAATTCCTGCTCCCGTCGCATCAGCTGTGCCACGAGGCCAAGCCCTGATGCCCAGAAACGCCCTATAAAGCCTGGCACAAAGGCTGAGCCTCCCTCGGGCGCTGCTGTGCCCGAGGGTGGGATGCAGGAGCAGCGTTTGGGCACAGAAGGGCCGAGCTGGAGGGGAGGAGGTGCTTGGTGGGCTGGAGTTTATGGTGTCCGTGGGTAGTGGGGCACAGAGGGTGGGTTGGGCAGCTCCCCACTCGGGTTTAAGGCTGCAGTGATGTACAGGGGGCACTGGGGTGGCCCTTGGTGGTGGTCCATGAGCAGCCTCTTGGATGCACAACGGGGGTGATGCTCCTGAAATTCCATGTGTTGGTTGGCAATCAGGTGGGCACGGGAATGGTGTGCCCTCCTTCCTTGTCCTTTCTGGGCAATCAGCTGTGCACCAGCAGCAGGAGGTGCATTTGGGGTGTGCATGTGTATAAATGCACCCGAAATGTATTTGGAAGGGCTGCTCTGAAAGGGGCTCGAAGCCACTGTTGACACTGCTCAGCACCTGGTTTTGCACTGGCCTAAGGAAGGATGAAACATCATCCAGTCAACTGAAACCCGTTGGAATCCTCCTTTTTCTCGATGGAAAACAGTTCCTGGCACGCTCTTCCTCTGAGGATTGGGGGGGCAGGGAGCTGGCTGTGGGGTTTGGGTTGGAGGTCGGGATGTGGGCAGGAGCAGAGGGCAGGCAGGTTTGGTTGCAGGGGTTTAACCTCCACTGGTAGTTCTACTCAGCTGAGGGACCACGAGGGGTTCAGTGACACTCAGTGTTGCCCTGTGGTTTTAATTCTGTAAGGACCAGGGGTAGGAATGAGAGGAGACAGCTCAGTAGGAGGTGGAGTCTGTAAATCTGGGGGGGTTATATCAAACTTCAGCTACAGCCTTGAGCTGGAATGAGAAGTGGGGTCTGTCCAAAGACTCGTGGTGAGCCCTGAAGGGGACGCGGTAACAGCAAAGCAGCATTCCTGTTCCAAACAACAGGCTTGTTGTCCCTTCCTTCACCACAGTTTGCAACCAGGAGTAAAGCTGCTGTCACCCACCTACTGTGGCTCTCGAGGAGGCACCCAAGCAAAATGATGGCCTCCTTCCCTTTAAGGATGCAAATTGGTTTTTTCCTCTCCCGTGGTTCCTTCTTGCTTGTGAGAGGAGCTGTTGTGGGGTTTCACTGCAGACACACTGAGGAGAGGCACAGGTGTGTTGGAGAGCACGTGGGCATCAATCCCAGCTGGGAGTTAGGGGACTTCTACTCAAACAGTCCCATAACCGAAATCTGATTCTGCTGGGGTTGTTGTTCAGAGAGGGAAACAAAGCCTGGAGGGTGTTTGTGAGACAACAGGAGTTTGTGAGAGACCAGGAGCTCTGGGAGCAGGGAAGGTCCCTGGACAGCCCTGCCCAGGTACCCCTGATGAAGATCTCAACCCAAGGAGCTTTCCTGAGCCCATGGAGGGGCTGCACCACCACAGGGCGTATTCCTGTTGTCAGTCATCCCTTTATTGTGTTCCGTGGTCTGAAATCTCTGCTTGGGAGTTCTCAGTGAAGAACATCCCCATCCAGCACGTTCTGTGTGCCCATCATGATGGGGGGAAGAGGATCCCTTCCTGAGGAGGCTGCTGAGCAGGAGCCAGGACTCTTCTTCAAGCTTGGGCTGGTTGATCACAGTTCATAGACCACAGAATCACTCAGCTTGGAGACCTTTGAGATCATGCAGTCCAACCATTAACCCAGCACTGCTGAGTCCCCCAGCCATGGAATCCCTGTGTGCCTCTCGTGGCTCTGGTTTCCAAGGGGTCAGTTCTTTGGGAATTGCCAAATTCCACAGGTGTGCTCCTGTTCCTGCTGGTGCCCCCCAAGCTCTGCTTGGATTTGGCCTGGATCTCGACCAGAGGAGATTGTTGTGATAATGTGGAGGGTTAATTTTGGGATGGGGAGGGGGAAGGTCAGGCAGCCTTAGCTCTCTGTGCCCATAGCATTGTAAGGAAATTCCTACCAACTCCATTTTTATCCGGAGACAAAGGGCTGGAGTGATTTTTCTTTGGCTTTACAGAAATTCTAGCCAAGCTGTGCTTTGCTGAGTGGATTTTAAATAACACCTTTTTAGTCTTCTCCATGTTTTTTAGGCATTGGGAGGTTCACAAATGCCATGAATAGGCCTTGATTCAAATTAGCCTTTTTCCCAACAGAAAATAGAGCACTTTCCAATGGAAGGGGAAAGATGAGACTTTAAGGGCTGTAAAAGAGAAATTATTAAGTAGCAGAGATTCTGTGCTGCTGGAATTGCTCAGCCCAGCGTTGAGTTGTTCATTTGATGTGTACAGCAGCCAAAAATATCTGTGTAATCACCTTTACTGGCTCTAATATCCAGTGGTGAGTGATGAGAGGGTTAAGGGAATCAGACTTTAAAGGGAGTTTCAACCAGGTAAGGCTTTCTGCTCCTCCCAGGAAGGCTGGCCATGGGAGCAGAGGTGGCCCCATCCCTCCTGCTGGCAACTGGGCTTTTTTTAAATCCAGCTCAGGGTTTTGATGATGTCTGTACATTGTTGCTTAATAAAATATCTCCATCAAGTGTATTTGTGGGAAGGTCCAAACCGTGCAGTGCCTATTTGGAGCTATTGCAGTGCAGGAGTCCAGTGAGGGCTGGGTGAGAGCACCCGGTGTGTCTGCCATGGAGCCCAAGAGAGATTTAAAGGGTTTTCCTAAGGAATCACTTCCCCTGATGTCCAGAGGTTTCTTCCAGCACCAACCACTTCATGATAAAAGTCATGTAAGTCCTGAGAGGAGGAAAAACCTTTCAGACTTCACTTCCCAGGGATAAGTGATGGGATGAGAGGACACAGTGGCAGAGGAGGAGCAGGTGGGACAGCAGGAGGAATTTCTGCATGGAAAGGGTGGTCAGGCCTTGGGAGGGGCTGCCCAGGGAGGTTTGGAGTCCTGGAGTGTCCAAGGAAGCACTGGTTGTGGCACTCAGAGCTCTGGGCTGGGGGACAAGGTGGGCATTGGGCACAGGGTGGGCTGGGAGGGCTTTTCCCACCTCAGTGATTCCAGGATTCTGTGCCACTCTGCCCCGTGCACTGGATCCCTGCGGGGGATGCCCAAGGAGCTGCCTCTCCTCTGGAAAAGCTCCTCCATGGGCTGCAGGGGGGTCTGTGCCCCCCGAGGGATCTCCAGGGGCTGCAGGGGGGGCACAGCTTTGAGTCCTTCCCCCCCTGCTCCCGTGGGGTCCCTCCTTCTCCTCCTCCTGCTCCCACCTTGGGCTCTGTGTTGTTCTCCCATGGCTGCAATTCCCAACTGCCCCACACTCCTCAATTCTTCCCTCTGTTCTCCCAGAGCTGGCACTGGGATTCTTCATTGTCCCCACTCTGTCCCCCAGCAGGAGGTCCCTCCTGGCCCTGGCTGTCCTTGGCTCCACAGGACAGGGGCAGCTTCGGGCGTTGGATGTCAGAAACCACCCTGGCAGCCCCTCTTCTACTACAACTCAGCCACAGAACCCTCTGACACCACCACAGGGTGGGGAGATCTGCCGCTCCGTGGCTTTCTCTGGTTGAGGAGCAGCATCTCAGAACGGCAGCTGTGGTTGCCAGGGAGATGGTGTGTGATAGATGGTGTGATAGGGGGTTTAATTAAAAAATTAAATCCTTCCCCGTCGTTGACTGCCAAACTCAGCTGCAGAACCCACTGGTGGCCCAACGTTTGGGGGAGCTGAGGGGAGGGGAGTTTGACCTGCAGGAACACCCGGGCAAGGCGTGGCATCACCGTGGCATCACTCGGCACCCTGAGCAGCCCTGGGGCTGACCTGTGGAGGGAGGGGGGAACACACAGAATCCCGGGATCTCTGAGGTTGGAAAGGCCCTCCCAGTCCACCCTGTGCCCGATGCCCACCTTGTCTTCCAGCCCAGAGCACTGAGTGCCACGGCCAGTCCTGCCTTGGGCACCTGCAGGGTTGGGCACTCCAAACGTCTCTGAGCAGCCCCTTCCAATGTCTGACCACCCTTTCCATGGAGAACTTCCTTCTGAACACACCTGGAGTCAACCCTTGCCTGGCAGAGTGAACAGGCTGAACGATCCACAAGTATTGGATATAATTCTTGAGTGTTGGAGGAACCCAAGGAGGTGGAACCCCCAACCCAGAGGGACTTTCTGCCCACACTGCTGGAATTTGGCTGCTCAAACCAGGCTTCGCCAAGGACAACACAGGAGGAAGGCCACCAGTGTCACCAGAACCCAGCCTTGGCTTTGTACCTTCAAACAGGACTCGTGGGCTGCAGCTGCACCCAAGTTCTCAACCAACAAGAGTCTCAACCCTCGCTGGCATTTGGGCTTTCTCTTTGGAATTCCGGGTGTCCTCAAGAGGCAGCTCCTCCTCTCCATCAAACCAGGAGCAAATCTGCTGCATCTTAGATCCTGCTGGTAATTTTTCCCTCTTTCCCTCACCTAGGAAGACATTTCTCCTCCTGCTTCATTCCTGAGCAGCAGCAGTTTGTGCCCCAAGACGTGCTGGGGCACAGGGAAGGTGGGAGGCAGAGCCTGGGGCAGAAAGGCTTGGCCGTGGTCAGCCAGCAGAGCCAGAAGAGGCCACATCTCACTCCAGTGAGTCACCCCCCAAAAACCAGCAGAGCAAGGCCCCAGTGGTGCTCCTGAGATGGATTTGGAGATGCAGTCTGGCTGAGAGGAGGGCTGAGCTCTGCCCGTGCTGACGGAGGCGAAGGTGTTTTACACTGGAACAGAAACAATTTCTCCATCCATTTATCAAAGTGTCTGCAGTTCCCATTTCAAGGCAGATAAAGCAACAATGAATATCAAATAAAAGTGTCTTTATCTGTAACATTTTAAAACCAAAGGAAGGGAAGATTTGTTCCTTTGGCCTCTGGCATGCACGAGCTCTGTGGGCTGTGGAGTCTGTCCTGCCCTAACGAAGTGCCTTTATTTGGCTTTTTTAGCCCACCTGCGTTTCTTTCAGCGTGGAGATTTTACCTGTTTGTCAGCTGAGAGTTCAGTGAGGACCAACAGAGTGCCCAAACCACGGGCCCAGCCTGATAATCCCATGCCCAGAGCCAGTTGTATCAGGAGGTGCAGGGAGGGCTGGAAGAGCCAGGAGAGATGAGTCAATCACAGGCAGAGAATTAACCACGACTGGGGGATTTTCTGGTTCAGTGCCCTCCTGTTATTTGCACACCCTCTTGACTTGCAGGAGTCATCAGAGCCCAGTTCCTGCAGCTCCCCGTGGCTGTTGGCACTTGGAAACCCCTCAGGGTGTGAGTCCCCCTGTCCCTTCTGCAGCTGGGAGATGGGGATAAGCAGGATTGGCACCAGCCTGGAATGATTTCCAGATTTCCTGGGCACAGAGAGATCCCAGGAGGTTTGTGAGGAGCTCTCAGCAGACCCAAATTGCACCACGCTGATGAGCTGCCCAGGTTTCCCTGCTCTTGGTCCCCTCCCTTGATTGCATGGAGTGAATTCAACCATTTCAGGTCCAATTTGGGATTAATTGTGAAATGGCATTTTGAGGGGGAAGTTGTCCATCTGCCACTGCCTTGTCAAAAGAAGTCAGGAATGAAATGAAGTGCAGGACTTGCACAGGTCGCTCCGCTCCTCTTGCAATTCACGTGGAATTGCCTGCGCAGTTCTTCCATTTTATATCCACATTTTATCCAGATTTTAGAAGCCCAGTGTGCTCGACAGAGATGGGAAAGGGGGAGGTTCATACTAGGAACTTGCCAGAAGCATCAGGGGGCTGGATCCTGGTCTCCAGAAAAGCAGGTTGTTGGCAGAAAGGATGGGCTGGACCTTCTGCTTTTGACCTGCCCCAGCCTCTGCCTTTGAAGCAGCTGTTTAATTTATGTGAACTTCAGCCTCTTGTCTCCAGAGGGGGAAAATAGTCCTGTCCTAACAGCATCATCTAATTAATTCTGGAGATGAATGTCTCCAGGATGGCTGAGATCAAACAGAAAACTTGTTTCCTTGTTATTACTCCTGTTATTTGTCAGCAGTTTATCGACATCTTCGGAGTCAAAGTGGTGGAATCGGAGTTCGAAATCATTTTCCTGTGGCATTTCTGGCCCTGCTGTTGGAGTCAGATGGCCTGAGGTGGAGCTTTGTGCCTGAAAGAGCAGCATGAGTTGGGTTTCCTCAACACCCGAGTTGGGTTTAATTCACAGAGAGGTCCCTGAGGAGCTTTCACAGCAGGGAGTGAGGTGTTGTGGTGGCCCAGCTTGCACAGGATGTCCTGGATCTCACCCTGTTCCCTGTTCCTTCCCTCTCCATGCCTTGAAACCCTTTTCTGGCAGCAGGATTGTCCCCTGCCCTGGTTGCCCCATCACCTTTCGAGGCTCAGCAGTGCTGGGCACTTCAGGCTGGAGGGACAGAAAATGGTGGGACAAAGACACAACTCCTTCCTTTCTCCTTTGACCACTAAGACAAAGATTTCCTCCCAGGAAGGAGCTCTCCTTCCAAAGGGTAAAGGAGCTGGGGCTTTTCCAAAGTCCAGGCCATTTTCAGAGGTGCTTCTTGCAGCAGATTGTTTACGTCCCTCTGTTGTTGTTTGGTGTCCATCAGGGAAAGGTCAGGCACTGATCCCACCCCTGGACATCTGCCGGGGACCATCCTGAGGTGCTTCACTGCAGTGCAGCACCACCTGGAGAGGGACTTGGCTTGTTAATGTCACAATGAGGTTCACCTGCTGAAACAGCGAAGGGTTGGAAGGGTGGGGACTTGGTCCCTGAGACTGTGGGGACGTTCTGCCCAATGTGGGGACTTTGTCCCTGGGATTGTGGGAACATTCTTCCCACTGTAGGGACGTTCTTCCCACTGTAGGGAGGTTCTTTCCACTGTGGGGACTTTGTCCTTAAGTCTGTGGGGACATTCTTCCAACCATGGAGATGTTCTTCCTTCTGTGGGGACTTCATCCCTGAGAGTGTGGGAACGTTCTTCCCGCTGTGGGGATGTTCTTCCCAGTTGGATTTAACTCAACCTCTCAGGGCAGCAGTCCTGGACTGATGGGAGGGACAATCTGCCCATCCTGAGGGTCATTCTAGTTCCCTTTGGTCTTCTGTCCCACCAGTCCTGCAGCTCTGCAAAGGTTGGCAGACTCCTTCCCCCCCACCCTGTGTTGGTGTTCTTGGGTTGGTTGCTTTGATGCAAACGCTTTTAAAGATAAAAAAAAAACAAAAACAAACAAACAAACAAAAAACCCCAAAAACAAAACCAAAATACTTTCCCCTCCTTTTTTTTTCTTTTTGTTTTGTTTTGTTTTGTTTTTTTTCCCCAGTAAACACCCAGCTGAGGGCTCTTCAGGGAGAGTTTTTCCCCCCTTTCCTTTCCACGAGTGCCATTAACAAATGAGACTTTTGACAAAAAAACACCCAATTTGAACCTGGAGTCGATTCCATTCACCCCTTGTTAAGTCCTTGATGGAGAGCTGAGTAGATTGGAGAGGAAAGGTATTGATCTGCTTTGGGGCTTGAAAAAGGAGATTAAGTGGAATATGTTTGTGGGAGGAGAAATGAGCTTTGAAATGAGGGGAAAGGAAAAACCAAACCAGGACAACCTGAGGTTACCAGGAGTAAGTCGTGAGTTCCCAGTTAGGTGGAGGTCCCAGGACACAGGAACTGTAGGGAAATGACTTGGACTCCTCTGAAGGGAGTGGGAATGTGCAGTCATGGAGGGTTAGAAAACCGAGATTAAAGTGGAGCAGAGCAGGACAGAAATCAGTGTGGTTTTGTAGCAGCAGAGCATCCATCAGCTGCCAAGGTTATTGTCCACATTCCCTTTGGACAGAGGGACATTCACTGTTGGACAGAGCTCGGTTTTCAGCGCCCATGGCAGTGGTTGGAACTGAATGACCTTCAAGGGACCATTCCATGGTTCCCTGAAATGATAATTCAGGTTTTTAGGTGTAGACGGAGGTCCCAGGATACAGGAGATGCATGGAAATGACTTGGGCTCCTCTGAAGGGAGTGGGAATGTGGAGTCATGGAGAGGGAACATTTGGGTACAAGTCATGGAGGATTAGAAAATTGGGACTAAACTGGAGCAGAACAGCACAGGAATAAGTGTGGTTTTGTGGCAGCAGAGCATCCATCAGCTGCCAAGGTTATTGTCCAGAGAGAATCTGGACATCCATTGTTGGAAAGAGCTCGGTTTTCAGCGCCCATGGCAGTGGTTGGAACTGAATGACCTTCAAGGGACCATTCCATGGTTCCCTGACATAATAATTCAGGTTTTTCTGGTGTGTGTGTGTGTGAAATTCATGTGCAGAGAGACTGAACAAGCCCCATCTCATGGAAATGTGTCTCTCTTTCTCCAGATGTTCTGGAAGAAACCCTTTGCAGCTGTTCCTTATTTGGGGCATGTGGCTCTCCTGAGTGTTTGGTCTCATGGGGTGCAGGGAATTATTAACTTTTCTGTGCACTGACAGCCTCAGGTGACTTCCCTTGATTGCTCAAGGTGACAAGGAGGCTGCAGGTAATAAATATCAAGTGCTGCCACACTTGAAGGAAGTGGATCTCAAAGGGCAACTAACGGAATCAAGTAAAAATTGGATTTCTATCCTAAGAAAAATTCCCAGGAGAGCTTGCTTTCTGTTGGGCTCTTGTTGTGATTCAAAGACAAGGCTACAAGTGTGAGCTGCTGGTGGTACAAATGTCTGGCAGAGGGTTTTGTTGGAGGATCTCAAAGCACTTGGGAACACACAGAGCATTTCACTCCGTGGGGAAATGAGAATTGTGGCGCAGGAGGGGAGAGCTTTCATTTAAGAAGTGGAGTCTCTGCTTGCTCTGAGCAGGGTTTTTAATTGGTTTTGTCTCTGAAGGTGGGAGGTTCTGCTGTTGGAAATGAAATGGAGTCGTTTCTTTGGGGTCATTTCATCCAGAAGTTCTCTGTGGTCCCAGTTCTGAGCCCTGGGTGCTAAAAAGGGACCAAAGGGGGACTTGTGTGACCTCTGTGCTTTCCAGGAAGTAAAAGTATCCAAAAATCCAACCAGATTAAGCAGTGGGTGTGTAAAGAGGCAAACTGGAACCTGAAACTTGGTGGGGAGGGGGAGAAAACCCCTCTTGCAAGTCACTGAGAGCTTTGGGCAGGTTATTTAAACCCTCAGTTCTCCACGAGTGTAGTGATGGAGTTGGGGATACCGTGGGACTTTCAGGAGCTACAGAAACCTTTGACAAAAGGGAACCAGTTTTGCTGATTATCTGGGCTGGGGGTGAGGAAAGAAGAAATCCCCACTGTGTTCATCTTCCAGATGCACAGGGAAAATCAGAGTGAACTTCTAAGAAGGTCTTGGAACACCTTGAGCATTTTCATTGAGGTTTGGGCTCCCAGGGCAAGATTTTCAAGGATATTTAGGTGCCTAAGTAAGTGTAGACTTGCCCAGTGGGGGCTCTAAGGGGGTTTTGTTCACTGCACAGCTCAGGTGTGTTTGTGGGAGCTCCCAGGCAGCTCTCTGTAGTTATAAAAACAATATACATAGAATATATATATATATAAACCTGTCTGCAGGTTAAAAAAAAAAAATTTGGAATCCTGGTCCACTGAAGTTCTTTATGAAAAGGCACTTTTCCAGGAGGGATGTGTTCCATCTTTGTGTTTTGCCATCCTGCTGCAAATCCCGGAGTGCTGAGCTGGGGTTAAAACTCCTCCTGCCTTGGCACTGGTGGCCTGAGCTGAGTTCAGAGAAAAAACACTTTTCTTTTTGCCCTGACATTCTCCACCGTGTGGAGGGAGAAGCAGGTCCGGGCTGTGGGAGATGTAGATGGTGCCCTTGGTGATGTTCTGGGGTGCACTGGCCTTTGACGGAGTTCCAGCTCAAAGGGTGACTCTGCATTATTGATGACCCAGAAGGCTTTGATGGGAGGCTGCAGGTGAAGTTCAGACCCCGAGCAAGCGAATATTTAGGGGAAGAAGGGTTGGATTTCCCAAGCGTGGAGGCCCTTTCGCTGTTTGTTCATTTAAATTGTGCGAGCAGGAGTCGGAGCCGGACTGTGAGTAAACTGCTCACTGTTGGGGCTTGGCTGTGATGAGCTGCTAAACCACCGTGTGGGGAAGCGCAATTAGGGGCTGATAAATGATTCAAACCGGTAAACATCGGGGAAAGGAGTATTTAGAGGGCGGATCAAAGAGTGTTTAAAAAAACTGGAGGTGTCTGGGCTTGAAGAAGTCGATGCGGTGAAGGTGGATGGCTCTGGGCAGCGGGGCGAGGAGGGAAAAGGGAGACTTGGCTGATGCAGGAGCAGGATTTATCCCGGAGTTTGGGGCCCGCAGGGAGCTGTGTTTGCGCGGACTGTGATTTTCTCGGGGGAAAGGGATTTTATGTTCATCCGTTTCGCGGAAGAGGCGAGAACGACACGAAACAACAACATTTCTGCCGGAGCTCCGGCAGCTGAAGAGAATGGCAATACCCCAAAGTGCTGCAGTGGGGAGGAGACAGCCCTGGATGCTCCAGAAATGCCAGAGCGAGCGCCGTGCTGTTTGTTCGCCCTGAACTGGGCACTGACCGTGCATCAGCATCTGCTAAATTAGATCTCGTTTCTGCTGAGGAACAAAGTGCATCAGCTCACATTTCCGAAGCCCTTCCGAGATAAATTCAGTGTGCCTCTCTCTCTCTCTCAGCTCCTGCTGCGTCGCACATTCTCACGGTGTAAAGCGGCAGTTCCAATGCTCCCTGGGTTTCCACCACCACGGGTCTGACCTGCTCAGTCTGAGGAGCTGGAAGATGCTTTTTTGTACTCGTTTCCTTTGCACTTGTAGTGTCAGACAACCCCTTTGGTTGCTGTTTGCCATCTGACAGCTCCAAGGTTTGTAGCGACACGACAGGAATGTACCAATTTATCTGAGTGTGGAGCTGCAGGAATGCCACGTGAGGTGGTGAAACACAGTCCCAGCAGGGCTTTTGGGGGTGCAGCCCCCAGGGCAGCCCATCCTGGGGGGAAGTGTTGCTTATCTGGGGGAAAGGACCGTATCCTGCTGCTGTGGATGTGCTGTCTCCAATCCTGCTGCTTGTAGTGTCAGAAGAAGTCTGGGATTTGGAGTGCAAGGATGTTCCTCCTGCTGCCCTTCCCTTCTCCCTCCTCGTGGCAAGAGGCTGGTGAGCACCCAAGGGAGACCTGGAGGGGTTTGCAGCTCCTGCTGCAGAGGAGGCAGCCAGGGCTGCCTATAAGCAGCCTATAAGCCTCGGGTGTGGGTTTCCCTAAAGGATGGACTTGATGATCTTGGAGATCTTTTGCAACCTAAATGATGCCTTGGGGTGTGTTTTCTCCCCCCACCTTGGGATGGTGATCACTTTGGAGAAGGGCTCTGTGCCCTGGGCAGTGCCAGGCACGGTAATTCCCTCGTCCTTGGCTGGAAACTTGAGGAGCTGCTGCACAAAAATGGCCCTGTTGAATTCATGAGGAGATGCCCTCTCCCAGTTAAACCACTGTCCAGAACTGGGAGCAGCAGGAGGCAGGGCCAGGGGAAAGCTCTGTCCTCAGCATGGGCATCTCCCTCATCTCACAGGGCATGTGCCCACAAAGCCACCCCAGGATGAGCCCGTGGGGTGTTCCACCTGCAGGGAGAACGGTGGGAGAAGCTGGAATATCTACACAAATACATCTGGAATGACCCCCCCCCAGGACTGAGACCTCAGGGCAAGGCTGGGGATGGCTGATGTGAGGGAATCTGCCTGAGGAAGGTGGAGGAGGTGCCTCCTGTCACCCTCCAGGGCTGGAAAGAACTTGGCAGAAATTCAGGGGGAACGTTTTCCTCTGTCAAATAAGAATCCACCTGGACCTTATTCCTGCTGCTGGCCCAGAGGGCTGAAGGGAGTTGTTCCTGCAGTGTGCAGAGGGGAGCTGAGTGTTTCCTCAGCAGCCACACACCACCTTAGATAAGGTTTTGTCACTCCAGCCTCAGCTCGACTGACTCCAGGCTGGCAGCAAATTCCCAAAGGCAGGAATTCTGCCGCCCTTCCTGGATTTCTCTCCGTGCCTGCTGAGTTTTTTCCAGCAGCGACCAGTGTAAATGAAGTTCCCTCCTCTTGCAGCTGATGGAGAACACACTGTCCCCCAGTCTTGTCAGCTTTTGGAAAACCCTTCTTTGTTTGCAAGAAGCAATTTTCTTCTGTCTGTGCCTGGAGCTCCTCTGGGTCAACACGGTGAACATGCAAATATTTCAGTGGATCGATTGGACACGTCATAAAACTGTGACCTGTTCTCCTGTAACTTCTCTTTTCCCTTCAGCTGGATTTATATCTGTATTTCTGGCCTTCTGGCGCTCCCTAATTGGGCAGGAGTGGTGTGAGTTTGTGTTGATCTTGGAGCGTTTTGCCTTCCACCTGACCTTGGAAGTGTTTGGAACGTGGTGCCTCTGACCCTGGGTGTATTTACTGGACTTCCCTCAGCCTTGGTAACTTTGATGCCACCAGGAGAAGGAGCGAGAGAGCCCCTTTAATTTCCCAATTTCCTCAAATTGTTCTGATGAACTTTGCTTATGATTCAAGTAAAAAATGTGCAGGAGAGACAGTTCCAGCATCCCCCGAGGGCTCTTGAGTGTCGCTCTGCTTGGAGAAAAGATGCTTTGATGGAATTGGAGAGAGCTGAGCTTCTGGATCTTTGGCACTTGCCAAGTTATTAAACCAACCTGGGGTTAATTGACCCTTCTGTGATTAAGACTCCCAGCCCTGTGCATATTTCTGGCACTGAGTTAATGTTCTTTGCAGCAGGAAGTGGAGCTGAGGTGGAGGAGGGAGGTGGATTCCCTCCTGGGTGCTGTGAGAGAGGGAGGTGCCACGTGCTGTATGATCCTCCATCTGCCCTCGTTGAGGAATCCTGTGCCTCTCTCAGGGTAATCCCAGGTGGATTATGGGGCTGGCCTGGCTCTCATTGATAGAACAAACATGCCACACAAAGATTCCCAGGGTAGTAAATATGAGGGCCCATTTTAGATTCACAGAGCCGTGAACTTCCTCTCGCAGACAGAAGTTCCACCAAGCGCTTTGGCACCAAAGTAGGTCAATCTAATTATAATTGGCTTTAATGAGCTCCACTCTGCCGTTCTTTACCTGTAGCTGGTTGGCACTCAGAAGTGCAAATGCCTTTGCTGCCTTTGAAAAAGGCAAGGAGAAATCAAAGAAGTGATTCCTACTCTAATTCCTTTCAACATGAAAGGCTCCGCTGTCCCCAGCACTGGGGGTAAACAAGGCAGCAGCAGTGGGAAGAGCCAGAGCAGAGCAGGGAGGAGCAGCAGCCAGAGAAAAGGCTGGAATTCTGCTTCAGGACCCCCCAGGATTCCCCCTGCAAGCCGTCTGGGATGGGGCTTTGTGTGGAGGGCTCATCCCAGTGAAGCCAGTGAGGGTCGCACCAGTTTGGAGGGAATTCTTTGTGTCTCTCTGAAGGCGTTCCGTGTATCAGTGAAGGGAGAGGGGAACACTGAGGAGAACTTGCCAGGCTGTTCCCAAAACGCATTTATGTGCCTGTTTCCCACGAGAGGAGAGACTCTGGAATCTCCAGAGCTGTCCGTGGTGCTGGTCGGTCTTTATCTTTGGGATGGAGCCTTCGCAGGCACCACTGTGGGGAGGGAAAAAGGATTCGAGGGAGGTGCTAAGTGTTCACCTGGTGCTTTTGTTCTCAGAAGATGTGGCTGTTCAGAAATAACCATGGGAAGATCTTTGCTGAGCCTGCAGGAGGAGCAGGAACTTCTCAGAAAAGGGGTGGGAGGAACCAGCAGCACCAGAAGGCTGGTCTGGCCGAGGGTTTCTTACCTCTGTGCCCCCATCAGGTCTGACGTGGGGCACGAGGTGGTCCCGGTGGTGGCTTTTCCTCCAAATAGCTATTCATGCAATCATGGAATGGTTGGTTGGTTGGAAGGCCCTTTAAAGGCTGGTTTGTTCGGTCAGGCCTTGGACTGTGTCCTGCTCTTTCCTGGAGTCAGGACAAGCTGAATTCCTGATCCTTTGCCACTCGGTTTTCCTGCAGCCTTGCCCAGCCAGGCTCAGCTGGTGACTCAGCTCCTCATTATGTATTAGGGCCGTTGTGGATTTTCAAGGTGAAGGGGGTGGGTGGTGTCTCACTGTCTGCACCCCCCTCGTGTCTCTCCTTGAGGTGCAATAAAGGGTGAAGGACACACCAGCTTTGGCTTTGTCACTGTGCTGCTCTGTGGCCTCCTGTTTGAGGCACCCAGCGTGGCCAGGCTGGGGGTAAATCCCCTAAAGCTCAGAGGGTGATGAGGAATGTGGTGGGGTTTGCTGTGGATAAAGGTCTGAGGGAGCCCCTGTTCCCAGGAATATCCAGTTGTTGTTATCCCACTGTGCCCCCAGCCAGTGGGCTCCACATTCCTGCAGATGTGTCTTTAGACTTGGCCTTTATCAGTTTGCTGGGAAGAAAGAAAGGGGGTGGGAAGAAAGGGGGTGANGAGGTGGGAAGAAAGGGAGTGGTAAGAAAGGGAATGGGAGGAAAGGAGGTGGGAAGAAGAGGGGTGGGAAGAAAGAGGATGGGAAGAGAGGGAATGGGAAGAAAGGG
>VXAU01005333.1:224528-272401 GCA_013399695.1 Formicarius rufipectus
GGGGGTGGGAAGAACCCTGCGTGGCGGGGGGGGTGTTCAGGGTGGGTGTGCCCCCCTCTGACTCGTGCTCTGTGTTTCTCTCCCCCCAGCCCAGAACTGCAGCCACGTCCTGCAGGGCCCAAACGGGACCGTACAGAGCCCGGGCTTTCCCTACGGGTACCCCAACTATGCCAACTGCACGTGGACAATCCGTGCTGAGGAGCAGAGCAGGATACAGCTGGTCTTCCAGGCCTTTGCTCTGGAGGAGGACTTTGATGTGCTCTCTGTCTTCGATGGGCTGCCTCAGCAGGGGAACCTGAGATCCAGGTAGGTCTTCGTGGCGGATGGTCCTCATGGGAGTGGGGCTGGGCTGGGCTTTGTGCTGCACTAAACTGGGAGGGTTCCTCCACCTCTTACAGCTCTTTGGGTTTCTTATCCCTGAGAAGGTTTGAAGCTATAGAATCATTGAATGGATGGGGTTGGAAAAGCCCTCTGAGATCATCGAGTCCAACCCTGGATCCAACTCCAGTCCCTTTCCCAGATCATGGCACTGGTGCCACATCCAATCTCAGTTTCAAACCCTGAATCCCCCCGCTCTCTGGGCAGCCCATTCCAATGCCGGGTCACTCTCTCTGGAAAGCATTTCTTTCCAATATCCACCCTAAATTTCCCCTGGCAGAGCTCCAGCCCTGCCCCCTTGTCCTATTGCTGTTCCCTGGGAGCAGAGCCCAACCCCACCTGGCTGTGACCTCCCTTTAGAGAGTGAGGAGGTCACGTCTGAGCCTTCTCTTCTCCACACTGAACCCCCCCAGCTCCCTCAGCCTCTCCCCACAGGACTTGTGCTCCAGTCCCTTCCCCAGCCTCGTTGCTCTTCTCTGGACCTGCTCCAGCCCCTCAAGATCCTTCCTGAGCTGAGGCCCCAGAACTGTTTCTCTGAATGTCTGATGGGAGTGATTTCTCTGGACTTGTTCTAGACATCAATTAGAAACTGGAGAGGGAGGGAAGCAGAGCTGATGTGCAGCTTCCCAGGATCCCAGCGAGATTCCCTGAGTGGGAGGGAGGCTGAGGGGGCTCAGCTACAGCTCTGCCAAGTGCCTGGAGATCCTTCCCCACAGAATTGGAGTTGCTCCATCACTGAGTCTGTTCAGCAGCTGCACAGGGAGGGGGGATATTCTCCCACATGTGACCAAACTGTTGGGTCTTGAGGGGTAAGAAGTTGCTGAATGACATGGTTTAGTAGGAAATCTCTTCATGTGAGGCTTTCAGGTACCATCCTGGGATTAATGAAAGGTTTTATGGGAGGCTTATCTTGAAAATAGAATGGTGTGTTGCTGTGGCAGCAAAGGTTTTGTGACACCTGTGCACGTGAAGGGGTCGTGGTCTGAGACCTCCACATGTTGGGCACAGGCTCTGTGGTGTAGCTGGTGGCTGATGCCAGTCTCACATCCCAAACCTCCCAGAAACATCCAGAGTTGGAGTCCTGACAGGAATTCTGGAGGCCTGGAAATCAGTGTTGCTTTGTACCCCTTGAGTTTAGGACAACTGCCTTGACCTCAGTGTCTTCTCTAAGCCAGGTGGAAAATGTGAGTTACACACTGGTGAAAATCAGCTCTTTATGGAATGATTTCAGTTATGCAAATAAATCTTATCTTCATCTGGCAACTGTGCTTGAGAGTCATGTTAATTATGGGGCCTCATCATTTAATCAGGAGAGGCAGCAAAGTGCTTTGCTTTGGGTATCGTGGCAGGGGATAAAATCTGCTGTAAAATTGGGCTCAGGGAGCTTTGCTTGGTGAGACGTTAATGCTGCCCTGAGCTTCTCCTGAGCATGGTGTGGTCGTGGACAGCAGGGACAGAAAGGGGCCATAAAAACTCTGAGGTCCACGTTCTGCCCTGGGGATTGGTGGCCCTGCACTGGGGGAAGGTGAGGGGACAGACAAGGTGCATCCCCGGGGAGCTTCACGTGCACCCTGGGGAGGTGGATGTGTGTTGTGGGGAGAAACCAGGAGCAGAAGCCACGTGAGAACATTTCATGGGTAAGGAGGAGCTGAGGTGTTTAGGAAATGTGTGTCTGACTGTAATACAGGAAGGAGAAATAAAGGGGGAAGAGAAAAAGGTCCTGAGGAGGCTTTTGAGAGCACTTAGAGAGGACTTGGAGAAGTAAGACAGAGATGGACTCTTGCATGGTGCACTCTCACTTTCTTCCCCTGGATGTTTCCAGATCAGTGACACCAAAGCCTGGAGTTTGCTCCTCTGTGCTTGTCTCTTGTCTCACTTCTTTGTTCAGCTAAAACTGGTGTTTGGGCCGTGCTCTTGGGTGCGTGGTGGAATTCTTGGGCCTGGAGTTGGACTCTGTGATCCTTGTGGGTCCCTTCCCTCAGGATATTCTGTGGCCCTGCACTGCTATTTTTGGTGCAACAATCTCACCTCGTTAAACTCTGTTGCCAAACATTGTTTTGTGGTTTGGTTTGGTTTGGTTTTTTGTTAGTTTGTTTGTTTTGTGTCATTTTTTGTTGGTTTGGGGGTTTTTTAATTTTTTTCTTTTTGTTTTATTTCTTTTTCTTCCCTTTCTCCCCTCTCTCTCCTCCCATGGCCATCAATTTTGCTTTTATCCCCTGCCTGCTTCCAAACGTGCTCCCCTCGTCACTGAGATGGGTGGCCCCGTGTCGTTCCTCGAAGCTCACACCACCAGGAGGGCACCCAAAATGAGCTGTGAGCAGGGGCAGAACAAGGGGAAACTCGTGGCTTTGTTCCTTCCCCTCTTGAACGTGTGTTTTGGAGCAGCACTGATGCTTCTCATCAGGTCATGGTTGCCTCTTTTCTCCTCTCAGGGGAAGGGAAGGATGTTGGTGGTGTCTCAATACCTGCTCTTCCACTTAAGACTTGGACATCCAAGAACCTGCTTGGCCTGATGTGCCACAGGGCCATGCCCACGTGCATGACCACCCTGGGCTGGTGGAAGGTGTCCCTGCCCATGGCAGGGGGTGGCACAAGATGAACTTTCAGGTCTCTCCCAACCCAACCCAACCCAACCCAACCCAACCCATCCTGGTGTGGGTTTCTGCAAGGGGTTAACAGTGGTGCTCTTCATGGTCTGCCAAACACCCCGTTGGCTTTGCCATGCAATGTGGTGTGAAGGCTCCCTAATAGAGGAGAGCAGCCCTGATGCAACGAGGCATTTGCTAATCAACAGCTTTACTGGGTCGTAGGGAATTTGCACGGCGTGTTTGTGATGAGGTTGTGAATATTGAATGTGTTTCAGGGTCTTAATTGAGACATCCAGGGCTGTTGTTGCCTTTCAGGGCAGTGACTTTGCTTTGTTTGCTAAAATCAAAGTGTGTTTCCAGGCCCTTTCTAGCTCAGCTTCTCTCAGACAGTTTAGTTTTTAGAAGCCCAGACTGGTTTGGGTTGTGAGGGACCTTAAGGGCCATTTAATTCCATTCCTTGCCATGGGCAGGGACACCTCCCACTAGCTCAGGTTGTTCCAACCTGGCCTTGGACACTTCCAGAGGTGGGGCAGCCACAGCTTCTCTGGGCCCCCCAACCCTCCCAGGGAAGAGTTTCTTCCATAGATAACCTGAATTTCCCCCCTCACAGTTTGAAGCCCACCATTCCCTTGCCCTGTCACCACAATTTTCCTGATTCTTGGATTTTCTGTGAAACCCGAGAGCAGAGATGGCAGGTTTGTCCCTCCCTGGGCAAGGGAGATGAGCTTTGTAAGGTCCTATCAGCGCCTGTCCATGACTTCCCATTCTCTCCCAGCACAGTTTGTGCTTGTTGCACCACACCAAACCCTCCCCAAAGCTCATCCTTCAGGATCCCAACACTCAGAACTGCTGTGGGATCAGGGAGGTGTGTGGAGTCACCTGAGGTGACCCCAGAGCAGCCTTTCCCCATTCCCATTGTGCTCTGATTGTGGCATTGTTCTGAGGTGGCTCCAGTCAGGTCCCCTCCCTGATTTCCTTCCCCCCGTGCTGGGCTCAGAAAGTCTGCAGAGCCCTGACTGGAATGTGAATATCTGGAGTCCTTTAGGGGTGGGGGATGGCTGTGGGGTTTGGGAGCCTCTGCACCTTTTGGTGTCACTGTCACCTCCTGAGGTGACCAGGAGGTGTTGGCAAGAGCACCACTTGAGTTCCCTGAGCTTTCTCATCTGCTGGTAATCCTCAGGACATTTTTAATGTGAGAATCCTCAATGAGCTGTAAATGTGCTGATCTGAAGTTCCAACCTTGCATTCTGTGCTGGTTTGGAGTTAACCCGGCAGGAGAAACGAATCCAACTTGGGATGGGATTGCAAGTCAGAAGAACAATTTAATAAAACATCACAAAATACACTGAGACAGAAGGGAAATCTCATTGACCCACAAAACCAGATGTCCAGCCCAGCCCAGGGGGGCACGAGCAGGTTGGAGCTCACCAACCCCTGCGCTGAGCACCACGTGGGGGCCCTGAGTTCAGAGTAAAGAGAAAGGAAGGAACCTGCTGGTGACAGTGATGTTGCAGTCTGGTGGCAGTCCCAGTCCTGTTGAGGTTCTGCTCCTCCTTTGGATCTGAAGAGAGATCCCAGTCCCCAAACCCCAAGCTGATCTCTGCTTGGGCTCAGATGGGAACACCCAGTCCCTCCCCCTTTTTCTTTTTTTTGTTCCCCCTTTTGAAAACTCCACTTGAGAACTCAAGAGAGAGAATTTGGGATGTTTTCACTCACTTGGAAATGTGCTCAGCAGTGCTGGAGCGGCTCAGGCTCTTCCAGCCCGTGAGCTTCCCTTCCCGAGTGCTGTGGGCAGGGAATTGTGTCATCCTCCGGACTCTCTGCTGTTCCAACAAAACTTTTCAGGGATACTGAACCCATTTGCATAAGGAAATGTTTGTTTTAGCCCGTGTGTCAAGAAAAACAAGGTGGGTTTGTTTTTTTTTTTTGCAGCCAGAGCCCGGGCAGCACCGTGGGTGTTGCCACAGACCTTCCCAGGAGGTGGATGTTTGCACAGCTGTGAGGAGCCTTCCCATCCTGGGGATAATTTTCCAGACATCCCCACATCTGCAGAGTGTGCAGGATGAGGGGAAATGTTTGCCAATCATCCCTGCAGTGGCTTCATGTTCCAAGCAGGGCAATCTCTGCTGCTGGCACGGGGACCACCTTAGTGCCCAACTCACATCCCACAGCGTCTCCTCTTCCAGTTGCTCCTGATTCCAGGGCCTCATCCTTCTTTCCCTGACAAGTGGATGGAGGAGGGAGAGGAATTGCCATCCTTGTGCTGTGTGTGCAGTCAGAGCCCAGATATTTGGCCATATTTAATCGACTGAAAGGTGGTGTCTTTTGTTTGAACTCCAGAGGAGGAGATCCTTGTGAGGAGAGTGGAGTGATCTGCTGGGGTGACCCCTTTGCAGCTGCACCAGCAGAACCTGAGCCTCTCCTGCTTCTCCTCGATAACCTTTTAATTACTCCTTGGAAAATCAGCCTGGGTGACTCGTGGTTAATTACCAATCAAGATCACAAAGCTTTTGATCTCAAAAACAGAGGTGAGGGAGGGACAAATGGAACAGGAGTGGAGAGAATTCCCCCCTCCATGTGTCTCTCCCTTGCGGAGATGGGGTGGAAGAACCACCTGGGGTTCTGTCTGCACAGGTCCTGCCTTTGCTGGGGCTCCAGGCTCTGGGAGAAACTCCTGGAAAAACAGCATTTCCCACCTGGGGACACATGGAACTTGTGTTTGGGATTGGTGTGGGGTCACCCCTGGGCCTGTCCCATGTTCCTGTGTTGCTGCCTCAGATCCCCAATGTGAGCAGAGTTCCTTTTGCTAAGGATAAAGGTGGATAAATCCCAGGGCTCCCAAAATCCTCCTGTCACCTCCAGTCAACTCCAGAGGCCAACCTCCCCTCCCCCTCAGCAGAGCCTTTTGTCCCTTCCCATTAACTCCCTGGGAAAGAAAACCACCACAAAACCCCACTTAAATTTATGTTCTCTGCTTTGTAGAATAAAATCCACTCCTTTCTTTTTTTTTTTTTTCCTGGGAAGGGGCTTATTTGGGCTCCTCCAGCCTTTTGCCTGTTGTTTTGTTCCGGGGAAGTGCTGAGTGTTTAAACTTCAGCTGTGGGATGACTGCTGGAATAGATCTGGAAGTCTGGGAGGGAGAGGAGTTAATGCAACTGCAGGAGGCTCTGCAGCTTCCAGGGGCTGGAGTCAGCTTTTCCATATTTATTAGGAGAGGCTGCATGATAAAAGCAGCTGATTAAATCCGAGTGGGATCTTTTCCCCTGGCACCACGAGGAACGTGGTGGGTTTGGGAGGAGGCTTGGCACTGATGCTTTGAGAGGTGGGGAGGTGAGGGGATGGAGCTTTGCCCTCATTCAGGGGTTAAATTGGGCCAAGCCACAGCCCCCGGTGGTGCTTCTGGTGCTCAGAGGACACTGAGGAGGGGCAGGTGCTGCTGACCCTTCCAGGAGCAGAAGGTCCTGGAGCTGCTCTGCTCCCTGGGCAGATCCCTTCTCCCAGCTATCCCAGCACTAGAGTGGCACCATCACAACATCAGGGCCCTCCTGGCCTGAGGACTTTTGTATTTGTTCTGTTTCTCTTGCATTCCAGGTTGTTTGGGACGTCTCTGCCTGTTCTCAGGCTGCAGGAGCTGGGGTTGCTCTGAAGGGCTGCTGTGAATCCCGGGGTGTTCCCACCACCTCACCGGGGCAGCACATGGTGTCGGTCACCCCTTGCACTGTGTTTAGCAATAAATAAACCTTGTGTGATTTTCGAGGGGGTTCTGAGAACTTATTTACTCAATTTCACACCCCTGATGACTTTTTTCCTTTTTTCTTTTTTTTATTTTTAAGAAAGACAGAAATAACCTAAATCTGCCAAGTCCTCAATTGAAGCCTCTGAGCTGTTCTTGGGTTGTGTCCAAACCTGCCTTTGTTTACTCCCAATGTCAGCTCAGATTTGCCAGGGGGTTACTGAAATTCTGTGAACTTCTCTGTGAATTGGTGCTTTTGCTTCTTTTGGTTTGTCACAACAAGACTGGGAATGGAGATGCCAGAGTTGGTTGGATATCATGGAATTGTGGAAGGGTTTGGGTTGGAAGGGACCATCTCATTCCACCCCCCCACTCCAGCCTGAGAACATCTTGGAACCAGGAGCATGGAAGGGGCACGATAAAACTAATAAATGACATCCCACTCCATGGACTTCCAACTCCATTCCTTTGTCTGGAAAATCAAATTTATTGACATTTGATGCTTAGTACCTGTTCCAGCTTGAGCCATGAAGGCCTAATATATTTGAGCTGGCTGTGCTGGCTTTAGGCTCTATAAATAACTCTTTTCCAGTGGGAATTGACCCAAACCCCTTTTTAAAGGAGTGAAGAAATCCATGCAGGCTGGAATTTATGGGCTCTGTCACTGTCCCTGGAGACCATGGTGGTTAATGAAGCTTTGTCAGGGGCAGAGGGAACCAAAGGGCTCAGGGACGGTTTGATGGATTGTGCTTGGCTTGGAAAAGGGAGGGAAGTGCACTTGATTCCCCAACCCTGGGACTGAGAGCTGTTCACAGAGTGCTGGGGAAAATTTCTGGAAAAATGGAGTGTGTGTCATTGGGAGAAGCTGAGGAACAGGGAGAGATGCTGGTTTATTTGTATTCCCTTCTGCTTGTTCCTGCCTTGATAAGAGAAATCTGTAATAACATGTGTCAGAGCCAATGGATTAGATTATTCAGGTGCAACTTAATTATCCAGCAGCTGAGCAGAGGGTTGGTTGGGATGGGAGAAAATGGGTCATGAGACATGAAGAGAGAACATCCAAGGAGGGACCTACGGGGTTCTGCAGGTGTTTGGTCAATCCCTGCTCAGAGCTGGGCTCCAAAACAAAAGTGTGGGATCTGTAGCAAGGCTGAGAGCAGCCCTCAGTTAGGATTTCATGCCCCTGTGCACAGGCGCTGTGCTCTGAAAGGGCTGTGACCAGAAAACACCACTTGGATCTGTACAAACGCTCCAGGGCACTGTTGTTTCAGGTCCCACTCCACTCCCAGGGACTCCTGGGGGGACAGGAGCTCTTCCTTTCCAGGTGAAGGACTTGTTCTTGTAGCCCTGAATTAAAAGCAACAGCTGCAAAGGGGGATCCTCTCAGAACAAGGGCTGGGAGCAGAAGGCACGATGCCAAAAGCTGCCTGCAGAGAGCCCAGAGCTGCCTGGGGTGGGCAGGAAAAGCCCAGTGCATGACCCAAGTCCTGCTGGTGAGAGCAGGATAAACCAGCAGGATAAACCAGCAGCCCCTGCTCTCCACTGGGTGCCTTTGGGAAAGCTGAGCCAGCCATTCCTTGGGTGTTTCAGGAGGCCACTTTAATTAAAACGAGACGTTGATTAACAAAAGCGATGCCACTCCCTCCGTTCCGTGCTTGGGAGAAACCGAGTCCTTAATCCTGGGCCTCCTGATGTCCCTGTTCCTTGCAGCAAGGAGGAGGAATTGCTCTTCCAGCTTGCACAGGCAGTGGGTTTGATGCCCAGGGAGAGTCAGTGCTGCTTTACTGACACCAAAAGTGGCCTGGCATCGTGGGCATCAACTGTGTGAACTCTGCCAGCAACTGGGAAATTGGCTTTAATGAGGCTCTTGGGGCAGAACCCGTCAGGTTTCATCAGTCAGGGCTCAAATCTGCCCCAAATAATATTTGGAGCTGCTAAATTAGGGCCAGAGGAAGGAGGGCTGGGGGATGCCAGGGGCTGGGGGTGAGGTTAAGGAGGGATTTTTTGGGGGCTGTGTTTGTGCTCTGGGCAGTTCCTGCAGGGCATCTCCTGGGCATGATTTCATGTCTGTGGGCTTGGATTTTACCTCAGGAAGGTGGGAACCATCCCAACCTTTGCCGTGGCACATGTTGGACCTGTACCCACTTAATAACCTCATCCCTGGGGAGGATTCGTAGAAATTCCCAGCTTATCCACTGGCAAACACTCCAAAAGCAGCCACCTTGGTGGCTTTCATTAGCTGGGAAAGCAGATTTTTGCCCGTGGTCTTACACTGCTTCCGTGTCCAGCTCCATGCAGTCTGTAGAATGCTCACACCTTGCCTGATATTTTACTCCAAGGTTCTCAAAACCTGTTGTAAACATTCTGGAATGGTGTTTTGGGCTGTCTGACAGCCTCAAACACCAGGGAATCACAGAACTGTGCCAGGGAAAGGGAAGGGTTGGATGAGTTCGGGATCGTGGAGCTGCCCCGGGCAGGAGGGAACAAGGTGTGAAGCAGAGGAAAGCGGTCTGAAAATCAACCAAGAACTCCAGGAGGAGTTTTGCTCCTGAGCCAGAAGGTGTTAAAAGCCCTGGGTGGTTGTGCCCGGGATTTTTAGGATGCAAGCTGTGCCAACCCGTGCCCCTGAGCCCCGGGCAGGGGTGGGCAGTGTCCCTGGGCAGGTTTGCAGCTGCCTGGCACGGGGAGTGGGATGAAAGAGCTCCAGAAAATGAATTCTTCATTTCATGATTTCAGAGAGTTTTGCATTAATTCTGTGTTTTGTGTTAATTCTGCCATTTCAGTCCGTTTTTGCTCCCAACCCTGTGTAGCTCAATCGGTGCTTCCCACAAAGAAACCTTTGGGAAGGACCAGTCCTGCAGCTGGAAGGAATAAATCGAATAATCTGTCTATGCTGGAGGATTGAATCAGTAAACTTTGTTTAGTTGAAAGGAAATATATGGCCAAAAGGGAACCCTAAAGCTCATCACGAGCTATGAAGTGCCTGCCTGGATGGGAAGCTGTGGACTCTGCAGGGGCAGAGACGTGTCAGGGGGAAAGGTCAGACACGCAATGAAGGCGTTTCAGAGACCCCAAGGGGTGAAGAAGACCCCTACCCAAACTGTCTACTGAAGACCAGAGACAACCGGGGGTGGTCTTGCTCCCTGAAAACTCAGCAAGGTGAAACTGGAGGTGCCAGCTGAGCCTCGGCAGGGCCGGACCTGGAGGGGTTCGATGTATATACCCTGAAACAACAGAGTTTGGGGATCGCGGGTCTGGCGAGATTATCACCCGTGGGAGAAGGGTCATTACGGCTCGTGTCAGGGACGGCCAAATGGGTCATTACAGCCCCATGAAGGGGATTGTCGTTATTAGACCCCCATACGGGTAATGTGAATTATGGCACAACTCGTTAGATTCTCTGTTTCGCCATCAAGGCAATACTTGAATTATGGTAGAACTGTTCAGTTTCTCTGTTTCTCTATCAAGGCAATACTTGACTGATGGTTTAGTTCCCCTGAGCCCTTATCAAGGAATGCGTGAATTAGAGCGGAGGGAACCGACACAACAAAGAAACACATGTTGAAGACTGTTTAGCATCGCCTTGTAAAGTGTGTGTGTAGATGATGTGATGAGCATGTGCGAAGTAACGGGATAAACTCCCCACCTGCGGTTTTTGGGGAGCGAGGACTCCGCTCTTTGCTTTCGCCATACAATTAACTCCGATTCAAAAACCCATTCGGCTCTCTCACGCCCGTGTTCCCGGCGCTGCTCGCATTAAAGGAATGCTCACTTCCATAGGAATTCCACGACCTTGGAATGAGCTGGATGAGGTTTTTTTGGCTCCAGTGACGTTGCCCTTGCTGTCTTGCAGGCTGACAGGGTTCCAGCTGCCCGCTCCCATCGTCAGCACGGGCGCTCTGCTGTCCCTGTGGCTCGTCAGCGACTACGCCGTCAGCGCCCAGGGCTTCCAGGCCAGCTACGAAGGTGAGTCTGCCCAGCCCCCAAGCCCCAAATTTGGCTCTTTGGGGTGCCAAGCACAGCCCGTGCCAGGGACGCACACCCGAGGCACGGAGGAGCGCCTGGTTCTGGTCTGATTTAATGCCGCTCTTCCGGAGCGCGAACTGCATCACTCCCGAGTGAGGATGCGTTTCTGCCTCTCAACATCTGCGCTCAAAACATCCTTAAAAGCTTATTGAGTTCCCTGGAATGTCAGCGAGGATGGGCGGTGCGGGCTTGGCAGAGGGAGCTGCCCAAATTTAGCTCTTTGGGGTGCCAAGTGAGGGGGCACAGCCCGTGCCAGGGACGCACACCCGAGGCACGGAGGAGCGCCTGGTTCTGGTCTGATTTAATGCTGCTCTTTCGGAGCGCCAATTGCCGGTTCTCCCCAAGTGGGGATATGTTTCTGCCTCTCAGCATCCGCGCCCAAAATATCCTTAAAAGCTTATTGAGTTCCCTGGAATGTCAGCGAGGATGGGCGGTGCGGGCTTGGCAGAGGGAGCGGCAGGGCTGCAGCAGGAGCAGTTGTCTGCGTGTCCTCTGGGATATATGGATTAATGCCCTTGGATTTACATTCTCCTCCCTTACTGGGAATGCTGGTGGTGGGTGATGGCTGTGGGGACAGGTGAGGAGCCAGGACAGGTGAGGAGCCAGGACAGGTCTCACCACGGTAAGAAAAGGCAGATCCTGTTTCCCACTGAGCGACTCCCGGCCGGAGCTCCTGTCCGTGCCCGTGTTCAGCACTCGAGTCCATCGCTTCAAATTCCCGGCCCACCAGCCTCTTCTTGCACTTTCTTGACATTTCGAGTTCGGTTTTGGTGGGGTTTTTTGGCATTTACACAGTTTCTTGTCCCCTTCGTGCCGGGGTTTTATCTCCCGCACGCAGCGGGTGATGCTGTGCAAAGGCTCCTTCCGGGGCTGCCCTTTTAGTCACGCGTATTTTAAACTCTCCGAAGTTTATTTGACTGGTGATAAGGAGGTTTTAAAGGAGTTAACGGAGGCGCGGGGTGTGGGGGGGAATAAATGTATTTAAAATGTCACCTGAGCCAGAGGGACCCGGGGCAGCAAAGTTTTGTTTGGAGGGAGGGACTGGGGTTCACCTGCTGGAAGTGCCACCCCGAGCGCGCCCCAAACCAGGCTCGTTTGGGTTGTCAACTAAGATTAAAGGATGAGAAAAGTGTGGGTTTGATCCAAGGGCTGGGCTGGGGCTGTAAGGCCCTTTCAGTCCGTTGTAATCCACGACTCAGTGAATAGCCTGTGATTCGATAATTCACATTTAAAGGCAGAACAGTGCCCGGAGGGAACTGAGGAGAGAAAAGCCCTCCCGGCATCACTGAGGTGGGACAAGCCCTCCCGGGATCGCTGAGGCTGGAAAAGCCCTCCCAGCCCACGGAGCCCACCCTGTGCCCGATGCCCACCTTGTCCCCCAGCTCTGAATGCCACATCCAGGCATTCCTTGGACACCTCCAGCGATGGGGTCTCCACCTCCTCCCTGGGCAGCCCCTTCCAATGTTTAACAACCACTCCCACGGAAAAATTCCCCCTGCTGTCCCACCTGCCCCTCCCTGACCCAACCTGAGGCCGTTCTTTCTCCTCCTGTCCCTGTTCCTTGGAGCAGAGCCCGACCCCCTCCCGGCTCCCCCCTCCTGGCAGGGATTTGTAGAGAGAAACTGGAGCTGCTGGGAGAGCAGAGGGAGTTTCTCACAGGGGGGGTTTTCCACCCCCAAATGCCAGAGGTGCCAGAGGGTTTTGAGGAGCGGCAGCTCCGGGGGCATCTGCCCCGCTCCACTTTCTCCTTCACCTGGTGGCGTTTTGCCTTCATGATCTCCTTGTGCTGGTGGATCTGCCTTAATCCTCTCCTCCTCGTTGTCTGACTCCCTCATCTCTCTTCATTAATGCCTGTGTGTTGCCAGCTTGTTCCTGTCTGCTCTCATTCCCTGACTCCTCATGTTCTCCCATCCCTCGCTGTCTGTTGGGATTTTTCTCCACATGCCAAACGTCATTTCGGAGCTCGGTAAATAGGAGGGGGTTTCGATCCGCTCCCGGGCCGGGAGGATGATCCCAGCGCTGCGCTCAGGGAGCTGCTCGGCTGGCACGGAGCCTTTTCCTTTGCCTCCTGGGTGCGAGGCGCCACCCTTTGGAGCGCATGGAAAAGCGGGATACGGGCCAGCAGAAAGGCAGGGAAGGCTCGTCAATAATATTGAGTGGCAGGGTTGTTTTACACAGAGTGGCATCTGCAAGAGAAGATTTATAATTAGATTTCAAGCTTAGTCCTGGATTGATCCTGTCGCCAATTAAGTGTTTCCTACCTCATGGAAAATGTTTGGTCGGCAGCAGGTCTGCCTGTCATGGGCTGTGAGATGTTTCTCTGGAATCTTTCCATGGGGTCTCAGCTCTGGGATCAGCTGTGTGGCAGGGAAGCTCCTGCTCCCTGTGCAGGTTGGGAAGGGGGGACTTCGGGAGTGGTGGGTGCAAACCCGGGCCTTTGTATCCCAAATGAAGCAAGAAACCTCCAGCTGAGCTGCCCACTGGGATGTCTGGACATCCTGGAGCGGTGACAGCCTGGAATTGCTGCCCTGGGAATGCCAGAGCAGGCGAGGTGCTGCTGCAGGGGGATGGTTCAAGGCCTGGGTGCCCATGGATGTGCTGCTCTGATTGCCTCGTGCTGTCTGCTCTTCAGACCAGGGCAGAGGAAAAGGTTGCCCTGAAATCCGAGAGGTTTTTGGGATGTCCCTTCCCGTTCTCCGTCCAAACCCAGCCGTGTTTCGGGGCTGGATGTGTTTCCCTCCCCGATCCCACCTCACCCCAACTCCCTGGGGCAGGCAGAGTCAACCTTCCCCGTGTCTTCCTCTCTTTCAGCAACACAAAAGGTTTTTATTACCTAAAAGAGCTCCCAGCGAGGCTGCCTTAATACACCACTAATTGATTTTAGGGCTTGAAAGCAGCAGCGCTAATTAGCATCTGCTGACTCAGCCCCGGCCCCCCTCTCCCTGCGCCAGAGGGTGGGGGCAGAGATTGACCCACCGCTGCTGCGGCACGAAGCGAAGCCGAGGGAATATTAAGGGGCTCATATTGGGCGCTTGATTTGCATACGCAAATGAGATCAATCAGCGCAGTCGCCCGAGAGCAGCAATGCTAAATGGCTCGCAAATAGGAGCGTCTCAGCAAACAGGGACAGTGACAGCGGCTGAGCTGCAGCGCTTGCGGCTGTCGAGGAGGTGCCACGGCTGCTCCTCTGGCACCACAATCGTCCTGGTCGGCAGGAGGGGCAGAAAAACAGCGCAGGAAACACCCAAGAACGGCTGAGACTTCGAATCGTGCCCCTGGTGCGGTGGCACTTGGCACCGGAGGGCTCTTTGTGCTCGAGGTGGTGGAGCCGTGGAGTTCCCTGAGCTGGAGGGGACCGCGAGGACATCGAGGCGCAGCTCCTGCGCCAGCAGTGCCACCCTGTCCCTCAGGGAGCTGTCCAGACCCCTCTGGAGCAGCACCTGCCCTCGCCTGGACGTGTGGAAGGGGTTGGGAAATCGCTCCTTGGATGTCCCAGCAACAGCAACGAGAGGGCACCTCGTGAAGGGCTCTCCTCGGGGTGGTTCTTTCGTGGTGGTTCTCTCCTAAAACCTTCATTTTCGTCCCTTCTCACCCCCTTTTTTTCTGTTTTCCATATAATAGAGAGACATTTCTTTTCAATCAGGGCTCTATTTGCAGCTCCCACGGCCGCTGGATGCCTCTGGCTTTGTTTCCAGCCCGCATTCCCAGAAAAAGCCACCACTAACGAGCCGTGTGGAAACTGCAGAGCCGGTGCCAAGGCAATTTGCTTGAAAGGCTTGTCCTTCGCTGCCACCCCTCACCCTGGCACAGCCACGGGAGCTCTGAGGGGGCAGGGGAGGTGCTGGGGGTGGTGTCCCACCTCTGAAAGCAAACCCTCCTTGCTCTTAGTGCAGCTGCTGCTCTTTGGTTTCTGATTGTTTTGAACCTCCACGTGTTGGTTTCCCAGTTGAGTCTCAGCAACGGATCGAGGTTATGAGAATTCATTCTCAAAAATTGCAGAGTTTCTGTCCATATTCAGAGTTCTCTGAGTTGTCTTCTAATGACAGCCAGGGGTGAGGAGGTCTGGGGGCAGTTTGGCTTCCGGATCAGCCGCCACTGAAATCCTGTTGGCTCAAAAAAAAAAGTCTAAATTCTGAGCTCCCACTTCCCAGTTGGAGCGCTGTGGGAAGTGACCCGACCTGGATCCCAGGCTCTGCCTGAACCCTTGGCCCATCCCATCCCTGGAAATGACATTTCCAGAGGGTCACAGTGGCCACCAAGCCCATTGTCCCTGCTACTGAGGCTCCTAGTTTGGTGTCAGCATCCCAGGAGGTGTTGGTGGGAGTCACTCCTCCTCTGTTCATCATCAGGGCTCATTTATTCCCCCCCAGGAGTTCTGGCTATTTCTTCCTCATCTTCCAACCACTTCCAAGGCCAAAACACTTCCATGCATGACTTAAAACCATGGAAAAGGCCTTTAAGGTCCCCAAGTCCAACCATCAGCCCGTGGCCCCAAGTGCCACATCCAGATGTTCTGTTGAACATTTCCAGGCTCCAGGTGTGCTGCTCTCCAGAATCCTTTGGGCTGGGAAAAGACCTTCCCTGGACAGTCTCCAAAGGGTGCCACGCTTCTGCCTCTGAGGAGTTTCATGGCATTGCTGTAAATCCAGATGTTTCTTCTCATCCAGGTACTTCTGTGTTGGGAAGTGCTGGATCCAGGTGACAAATCAAACACCCAGAGTGTCTCTCAGGGCGGGGAAAAGATCAGGTCCTTCATCCCAAACAGATCCTTGTGCCCAACAGGGATATAAATACACATTTCTGCTCCCATAATCGTGGCCTCCCTTCGTGGTAATGAGCAGTTGAGGGTGGAGGGTGGGGAATTTGGCACTTGGCCTCGTGATTCCAGAAACAGCCGGCACGGCATGGCTGGATCTTTTCAGCTGGGCACAAAAGCTGGGCAGGAGAAAGAGGGTGGGCATAAAAAAACCCCCCAAAACCAGGATAAAAACCCCGGGTTGCAGCTCCCCCCTTTGGAGAGCAGAAGTGGCTGATTGCTGAGCAGGTTGCCTCATTGCTCCCCTGATGGTTCTGGCTGTGAAGGAGCCTCTTGAAGGCTGATTTCTGTGCCCTGGGGCACCCGGAAGGTGCTTGGCATCCCTGCCCTCGGGGGATCCCACCTGGCACCCCACCCCTTCCCTCTGTGCCCTGTGGATTGTGGAAACGCCACCTCCTCCTTTGAAGGACACGGTGATGTTGTGCTTGTTCCACCTTGGCCTCGTGGGGGAAGGAAATTTGTAGGGATGTCTCTTTGCCCTTGTGTTTCTGCCCACCTGGACTGAGGTTTGCACTCTGCAGGTGAAGGTTTTTCCATGAGTGTGTCCATTTATCTCCTGAATGTTGGACCTTCTCCTGGCTCAGCCTCCTCCCAACCCCTCCGTGTCTTTCAGACCATCAGTTTTGCTGCTGCAGCATTTTCTTCCCGGTGCTGTGTCCGTGAATTCCATGAATTCCACCCTGCAGAGCAATCACTTCAGTGCTCCTGCTTTGTAGGTCTTGGCTGGAGCTCAGGAGTGGCTGACAGGGCCTTTGGAGTGCTCCTGGATTTAATGCAACCTGCAGTTTGGCATCAAGGGAATTTTTCTGGGCTCTGCAGCCCCTCTCAGCCTTATTTGGTGGCATTCCTGGGCTCTGCAGCCCCTCTCAACCTTATTTGGTGGCATTCCTGGGCTCTGCAGCCCCTCTCAACCCTGTTTGGTGGCATTTCTGGGCTCTGCAGCCCCTCTCAGCCCTATTTGGTGGCATTTCTGGGCTCTGCAGCCCCTCTCAGCCCTATTTGGTGGCATTTCTGAGCTGCACTGACACCTCAGGGCTCCTCATGGCTTTTGCTGCAAACTGCTGTGCCCAGAGGTGTGACATTGTCACTTGTGCTGCTCTCCAGGGCCACTGTGGTCTCACTGCTTGGTGGGGTTCATGTCCTGGCGGGTGTTCCCTCCAGCATCGACCCTCGGGTTGGGTGCTCAGGTTTCTAGGGAAGGTATGGACAGGAGGAATGTTCCGAGGGAATAAGGGAGAAGGAAGGAATGATGGAGGCAGTGGTAAAATGGAAACAAACCCGTTTTTCCATGTTACTTGTGGGCGTGAGCCAGACCCTGTGTAGTCTGAGAGGAAGCTGAAGCAACTGGAAGCTGTGAATTCCGGGGGTTTCTGGCCCCAGGAATGGATCGTTCCCGGTGTGACCCCGCTGAGCTGGGAGCTGACTCAGCCTGCCAGGCTTGGGAGGAGGGTGGGAACGTGCTGTGTGACCCCAGCTGGCCCTGCAGAGCCTCCTGAAAGCCAGGGATGAGGGCTGGGGAAGGAGTGGGAGCCACGAGAAGGGCTGAGCTGAGCCCGGGGCTGCTCTGGAGGCTCAGCGGGTCCGTGCTGGGGCACAGGGGTCACACGGAGCTGGAGCTGAGAGCTGGAGCCCCAGGAGGACCGTGTTCCACCTCTGCTGCTCCCAGAGGAGGGGCTGACATTATCTGGAGGGGATGAGAATGTCTGGAGAGGATGAGAATTCCTGGAGGGGCTGAGAGTGCCAGGAGGGGATGAGAATTCCTGGAGGGGTTTAGAGTACCTGGAGGGGCTGAGAATTCCTGGAAGGAGTTGGGAATACCTGGAGGGGCTGAGAATACCTGGAAGGAGTTGGGAATACCTGGAGGGGCTGAGAATGTCTGGAGGGGCTGAGAATGACTGGAAGGAGTTGGGAATGCCAGGAGGGCTGAGGATGACTGGAAGGAGTTGGGAATGCCAGGAGGGTTGAGAATGACTGGAAGGAGCTGGGAATGCCAGGAGGGCTGAGAATGACTGGAAGGAGTTGGGAATGCCAGGAGGGCTGAGAATGACTGGAAGGAGTTGGGAATGCCAGGAGGGCTGAGAATGACTGGAAGGAGTTGGGAATGCCAGGAGGGCTGAGAATGACTGGAAGGAGTTGGGAATGCCAGGAGGGCTGAGAATGACTGGAAGGAGTTGGGAATGCCAGGAGGGCTGAGAATGACAAGAGGGGCTGAGAATACCTGGAGTGGTTTAGAATACCTGGATGGGCTGAGAATGCCAGGAGGGCTGAGAATACCTGGAGGGGTGAGAATGCCAGGAGGGGCTGAAGACGCCTGGAGTGGTTTAGGAGACCTGGAGGGGCTGAGGACACCCGGAGGGGCTGAGAATGCCCGCAGTGAGATGCTGTGGTGGATGTCCTTCCTCTGCCGTGCAACATTCATTGCTACAGCCGGAGTTGGCCGCAGTTCCCGGTGCCGGGTGCGGAGCCAACAGCTCGGGGAGATCAATGAGCACACAAACAATGCGCTCGCTAAAGTTGGAAGTGGCTTTTTTGGGCGGAACAAAGAGCGCCCGGGGAGCGTCTCCAGCACAACGCGGAGCGGAGCAACACTGGCACCCAGTGTCTCGGTGGGATCGGTTCAAACCTCGCCTTGCGGACCCGACCCCCTCCTTTCCCACCGAGTCGTGGCTCCCAGTCCTGGTGAGCACCAAGGAGGGAGGTGCTTCATCTGCCCTGGCAGCTCAGCCCCAGCTCTGCTCTCCTCTGGGCGCTGCAGTTGTTTCCTGGTGCCGATGGCCACGCCATCACCGCTGCCCTCGGCCGGTCCTCTGTGCCACAAAAGCCTTGGATTCCCTTGGAATGGGGAGGGGTCCTGGGGGGAGAGAGACCCACGAGGAATGCAAACCCACCCTCCTCCGCGGGGAAGGGTTTCTGAGTTCCCCTGCGGCTCAGTGAAGCCTTAAAATACACCATTAAATCCAGTCCTGCTGAGCAGGACACTCGTCCTCGGGGTGGGGGAGCAGCTCCAGGGCACATCTGGGGGCACCACTGGGGCACGTTTGGGGCAGCAGCACCAGGGCATGGTCGGGGGCAGCAGCTCCGGGGCACATTTGGGGCAGCAGCACATCCCTGAGTGCCCCAGAGAGCAGCCCAGGCTGGCACAGGGGGCAGAGGGTGGCGCTGGACACGGAGCCTCTGCTGGCACAGGGGCACCCTGTTCTTCAGGACGCAGCAAGAGGTTTCCATACAGGACTTCAGGATCTTTTCCCGGGGGCCTGGAGGGGCAGGACGAGGGAATGGCCTTGAGCTGAAGGAGGGAAGGGTTAGGTGGGATGTTGGGATGGAATTCTGGGCTGTAGGGGTGGGAAGGTCAGAGAATCGTGGAATCACAGAATCATAGAATCACAGAATCATAGAATCAGAATCTTAAAAACACAGAATTACAGAATCACAGAATGGATTGGGTTGGAAAAGCCCTCTGAGATCATCGAGTCCAACCCTTGATCCAACTCCAGTCCCTTTCCCAGATCCTGGCACTGATGCCACGACCAATCTCAGTTCTTTAAATCCCATTTTCTCTGCCTTTCCCCTTTGCTGTGAGCTCTGCAACACCCACCATGTGCCACCCGTGGCTGAGCAGAGACTCCCAGGATGGTTTAGGGTTGGAAGGGACCTCAGAGCTCATCCAGTTCCAGAAGGGCCACCTTCCACTCGACCAGGCTGGAATGAGATGATCTCTAAAGTCCCTTCCAACCCAAACCCCGTGATCTGTTCCAGGTTTCCTCTGTTTGCTCAGCAAGTGGTGGCATTTTATTTGGAAGTGGCAACCGAGTCCCAGATGTTCAGCATCCCTGCTCACCACATCTCAACAAGGTGGCATCATCTGCTCCTGTGTCCCCCCTCATCTCCCCTCACCTCCCTGCTTTCATACCCTGAATTTTCAGCTGTTTCTGAGGCTGAACTGCTCCTCTCCCAGCTCCTGTGATGGGTTTGGGAGCTGCCCTGAAGCTGCTCTGAAGTGGCTGCAGCACATTCCAGAAAGGTCAGTTGAAAAGTGGAAATGAATTTCCCAAAGTAAACCCCCCAAAAAAACCCAAAGTCCAATCTCCCAGAACTGCTTCCACAAAGGAGATGGATGGGGAACCATTTTGGGCTGTTATTATCCAAAAGGAACGATCTGCCTGGTTTTTAGTGGACAAAGAAATATCAGAGGGGGGAAAAAATAGTTCCCATTTAGCTTTATCTCTGGCTGTACTGGAAACAAATCATGACACAAAGAAAGGATAAAATGAAATGAAAAAGTTGGCCTTTATTTCCTTTCCTGTAGCACACTCTGGACAGCTCTTGGGAAGATTAAAACCTCTCTGAACTCAAGCAGATTTTGGGATGAGCTGTGGAGGAGCCCTGTGGTACTTGGGCCAAAAGTTATGGCTGGAGAGTGAGAGGGGGTGGTGTGTGTGGACCCCCCACCCAGCTGAGCTCCCCTCTGTGGGGCACCAGCCGTGTCCTCCAGGGCTCTCTCCATCGGGATGGACATTTTAGGGATATTCTCCTTCCGAAAAATCTGATTTTCCGCTTGAATTTCGGGGAGGTGATGCTGCAGTGCAGGTTGTCCTGAGGGGAGTGTCCCTCTGCCCAGCCTGCCTCTCCAGCAGAATCATGGAGAGATTCAGGTTGGAAAAGCCCTCCAGTGTCATCGAGCCCACCCTGTGCCCAATGCCCACCTTGTCCCCCAGCTCTGAGTGCCACATCCAGATATTCCTTGGACATCTCCAGGGCTGGGCACTCCAAACCTCCCTGGGCATCCCCTTCCCATGCCTGCCCACCCTTTCCAGGCAGAAATCCCTCCTGATGCCCAAAGCAGAGCAGACCTTGCTGTTGATCCCTTTGGCTGTCTGGACTTCCACTCCAGCCAAGAAAATGCAGGAAAACTCAAAAATAAAGAAAAAAAAGGGTTAAAAACGCAGTGGAGTGGAGATGGATTTGGAAATGTGTGTGCAGAGACGACTGAGCCAAGTCGTTTAGGTCAGTGATTTTGTTATTTTGCTTCATTCCCTGGGATTTGGGAATTATTGCTGCTGGAGGAGCTGCTGGAATGGGGGAGCTGGGAGGGGCTGCTCCGGCAGGGCTGGCTTCCCTTCCTTCTTTATTAGCAGGGAAAATTAGTTGGGAATGAAGGGATATAATGGGCAACCATAAAAGCTGCACTCCTGGAGAAGGTTTCAAGGTGAGGGCAACGTGGAAATCTCCCCCCCGGGATGATCCTCATCAGGATCCCTCATCCTGGAGTGCAGGAGGGGGTGGATTCAACACCGGGGCTGGTTTATATCCCGACAACATAAAAAAACGAGGAGCTGAGGGTTCATCTGAGTGGGAAACGCGGATGGATGGATGGATGGATGGATGGATGGATGGATGGATGGATGGACGGGGGTTTCTCCAAGAACCAGGAGCAGGAAAAGCTGCTCAGATGGGATGAGGAGGGAGAGGGGCATCTCTCTGCTCCTCTTTCCCCTTTCCTGATGGAAGCCAGAGCTCCGGGGGCTCGGGAGAGGCTGATGGAATGAGGCTGAAAGCCTTCTGCTGGTGGGACTGCGTCCAAGGAAGCTGTTGAGTCACAGCTAATGACTTCAACGCTGCTAATTAGTCGCGAATGAGCCGGAACGAGGCGACGCGGCTTGACGAGCTCCGGGGAGTTTTGGAAGCTCCCGGTTTGGAGGACTTGCAGGGGAGGGGCGGTGGGCAAGGGGATGAGGGAAGTTGGGAGCAGCCTGGTGAGCCTGTTCCAAAGAGCAGGAGGAAGTGGGGGCAGAAAGCGGAGCTGGTGAAGGTGGGTGAAGGTTGTGGTGCAGAGCAGCAGCTCTGGAAGCTCTGGAGCAACTGCAATCCAGTGAAATAAAACCTGGGGCGGGTTTTTTTTTTTTTTTTGTGGTTTACAAATTGGTAGAAGTGGCCAGGAAAAAGAAGCTTTTGTTGGCTCAGCAACCCGGGGAGGGATTTTTGACCGTGAGATGAACTCGGTTGGTTAAAACTCGGTGCTAATAATAAGTTCAGTCCCCTGTAGGGGCCACCCCCTTAAGAGACTGGATGACGGTGGGGCATCCCTTCCAACCCAGAATATCCCGGGAATCTCTGCTTTATCTGCCTGTATCAGGTAGAAATGATAGTTGAGTGTTGGCTCCTGAGCCCTGGCCCGACCCAGCAGGTGAGTTTTGTGCCCTGTTGTGCTTTAAGCCCCTTCCCCAGGGGGGCTCCACAGGTGGCACAGGTGGTGGCACTGTGACTCTGTCCCTAACCACGAGCCCCTTTCCTTTGACAGCTCTGCCCAGCCACACGTGTGGGAACCCGGGAAGGCTCCAGAACGGGATCCAGCAAGGCACGACCTTCAGCGTGGGGGACAGAGTGAGGTTCAGCTGCAATCCTGGTTTCTTCTTGGAAGGCCATGCCCTGCTGACCTGCCAGGCCAGCTCCGAGAACGTTGCCTCCTGGGACTTCCCTCTCCCTGTCTGCAGAGGTAATTCCTTCCCTGCCTCTGGAAGGAGCCAAAGGAAAAGGGGATTCCAGGAGCTCTTTGGGGCTGGGGGGAGCTCGGTGGGAGGAAAAGACCTGCAGACTGAACGTGCTGCAGTCAGTGTGGGGCTTCCTTTTTCCTGGATTCCAAAAAGGTGCCAGAAGGGTTGGGATAAGTCATGGGAAGGTCGTGGAGTGCTCAGAGTGTTGGAGATGCTGCCCAGCTCCTGGAGCTGCTGTTGCTTTGTAGAGAGTGGGGAGGGGGGAAAGGGTGTGAAGTGACACACAAGGGGGAATGGCTTTAAAATGGAAGTTTAGGGTTGTTATTAGGAAGGAATTAGGGAGGGTGGGCAGCCCTGGCACGGGTTGGGCAGAGAAGCTGTGGCTGCCCCATCCCTGGAAGTGTCCAAGGCCAGGCTGGAGCACCCTGGGATAGTGGAAGGTGTCCCTGTCCATGGTAGGGGATGGGACTGGATGGGTTTTAAGGTCCCTTCCAGCCCAAACCACTGTGGGATTCTCTGATCGTCCATAAGATGAGGCACCTGGCCAGGACCACGCAGGTTTTCCAGGTCAAACACTGGGAGATGAGCCTGGATTTGCTGCCTTCCGTTGGATTGGCCCATTCCCTGGGGGCTGCACAGGCCCCTGGGGACGTGCTGCGGGGTGGGGGCAGGTGGGGCTGGGAATGTCCCCTTCCCTGGGAGCAGCTCCTGGCCAACTTGGAGCAGGGGAACTTCAAACTTCCCTCCTCAGTGTGGAATGTGTTGTTAATTCGAGTGCCACGAGGGACTGGAGAGTCTGTAAATGTACAAGTGTCTGTGTTGTTCTACCAGAAACATTTGCTGCTGCTTTGGAAGTGTTTTCCCCTCAATTCCCCGTGTGCCTCAGCTGAGCATCTCCTATCGATCCCTCTCCTTGACTCTGCCCGTGCAGTCAACCAGCTCCTCTGAGCTGAGGAGCAGAGCTGCAGTTTGAAAGGGAGCAAAGACTCTTTGCTTGGGGTGTTTTCAGTGCTGGCCTGGGTTGGTTGCACAGCACCGAGGTGGGTGTGATGCTGCTCAGGGGAGATTTTTGGACACTTCCCTGCTGTTTTGGGGCCAAGGGTGTTCAGACCATTGGAGGAAGGGTTCAAACAGCCAGACTGATGCTGGGGAGGGACATTTTTAATGATCAATTATGATTCTTTGCTTGGCTTTCCCTTCAAATTAGGACTATCATTGTGACTTTCAAACTCTTGTTTAATTCTATTTTTCTGATTTCACTGGGAGTGGGTGCAGGAGAAACATTCATAGAGTCATTGAATACCCTGAGTTGGGACCCACGACACCAAGTCCAAGAGACCAGTTGCCCTCAGCTGCCCCTCCGGGCCCTTCACCATCTCCTCAGCCTCCTCTGGACACTCCAGTAGCTGAGATCCACTGCAGTTCCACCTGGAGCAGGCAAAGCAACACCCCTGGTGGAAGAAAAGGCACGAGTGGACCAGTGTTCCCTCTGCTCTGACAGCACTGCTCTGGTGGCACCTCCCTCTGGAGGTTCTCCTTCTGTTCTTCAGACACCTGTGCAGCAGACCCCACTAAGGGAGGGATTAATTGTGCCCCAGTCGAGGGCTTGGCATCATTTGCATTTTTGTCATCCTGCTCCTGTTGGACTGAAAGGCGTCTTCTGAATTTTTCTGTTGAACTGCCAACCCCCTTCCATGATTTCAGCACTGCCCCCCCAGTCTGGGGCCCAGCAGTGCTGGTGGCTCTGTCCTGGGTGACACGGGAGGAGGTCTCAGCTCAGGGGGTGGCTGTGCTGGCCAGGTGTGCCTGCTCAGGTGTGCTGCTCCCTGGGCCTGCAGGGTCCCCTTCTCTTCCTCTTGCTCCTCATCCTTCAAGACTTCCCCTTGGAGCTGTCACCTGAGGTGTTTTCCGGAGGCAGGAACCCGGAATATTCCCATGTAACACTCCTGTCTCGTTGCAGGAAGGCAGCAAAGCAGCCAAGACAGGCTGCAAATTGAGTTGCTGCCTCTGAACCCCCCTCCCAGCCCAGCCCAGCCCACCCCTGCAGCCTCAGGGGGCTCCCAGGAGCCAGCCAGCCGTGCCTGGCTGATAAACGGGTGATACAGGCTTGGGCTGTGGCGAGGGGCAAAGAGATTTGCATTCTGACAAGCAGCTTTGACGCCTCCCTCTGCTGGGAAAAGGATGTTTTCAGAGCTGCTGCCTGAAGGAGAATAAAGATATGTGTGTAATTCTTCAGTATGTCGCCCTGAGAGCAAAGATGTCTTGGTGGCCTGTGTGGCTTGAAATTAGTTCTGTTAACGTTGGCTGATCGGTCGTTGGCACCTGAAAGGTTCTTGAATTTATTTGTAGGGATTATTTCTTTAATCCCAGCAGGAGATGGGATTCCAACAAATCCTGGTGAAAGGGGCTCTCTGGCTGAGCAGGTGTTCAAACCTGGGAGCTGCTGCACTGGGAACAGTTTGATGTCACTGGGAAGGACATTTCTGGGCTGAAGACTCTGCCCTTCCCTCTTCCCTCGTGTCCAGGATGGCACCAGGGGTAGGACACGAGTGTTGGGAGCAGTGCAGGGCTGGCCCACAGGGATCCCTTTCCTGGTGCTCCTCCTCTGCTTTGGAACCCTCTGCTCTCTGGCTTGGTGCTTTTGTCCCCACTCTGGTCCTGAGGCTTTGTCAGGACTGAAGAGGCACAGAAGTTCGTGGTGGAAAAGCACAACAGTGGGGGCAGGAGGGAGCTGCAGGAGTGCTGGGGCTCCCCGGCCTCTCCACAGGAATTCCCCGCACTCCCTTTGCCCAGCTCAGTTTGGAACTGCTTATAAAGGATCAACATCATCCCAAAGAGAGGGAAATCATGGATACAGGTGTCTTGGTGTTTGCAGAGCTGGGGAGTGGCTGGTGCTTCTCCTCACAGCTGTCCCCAGACTTCTCCTTGGGCTCTGAGCTGAGACAGCCCATAAGCTCAGCCTGCCCAGGCCCCGCCTGCTTAGTCCTGGTCCTTCCTTGCCTGGCAGGAGGTGCCAGGACCTCCCCTGGGAGCAGCAGTGCCACGTCAGGCTGGGGTGGTGTGGCTGCAAGAGGGGCTTGGCTGTGCCTGGAAGACCAGGGGGAACCAGGACCAGAGGTCTGGGTGTGCTGGTTTCGGGGTCAACCAGCAGGAGAAATGAGTCCAACTCGGAATGGGACTGCCAGGCAGAATAACAGTTTAATAAAAAGATCAATGGGGAGACCCTGGAGCCCATTCCAGTGCCTAAAGGAGCTCCAAGGAGAGCTGGAGAGGGACTTTGGATGAGGGGGAATGGCTGCCCACTGCCAGAGGGCAGGGTTAGGTGGGATATTGGCAAGGAATCCTTCTCTGTGAGGCTGGGCAGCCCTGGCACAAGTTGGGCAGAGGAGCTGTGACTGCCCCATCCTTGGGAGTGTCCAAGACCAGGTTGGAGCCACCTGGGCTGGTGGGAGGTGTCCCTGCCCGTGGCAGGACCTGGAATGGGATGGACTTCAAGGTCCCTTCCACCCCAGACCATCCTGGGACTCTGTGGATCCCAGGGAGCAGAGCACTGAGCTGGGAATTCCGTGGCCGTCCCTGATTCGGGCTGCTGGGATGGCCCAGGCACTTCCATGGCTGGGGCTTTAATTCCCATTTTCTCTGCCTTTCCCCTTTGCTGTGAGCTCTGCAACGCCCACCATGTGCCACCCGTGGCTGAGCAGAGACTCCCAGGATGGTTTAGGGTTGGAAGGGACCTCAGAGCTCATCCAACTCCAGAAGCACCACCTTCCACCAGAGCAGGTGGCACCGAGCCCCATCCCACCTGTCCTTGGACCCTTCCGGGGACGGGGGCAGCTTTGGCAGAGGGCCTGCTGTGCCCAGGGGCTGGGAGGTGGCAGCCCAGCCTGCGTGGGGTGTTGGCACACCCCACAGAGTGCCCTGGCCCGGGGATGTGCCCTCCCTGTCACTTGGCATCCATCAGTGGCAGCGTGTGGTGCCGGAGCCTCCTGCTCGCCCGCCCTGGCACAGCAGATGGTGCCGGGCACGGGGCTGGCAGAGCCTGCATGGCAACTGATGCCTTTCCAGTTGCATTAGTGGGAGGCTGCGGGACTCAGCTGTGCTGGCAGGACCTGCTGCTGGCCCAGGACAGGAGGGTTGGAAGCTGCTCCTGAGCAGCCCCCTGGGCTGGTGCCGCCCTTTCTGCCCTACCCGTGCCCACCGTGTCTGAGCCACGTTCTCAGCTGGGTTCAGCTGCAGCCTGGAAGGGGCTTTGCTTAAAAGGGTTTGTAAGGGAAAGAAGTGCTTGTCATGTAAAACCCCGAGCTCCTTGACTAAAGCATCTGAAATGCTGCCCTGGTGCACGTTGTGAAGTTAACAGGCTTTGCTTTGTGCTGTTCCAAGTGAGGCTGGGCTGATCCTCTGAGCTGCCCTGGGCTCCCTGACCCCCTGCACCCCCTGCCCGTGCCCTCTTCAGAGCCTCTGAGGGCTCTGCTACCTCCCCATGGAACTCAGGGGGTCAAAGGGAAGGGACCTGCAGCAGGAGATCCAGTGCCCCACCAGGATTGTCACTGCTGGGCTTCCCAGCCAGGGGGGAGGTTTTTGCCCCTCTGGTTTTGGGAAGTAAATAAATGTCCTTGAGAAACCAGAGCAAGCAAAGAGAAACGTGTAAGGCAAGTAGGGGGGAATGTTCCAATCCCTTTTTTCCTGTCAGGATTCTATTAAATCCAGTATTTGTACTCCCAAGTGCTGTTGTCCCAGCCCTTGGGGGTGGTTCTGTTGCTCACGAAGGTGCTGAGATGTGTGAGCTGGAAACCCAAGCTCTCCCCACATGCCCGAAAACCTTCCTCAGCCACTGAATTCCTGGGGGGAGTTTCCTCCTCCATTTGCCATAGAGTTTTCTCAAGGAATTTAAATTAAAACCTCCCCTTTTAATAATAATATTAATAATTCTAAAAAAGCCAAACCACCACCGTGCCTGAGGCTGGATCTACTCCTGTTCTCTCTGCTGGGCTGGAACAGGAGTTCTACCTCCACATCTTTTAGTTCATCTTTAGGAATCCGGTTCCCCTCCCTGTTGGATTTTAACACAAATCTCTCATTCCTCAGCGTCTCCCTTGACCTTTTTAAATCCTTGCCTTGTTTCAGAACCAAGAGGGCTTTGCTTGGACTTTGGGCTGGTGTCGGTGGCTTTGTGCCTCCCCAGCCCTGACCCCTCCTGTTCTCTTGCAGCTGATGATGCCTGTGGGGGGACCTTGCGGGGCCAGAGCGGGATCATCTCCAGCCCCCACTTCCCTCTGGAATACGGCAACAACGCCGACTGCACCTGGACTATCCTGGCCGAGCCTGGAGACACCATTGCTTTGGTTTTCATGGATTTCCAGCTGGAAGATGGATATGATGTGTTGGAAGTTGCTGGCACGGAGGGATCTTCGCTCTGGTAGGTTGTTTCTGGCTTTACTCCTCGGAGCACACGTGGTGTGCCGGTGGTGGGTGTGCCCAACCTCGTGGGATGCTCTTCAGGGTGAAGAGTTTGTGCCTCAGTGAGGGCAATTCCCAGTGATTCCCAGTTCTGGGATGCTTTTGATTCCCTTGGTGAACTCGGTAGATCCTGCTCTGTGCACTGAGGTTTCGTGGGGTCGCTGAGTAGAAGAAAGAACTCAAACCCAACCAAAGCAAAGAGCCAACACTTGGAAAGCCCCCCAGACCTTGCCCTGCCCGAGCCTTGGTGTTGCTCCATTGTTCTCTGATTGCTGCTCAACCCTCTTAATGAACTTCTGGCAGGTGTTTCCCCAGCTCCGTTTGTCCCTTTGACAGGAGGCTGTGGATGGAATTCCAACCCCCCACCTCCTCCCAGGGGCTGTGAGAGCAATGCTCTCACAAAATCCTGCTTTTATTCAGAATAAAGGCCACGGGGATGTTTCCCAAGAGCCACCCCAGGCTGCAGTGCCATGAGGGAAGGGAAGGAGGGAGGGAGGAGGAATTTGGTGTGTTCCTGGGGTTGTTTTCATAGCAAAGGGCAGCTCTGCCTCTGGCTGAGCCACACGTGGTGATCAACTGCACTCAGCAAGTAAAGTCGTGACTGGCAGCAAGTGGAAGGTCTCGGATGTTGGTCCGAAACCCCCCATCCCTCTGGAAGGGAAGGATTAAGTGCTGGAAATGTTTCAGTGTTGCCCAGGATTATCAGCAGGAGGTTAAACTGTGGTTGTTTATGAGGGCTCTGTCACAAATCCCCTTCAGCTGAGCAATTTACACTTGCTGCAAACTGGGGGGCAACGGGATTTGACTGCTGAGAATGGATGGGTGGCAGAGAAGTTGCCATTTACCACCTGCCAATCGTTTCCCACTGCCAGGACCCTTTGGAAAATCAGATGTTGCTGTTTCATGGAGCAGACCCCCAACCCCTGGTTGGATTAACATACATCAAATATTTGGGTTTAAGCCCTCCTGGGCTGTAGTGAGGCTCAGTCAGCTGGGGGGGCGTGGGGAAGAGGGATGGAGCTGCTTGGGGAGCATTATTCAGCCTGGAGGTGTTGCCAGTGCAATGCTGTGTCTTGTCACATCAGAAGGAAAACAAAGTCTGGCAGAAGGGAAAAAAATATAAATTAATAAAGTCCCCATCAATGCAGCAGGGAAGGACTTTGAGAATGGCTTGGAAAACTGAAACTCTGTGACTTGGAGTGGTGTGTGCTCCTTGAAAAGGAGATTTAGGGGCTGCTCGAGGTGGGGGTGTTCTACAGACATCACTCTGGGGGCTTCTCGGTGGGCACAGGGAGGTGTTTGCTCCCCTCCCTCTCCTCCGGGGTCGGGAGCTCCTTGTTGAGTGTTGCCTTTCCTGCAAATGCCCTTCCAGAGGAGCTGGAGGAGCTCCTGGTGGGATGTCCTGGCAGGGTTGGGGGGGATGAGCTGTGCTGAGGAACCAAACACGGGCCAACCCCCCCCCCCCCCCAAAANTCACAGGAGAAGCTGCTCCTGCTTTTTGGGGGTCCATCCCTCAGTTTTGTGGGACCAGGGAATCAGCATCAACCCACCAGGCCATCCAGGGGGATGTCGCTTGCTATTCCTGAGGGAAACTTGGCGGTTCCATAGGTGGAATTCCAGGGAGGCTTTTTTGGAGCCTCGTTTTTCAGAGCTGGCCTTCACAACTCACATCCTGAGCAGTAAATTCAGATGACTCATTTCTCAATAATTTTTGCCCATAGGGGGAAAAAAATCCCCCACCCCTGGCACTCCTGTCTCCTCTTGAAACATGTTGATGTGATTCAGCATGAAAATAGAGCTGGATGGAACCCTTTCTTTTTTTTCTTCTTCCCCCCCCCTTCTGTCTATGAAAACCTGGGTTTAATTATTGGTAACATGGCAGACAGACAGACTTGCAGCCAAATCAACCACCCTATTGAAGTGTCTCACAGCTAAATATTTCATTTCCTAAGCATTATGAGGAGTTTTAGTCATGTCCGGAGCTGGGCACAAATAAACAGAATTCAATCTCATCTGGGGGATAATTCCTCTGCCTTTCCAAGCTGTGGAATGGGATCCAGGGCTGGTATTTATGACACCATTAACTCAGCACTTTAAGCAACCTTGACTTGACCTGCACTGAGAAAAACCTGCCTTGTCTTTCATCCTCCCTCCTTGAAAAATTGATGGTCTGTTGGTTTTTCTGAGCCAGGTTGATTGAACTGCCTGCAGAGCCCCGTGGTGATGATCCCTCTCCCTGCAGAACCCTCAGCTGAGCTTCATCTGCTCCCCAACCTGTTGGGTGGGAATCCTGCACTGGGTGTTCCAAGGGAAATGGTGTTCCAAGGGAAAGGACATTCCAGGGCTGAGCAGAGCAGGGGAAGTTGAGGATCTTTTCTGGGTCTGACCCAGGAATTCAGCTGGGAAGGTTCCTGCAGCCACTCCAGCTGAAGGGGAAAGATGTTTGTGCAGAGCCAAATTCCTCCAGAGCAGAGAATTTCAGGCTTGTGCAGGTCCAGGAAAGCAGTTCAGGCTTTGCCAGGGGAAGTTTGTTTTCTGCTGCTGACTTGGAGAACAGGAGGGAGTGGAGGGAGGCAGTGCCAGCTCCTGCTGGGCAGGTGAGCAGCTGCCACAACCTGCTCCCCCAGAACAGCATTTGGCTGTTTGTTCCACCAGGGAAACTGTTTAAAACCTCTGCTCCTGCCAAATGGAGCATCTCCATGAGCTCCACCTCCCAGGCACCTCGTCTGTGTGACCAGGACAGACTGGCTGGTGGGTTTGGAAGGCTCGGTGGGTGTTTCTAACTCTGAGAGGGGAAATTCCACTCCAAGATGTGGATGGTTTCTTCAAAAGGGAGGCTTTGCAGCTCCCTTAGAGCTCGTGGTGTGTTTTGCAGCTGTCTGTGGTGGATGGGGAGGATCCAGATGGGTAGGAGGGCCTGGGATTCCAGTCTGGGAGGTGCTGCTGTGTTGGAGTGCTGTGGGGTTTGGAGCAGGAATTACTCAGAGCTTTTTTGGGTTGTGTATTTTAGGGGGGGTTGCATCATCTGTCACATCACCCCAACCACCCTCCCACTCTCTGAGTCTCCCCTTGGCACTTCCCCTGGGAACCAGCTCTTTTCCCCTTGAATTTGTGCTCATAATCCCATGCCAAGGGAATTCAGTGGGAGAAGTGGGAGCTGCCAAACCCACGGGGTTTATCCCTGTCAGAATTCAGTTCCTCCTCTTCAGTGTCTCATCTTCCTTGTGCCTCTCCAGCCTCGGAGCTGTATCTGCCTCTCTTGCCCAACTGCTTTTTTTCTCCTCCTGAGGACTGTTTTTTCACCCAGCTTGTGTGGAATTCAGTCTGGCTTTGTCCCTGGATTTTCCTGGAAAAGGAACCTGCCCTCACCTGCACTTGTGGATTATTTCACCCTACTTTCCTAGCACAGCTGTGCCAGATGTGAAGGCCTCTTGCTGTGCTCCAGATGTGCTTGGTACAGATGTCCTGGCTGAGAGCAGGAGTGACCACGCACCAGGGTGAGCCTGGGACAACTAAGGGCCTTTGCATTTGAGGTTCCTCTGCTTAATTCTGCATCTCCCTTCCCCAGAGCTGAGCCCTGGAGACCCCTTTGAGCCACCAGCCCTTTCTGGAGAAGCATTTCCGAAGTTCTCTCTTGCCCTGTGTTCCTGCAGAGAGTCGAGTTTGGGGGGAGAGAGGTTGGAAGAACCATCAGTGCTTCGGCAGCTCCTCTTTATTCCTGTTCCTGTCATCACCTGCAGCTGACCCTTCCCTCCCCACCACCTTCCTCTGCCTCTGAGTGCTTCCCAAGAGTTATTAAAGAGCAGGGGCTGCAGATCTGGGAGCATCACTTATGAAATGCAGACATTTAATCTAAATTTCTCCCCCAGGCAGCCCTCCCAAAGCTCGGGTGGAGGGAACTCCTGGTTCTGCCTTCCCAGGGCTCCCCCGGGTTTTGCTGCCCCTCCTTGGCCGTGTTTTGTTGAGTCCTGGCAGGTCGTGGTCTCTTTAGCTCGAGCTGAGTTTGCTTTTGGCAGTTTGGGCTGGTTTACAACGGGGGGATTTGGATTTTTCTCCTCACAGGGTCCTTTCCTGTGGCTGGATTTGTGGTGGAGATCAGGAAGGTGCCCAGGGCATCAGTAAATATTGGAGGATTAGCAGGAGATGAAATGTTGTTGACAGTTCATGTCTAATGCCTGGTTTCCTGGCCACAATGAGCTGGAATTTTCACAGAATAATAGAATGGTTTAGGTTGGAAGGGACCTTAAAGATCATCCAGTTCCACCAGCCCAAGTTGCTCCCAGCCCTGTCCAACCTGGCCTTGGACTCTTCCAGGGGTGGATCAACCACAGCTTCTCTGGGCAACCAGTAAACACCAGTGACCTGCAAACCTGACCAGCCCTCTCCCTGCTTTCAACCAGGCACATTGGGATGGTAATTCCCACGTGGAGCACGGGGAAAATACCCATCTCATCCTGCTTTCCTTTATCCCTTTGTCTTCCTCCTGTGCTTTCCAAATTAATACTATAACCATCTTTGAAATGATGGAGCAGTTCAAATGAGCTCTTTGAGTCAGAATTACCTGCATTAGAGATCTCCCCCCCCAAAAAAAAAAAGAAAGGCATGAAAGTAATTAATTGCTTCAATTATTGTAATGTGGCTTAGCTTGTGGTTTTCTGTTAGAAAAACCTGGTTTTGATAAGTCAGCTGTTCTTCAAAAGGGTGGGGAGGGAACTAGAAGTGCTTGAGGCTGGGAGTTGGCACCAAGGCAGTTTGAAGGAAGGTTGTTCTCTGTGTCGTGCAAGAGAATAAATGCCCACCATTGATCCTGGAGCTCTGTGCTCCAAACAGCCTGGTGGCAAGGGGGCTGTGCAGAGAGGGTTTCTGTCCTTTCCCCCTGCCCAGTCACAGCTGCTTTGTGTGAATTTAAACCCCAAAGGGGGTTTGTTCAAAGCCACGCTGGGATTTCTGGAGCCTGCAAGAAAATCCACAGCAAGGGGAAGACAAAGGGGAATCTGGAGAGAGGCTTCAAAGACCACGGGTGGTGGGTCCTGCAAAGCCCTCTGTGTGAGGGGTGCAGGACCCAGAGGTGGTGGCAGAAGGACCCAGAGGTGGTGGCAGAAGGACCCAGAGGTGGTGGCAGAGGGACCCACAGTGATGGCAGGAGGACCCACAGTGATGGCAGGAGGACCCAAAGTGATGGCACAAGGGGGCACAGGTCACCCTGGTGCTTCAGACCCCTCTTCCCCCCATGACGTTCCACCGGGGAGGTGCCACAGGTGATGCTCAGGGTCCCCGTGCTCTTCTTCTGCTCCTTCTGCCCTCGTGGTGCTGCTGCTGCTGCCTGGGGACTGTCACCTGTCTGTGCCTCCAGGGTGGCACCTGAGCTGCTGGGCCAGCTGGGTGCCCAAGGTCAGCAAAGGTGCTGCTCCCCGAGGTGGGTTTGGGTGCCTGAGTGGTGCCAGCAGTGCCCGAGTGGTACCAGCAGTTCCTGAGTGGTGCCAGCAGTGCCTGAGTGGTGCCAGCAGTGCCTGAGGTGGTACCAGCAGTTCCTGAGTGGTGCCAGCAGTGCCTGGGCTTTGCTGCTGCAGCCCCATCAGAGGGTTTGGAGGGCTGGCTGATCCCTTGGCTCTACCTGGGAAGTAGGTCCTGCTTTGTCACCTCCTCCAGGCAGCTCCATCCGGTTTGGGGGGATGTGAGGACAGTCCTTGCAGGTCGAGCAGAGGTCACAGTGAAGAACTTCTGACCTTTTTAAACTCAGGAAATTCGCCCTCTGACTGGAGCCTCTTCTCCAGTTTAAAAGAGAAAAAGCTCCTCAGGTCTGTTGGTTGGACTTGATGGTCTTAAAGGTCTTTTCCAACCTTGAGGATCCCGTGATCTTTATTGTTGTGTTCTCCCCCAACCCCAAAGCAGGTTCAAAGCAGGAGATGTTGCAGCAGAAATGTGTGATTTGCTGCTCAGCACCTGCCCTGTCCCTGCTGCCCCCACACAAAACCCTCCAGAGCACGAAGGCCTCGAGGGATTATCATTTAGAGCACATTGGTTATTTTATTTTTTTCCCTCAGGAACTACAGATTTTTAGCATGAAATGAATATACTGGAATTTATTTTTTTTTGTGGGAAGAATAAACTCCTCATTAAATTTTGCAGCCCTGGAAGATGTCTAAAAACAGCTTGCAATTAAAATTCATTTTGAAGCAAACTAGCAGAAGTTTTGTTGATGTTTAACATCTTTATGGGTGTCATTCTTTGTAAATTTGAACTAATTGAGTCCAAAGGGATGAAATAATGGATTCTGCATTTGCTGGGGGTGCCAGGGCTTGCTTTGCTTTTGGCACTTTCCCCCTTCCTTTCTGCAAGCTCTGATTTTAGGAAGTTGCCAAGAAAGTAACTCTTTTGCTTTTGCTGCCAAATTTTGGAGGATCCACCTTCCCAAATCTCCGAGGGACTGCAGCAGATCTCTGTGAGAGACTTGCTGCCTGTCCCCTCTGCCTCTGAGGGCTTTGCTGGCAGGTTTCAAATTGTTTGGGTTTTTTTAATTTTCCTTGGAAAGTGAAGTCAACTCGGGCTGTTCTGGTGTCTAAAATCTCGGTTGGAGGGGAGGTTTTACCTCGAGGTTCTCACCTTCCCTTTAACTGACACGTAAACCGGCCTGAAAGGTCGGGAATTGTGTGTTTCCTGTTTCTCACCCTCCTGAAAGATTTCCCCTGGGACCCTCCAGCAGTTTATAAGGAGCCACAAAAGCAGAGGGAGGGTGTGGCCAAGCCCCCAACCCAAGCTTTAGAACCCCCTTGGCCCTGCAGGCTGGAAAACTGAATCATAGAATCCGTTGGGTTGGAAGAGACCTCCGAGATCATCGAGTCCAACCCTGGGTCCAACTCCAGTCCCTTTCCCAGATCGTGGCACTGGGTGCCACGTCCAATCCGAGTTTCAACACCTCCAGGGATGGTGAATCCCACCACGTCTCTGGGCAGCCCATTCCAATGCCTGGTCCCTGGTGCTTTGCAGAGTTAGGGCTTTGTGAGCCTCTCCCCAGCAAGGCTTTACTGAGCCAAAGTCTGATGCAGTGGAAGAGGCTGCGCCCGCGGCTCGGAACGGGCTCTTAATGGCACTTCATTGATTGAAGGGGTAAGAAAGTTCATCCAAACCGTGGGCACTTCTGGGAAGTCCCTTGCAGGTTGGGCTGCCGGGAGGCTGTGATTGCTGCTCCAAGCCCTGGCTGAGGAGCAGCAGCACTAATGAAGCTGCTGATTGAGCGGCTGCTCTCGCCCCCGCAGGAACCCACGGGGTGGAAGCTCCTCACGTGCCCTGGCTCCACTTCGGCAGTGAGGTCCTGCAAAGGATGGGCTCAGATCCCTCTGGGCCAGGTGGGATTCCATGGGATTGCATGGGATTCCGTGGGATTCCAGGCTGCAGCCCGGGGTGGTGCTGTGTGTGTGTGTGCTGGGAGGTGGCTCTGCTGCCTCGGGGCACGGCGTGGTTGGTGGTTGCTCCTGCCCTGGGGCAGCACTTGGTGTCTCCCCCTGAACTTGGGCGGCTTGCCCATTTCTGAGGTCCCTCAGCACACCCACCTGGCCCCTCAGCTGCTCCCAGAGCTTTGTGTGGCCTGCAGAGCTCCATCCCATCACACAGGTCATGAAGGAGGGGGTCAAAGGCTGTTGGCCCCACCTCAATGTGGGTTTTTCTTCCCCATGTTCTGCTTTTGCCAGAGTCCTGTCTGAGGCTGCTTCATCTCAGACTGAAACAAATGCCTCAGGGCTTCTGGTCTGATCAGAGCCTGGGGAACATGGGGTGACAGGGCAGGGAGGAGCTAACTGGGAGCCATGGCAAAAAAACTTTGTCAGATCCAGTAATATATTAAATATTATCTCGCCTGGTGGTTGGAGGTCTACTGCGGGATGAAGTTGTCTTTTGCTTTTCTAAAGAAAAGAAATTAGTAATTTTTTTAACCAGAGAATGGGTTGGAAGGGATCTTAAAGACCACCAAGGTCCAACCCCAATCAGAGTGTGCATGTTCTTGTTCTGGGTTATTTGGCACACAGTGTCCCCCTCCCCAGAGAGCTGCAAGGCTCAGCCGTGCCCAGTCCCACACACCTGCTGGGGTTTAGGGGGGTGAGAGAGTTCACAAGCAAACTGCTGCTCTGATTGCACTTCCAATAACTGGTTTTTGGGGGGTAACTGGAAGGAAACAGCTGGGCTTGGAGCTGGGTGGGGCTGGCACACTTTGGGAGATCCACGTCTGCCCTCAGATTCGGGATGGAGATGAGCTGTCACCAAGAGCTGCCTCTCTCCAGCCCGTGCAGATGGGGATGGACTCTGCAGTGCTCAGCCTGTGCCTTCCTGCAAGATGGACTTGAAAGGCTCAAGCTGTTGCTTCTCTCCACCACAGCCCTGGTGGCTTTCAGCGTCTCTAGCGGGACGTCTCTTTGGTCCCATTAAAATCAAGCTGTGAACCAAAGCAGGTTTATTGATTCTTTGAAACGGGAGGATTCTCTGGCAGGCAGTGAATGAGCTGAGAACACTCTGGTTTTCTGACGGGTGTTGGAGTCACAACATCTCAGTGAACACATGACAAGGAGCCTGCAAAGCTCCAGACCTCCAGAATTCATGTCAGTAATGCCAGTTTGGAGTACATGGAAAAGGTGCAGAGGCTCCCAGAGAGCTGAGACTGCTCCAGCACGGAGACAAACCCCATTCTGCAGCTCATCTTTATTTCCCCCTTTAACTCCAGTGTGGAGAGCAGGGGAAGGACCCCCCCCGGTCCCCCCAGCCACACTCCCCAGTAATACCCATATTTATCACTCACCTCCCTTCTCCACCACTCCCCCCCAGCTCTCCCACCACCCTTGTTTCCTCACTGCTGCTCGAAGGCACCTCCCAGTCTGCTCTTTGTCACTGTTCATGCTTCTCTCCAACAGTTGTTTTCATCTCTAGGCTGTGGGAAAACAGATCCAGGGGGATAACTCCCAATTTCAAGTGCGTTGCTTTCCAGCCCCTTCTGCTTCCCCTCACTCAGAGATTCCCTCCAGTGGATAACTGGAATTTCAGTGTGTTTCCCGAGCTGCCAGAGCTGTCCTTCAGCCTCTGGGGCTGTGCTGCAGCCGAGGAGGCTGCTGGGGATGGGCACCCGGGCAGCTCAGGGAGTGTGTTTGGGGGCAGGGGGCACCAATCCTCATGATCCCCCCGTCCGGGACATCTGCAAGTTGAGGAGGACACAAAGACTCTGATAAAAGTAGAATTGGATGGGTAATATCTCGGCCCTTTTGATGCCTCCTTAACCACTTCGTATTTGTAATGTGCCAAAAATAGCTGTGCAGTCTGCGGTGGCCACGGCTGTGCAGCTGGGAATAGACTTTAATTGATGGCTCCTGTCAAGCCGTGCAGGCAGGAGAACCATTAAAGTGAGATTTCGTGTCCCTGCTCGCTTAAACACTCTGCTCCAAGTCGGAGCTGAGCCTTATTTTTAACTTCATATCATCAGCATTTGCAGCAGGAGCTTCCTGCGGCCACATCCCGGGATTTTGGGGTTTCCAGCAGCGAGAGCTGCTGAGCTCCATGTCGATGGTGCTCAGACTCTGGCAGAGTCTCCTGTGTGGGATAAGGGACAAGCCCAGCTTTGGAGTCCAGACTTTTGGAGCTGCAGTGTTGCTCTCAGTGCACAGGGAGAAGGTGGCCCCGGGACGTGTGGCCCTGTAGGAATGGGCTGTGACTGTTCCCAAAGGCTGGGGGCAGGAGGAGAAACCTCTCTGACACAAAGAAGTCTGGCTCCTCCAGCAGGTGTAGGTGCCTGTGGTGGTTTGGGGTCGGAGCTTGTGCCTCTTCCCAAGGTTCTTCTGCACCCTCCTGCTGGAAGGTGATCAGAGGGTTTGGAGCTGCTCTCTGGCTCAGGGCAGCAGCGGGTCTGGGATTGTCCGACCTTCCCTGGCTCCTCCGAGGCACGTTGGGCCAAGCAGGTCACAGCTAAAGAGCCCTGGCAGAGCTGGAGCTCCTTCTGCCTGCCCCGAGGCACGTCTGCCTTCCCTGTCACCTCTCCAGCTCCAGGACCTGCTGCTGGAGGGCCAGAATCCCTCCTGTGCAGAAGGACCATGTTTTAACTCCTGCTTTGGAGAGGAGACAGTGAAGCCTCATTGCTGCTTCCCTTGTGGGTGTTGTGGTGGTTTCCACCTGGTGTCCACCCAAACCTCCATCCCCCTCTTTCCCAGAGGGAAAGGAAAAGGAGAAAAGGCAAAAAACCAGCTGAGACATAATGGCAAAACAAAATTCAGAGTGGCTAAATACTGCAATTTATTACTAACAAGAGAAGAACTAAAATTAATTAAAAAGTAAGAAATGAATCAGTCTTAAGAACACCTTTCTCCTCCCACTCCTCCCTCTTCCCAGCAGTTCCAGGGAGCAGGGAATGGGGGTTTGCAGTTGGTGGTTCTGCCATTGCTCTTGTCCTGGGGGTCACCCCGTGGGGTGCAGGGGGGTCTGTGCATCCTGATGGATCTCCAGGGGCTGCAGGGGGGGAACAGCTTTGAGTCCTTACCCCCCTGCTCCCGTGGGGGCCCTCCTTCTCCTCCTCCTGCTCCCACCTTGGTCTCTGTGTTGTTCTCCCATGGCTGGAATTCCCAACTGCCCCACACTCCTCAATCCTTCCCTCTGTTCTCCCAGAGGTGGGACTGGGATTCTTCATTGTCTCCCCTTTGGCCACCAGCAGGAGGTCCCTCCTGGCCCTGGCTGTCCTTGGCTCCACAGCACAGGGGGAGCTTCTGGCAGCTTCTACCAGAAACCATCCTGGAATCCCACCCTTCTACTAAAATTCAGCTCCAGAACCCTCTGACAGGTGTGCAGGAGACCCCCATCCCCAGCCTGCACCTCGGCGTGGACCCCCCCGCCAACTCGTGGCCCTGCTGAAGAAACATGAGCGAGGCACGTTTGCAGATGCTCAACAGGGGCAGGTTTATTGAGACTTCTTGGGTGGGGCTGGGACAGTCAGAGGGTGTTTGGAGATCCACAGCACGGGGGCTTCAGCGGGAGCTTCTTGGGGGGCTGAGACAGGTGGTGTTTGGAGATCCATAGCACGGGGGCTTCAGCGGGAGCTTCTGGTGGGGCTGAGAGAAGAGGTCCACAACACGAGGGCTTCTGAGGTGGGGAGGGCTGCAGTCACAGGTAGGACATGAGGAAGTTGCGGAGGCTCGAGGCCTTGGTGGAGAAGCAGACCATCAGGTTGTTCATCCCCCTCCGCCTGCAGATCGACCTCGGCGCCGGTGGCCACCTGCTGCGGCACTTTGACCGGCGACCCTTCAGGCACTCGGCGCGGTCCATGTACCTCTCCCTCTCCCTGCAGGGCAGCTTCTGCCACATCCTGCCCAGCCTCTTGGCCATCTGCACGGCGGTCATGCACGGGTAGGCGGCCTGGAGCTGCTTGCGGTGCTGCTCCATGAAGAGGAAGAAGGGGGGCAGGGTGCGTCTGCGGCGGCAGAAGCGGACGCTCCTCCTGCGGCGCCGTGGCACGCACCGGGCCTTGCTCCTCCACGTCGGCCTCGCCACGGCCATGGGGCGGCCGCCGGGCCTGCCCCTGATGATGGAGATGTGGAACAGCAGTTTGGTGCTCAGCACCTTCTGGCAGCGCCGGCGTGCCGGGCGAGCCATGGTGGGATTGGGCTGGGCTGTGGCGCTAGGCTGGGCTCAGCTGGGCTTGGCCGGGGAGTGTTGGCTGGAGCTGCCTTGGTTGGAGCTCCTTCGGCTGGTGCTGCTTTGGTTGGTGCTGCGTTGGCTGGAGCTGCGTTAGTTGGTGCCAAGTTGGCTGGAGGTGCTTTGGTTGGAGCTCCTTTGGTTGGAGCTCCTTTGGTTGGAGCTCCTTTGGTTGGAACTCCTTTGGTTGGAACTCCTTTGGTTGGAGCTCCTTTGGTTGGAACTCCTTTGGTTGGAACTCCTTTGGTTGGAGCTCCTTTGGTTGGAGCTCCTTTGGTTGGAACTCCTTTGGTTGGAACTCCTTTGGTTGGAGCTCCTTTGGTTGGAACTCCTTTGGTTGGAACTCCTTTGGTTGGAGCTCCTTTGGTTGGTGCCGAGTTGGCTGGTGCCAAGCTGGACAGTGCCACCAGTTCGTCACGGTGTGCTGGAGCGCACTGACCAGGTTGGGTGGTGGCACCACGGGTGACACGCAGCGGGCACTGTGACATGTGGGGCAGGGCTGTCCCAGTAAAACCCCATTGGCTGAGGGGCCGGCGGTGTCACAGTGGGGGTGGTGACGCTGCGCTGGGGGGTCGGTGGCACCGTGGAGGGAGTTCCATGTTCTGCAGGGTCGGGCGGGGCCACCATGATGTCACCAAAGGAGAACGGCCACGCCCTGCGACCGGCCAATGGGGGCACGCCGTGGTGGTGGAGTGAAAGGCTATTGGCTGGGGGGTGTGACGTCATAGATGGGGGGGGGGAGGAGGTCTGCAAAAGGGGGGAGGGAGGAATGGAGCACTGGGAGGGGGGGGAGGAGACTGGGGAATGTGGTGGCCATTGGAACACTGGGATGTGTGGTGGGGGGTCACTGGGGGATGTGGTACCAGTAGGACGTGTGGTGGGGGTGACTGGGGAATGTGATGGCCAATGGAGCACTGGGATGTGCGGTGGTGATGACTGAGAACACGGTGCCACAGGGGTGTGTGCTGGGGATGTCACTGTGCCACCCCGACACAGCTCCCACAGCCACCCACAGGGCAGATCTTCTTCCTGTGACTGCCTTGGCCAAAGGGCTGTGATGATGTCACCACCATAGTGATGATGTCACCACTGTGGTGATGTCACAGCCATGCTGATGTCATGACCATGGTGATGTCACTACAATGGTGATGTCACCACCATTGTGATGTCACAACTGTGGTGATGATGTCACTGCCACGGTGATGTGACCACAATGGTGATGTCACTGCCATAGTGACAGCTGTGGTGATGATGTCACTGTCACGGTGATGTCACAGCCATGGTGTTGATGTCATCATCGTTATAATGTCACAGCAATGGTGATGTCACCGCTGTTGTGATGATTTCACTGCCGTGGTGATGTCACCAGTCTGGTGATGACGTCACTGTCATGGTGACTTCACCGCCATGGTGATGATGTCTCCACCATGGGGATGTCACTGCCATGGTGATGATGATGTCACCACCGTGGTGATGTCACCGCCATGATGATGCCACCACCATAATGATGTCACCACCATGGTGATGATGTCACTGCCGTGGTAACGTCACAGCGTTGTTGATGATGTCACCGCCGTGGTGGTGACGTTGATGCCGTGCTGGCCCTGTCCCTCCCCCAGCACTGGGGTTCAGCTCCATTGATCTCCGGTGACATCCCAAATGTGCCACCCCCAGTGGGTGCCTGTGATTCTTTGCCCCAGTGGAGGGCGAGGACACCCAGGGCTGCTGAGAGGGGGCAGCTCGGGATGTGCCAAGGGTTTGGGAGCAGCCCTCAGATAATGGCATGTGACAGCTGTTTCTGGGCTCCTGTCAGGGTAACTGCTGTTAGTTCAATCCACAGCCCTTGCACTACATGGCTAATTGATTTGGGTGGGCTTTTCATTAATTTGAGAGGTTCTGGGGGGGTGTTTAAAAGCCTTCATTAATTACCTTTTAGTAGATGGAAGCATATTACAGCTCTGTAAGTTTGTCTGGGAATGAAAGAAATTCTCCGTGTTTTGTTTGCTTGGTTTTGAAAGGTGAAATCAGTTATTCCCAGGAAAAGGTGAGCTTGGCTGTCCCTGCCAGGATTCCTGTGACTAAGAACAGGACTATGAATAAAACAAATTGAAAATTTGACCATTCGTTCCAAGTACAAGGTGATTTATTGAAGTTCCCAGCAGTGTTAAATATTCATCTGTGGCGGGTTGCATAAGTATTAAATTATGAAACAGCCCCTTCCTCTGTAGGACTTGTGTCTCTGCAAGGTGAAGAGAAGCCTCGGAAGGAAGGAGCCCTCCCTCCGCTGCACAGGGACAGCTTAGTAACGGCATCATCGCGGCGCAATTAGCGCTGGTGTGATTGCTGGGCTGGCTAATTACGGCAGGAGGGGCTGTGGCCACATCAGCCCTGGCTCTGGCGTGTCCCCCCCCAGGCTGTGTGTGCCCTGCCTCGCCCCGCAGGGACCCCGCACCGGGGGCTGCTCCCCTCCCGTCTCGGCTCCCCTGCCCTTCCCCACCAGCACCGGCGGGGATTTGAATCCCATTCCCTCCCCTCCCGTTGCTTCTTTTGCTCTCCGAAGAGAACCCACACAGGTGATTATTCTGGGGCAACGAAATAATTTCATTACAGCAGTCAGAGGGCTCTTCAGCAGGTGCTTTATTATCTCAATAATTCAGCCCCCGAGACTTTTCAGGCTCCCCAAGTCCCAGAGTTCAGGAGCTACAAATAAAACTCGTTCGCTCTTTCCCTGACTTGGTTTATTTAGCCTCGGGTTTTTTTTTTTTTCCAGTGTGTTCTTTCCAGCTCTTCCCCAGGAATTATATTTGAATGTGGAATTGATGATACTCACTCAAATTGCCTCAAGGAGCACGTTGTGTGAAAATGCACAAAAAGCCGGCGCGGATCCCGCTTGGGTCGGGTCATTTATAAAATTCACTTTGAATGGAGGCCATTTATCTGAGCTCAGCAGAATGTTTGCTCATGTCCCTGAGTTACCCACATATCTCAGCAAAATAGGTCAGCGTGGTCCAGGTGAATCTGGGATGGAAGTGCTGGAATAAACACAGGTCAGCACCGAGGTGGGGACACAACCATCGATCTTGTCCTGCTCTTCTCCAGCACGGGGAGGTGCTAGGAGGGTTTAACACCCCCTCTCGCTTCCATGGGAGCTCTGCAGGCACATCTACCACAGCCAAAGGGCTTTTTTACTCCAACTTCCTCTTTGCTCGGGGATTTTCACATAGGTTTTAAGGACAAATCACTAGTGGGGAGCAGAGGACTGTGCAAAGCTTTTCCCGTGGCTGTGGCTGCTGGTCCTCTCTCTGGTATTTGTTTAATATCTGAATATTTATAAAGAAATCCTGGAATGGTTCATTAAAGGGGATTTTTGTCCTTCTTTTCTAATTGACTGTGCTGAGATACCTTCTCAGTGTCATCATCTCACCAGGACAAATGTGTCCTGAGGCTGCCAAGACCTAGAGATCAAGGGAAGATTTTTGCAAAAGAAAGAAAGGATTTGTGGACCTGCCTGGATTTCCAGTGGAAAGGAGGATCTGTAAAGCTTGTATATAACACATAATATTACATTTCTAGTATTTGGCTTTTCCTTAAAAAGAAACCCACAAAACCCAAAGCCAAAGGCAGAAATCCCCCCAAAAGCCCTCCCAGCCCTCGGCCACTGCAATGCCTCCCTCATCTCAGACCTCCCCTCTCTGCTTATTAGGTAATGAGTGTTGATTAAGGTATGAAATTGGCTCAATTTGCCACTGTTGGGGGAAATTTCGTGGCAGAAGGACTAACCTCAAAGGCAACACAGGAAAAGGAATGGAAAGCTCTCCATGAGTTGCAGTTGCTGGAAAGGTGAAAGTCTTGCCCAAGCTCCCAGCAGAGCCCTCAGGCCCTGCATCTCCAGGTGGTCCCTGCAACAGACCCCAGCCCTTCACAGGAAACACGTGTTTGCTGTGTCTTTCAAAACCTGAGAGGGGAAAACAGCCCCTTGCCAGGAACCATCAAGATCAATTAAAAGCAGGAAGATGAGCAAAATGTCATTGCTGGTAATGATGGTAATTACAAGGCAAATGAGTGTTGACGTTTGGGAGTCGAGCTGAAGGGATCACACGTGTGGAGGTGTTGGAGGATCCTCTGGAGGGAGAAGTTGTGTGGTGGCTGAGAGCTTTCCATGGGTGTCAGAGGGAAGAAAGGAGAAGCTCCAGTGTTTTCTGGCTGTGTTGGTTCCCATAATCACACCCTGTGGATCCAGAGGTGCTTCTAAAAGCTGCATCTCTTGGACTCTTCCTTGGTCTGATTTGGGGTTGCAGGAAAGGGTCTCAACACGGTCACAAGATAAATGGAGTATATTGCATTTTATAATCTGGTGTTCCTTTGGCGAGTCTTTGGCATTTATTAGAGATGAAGGGACTGCCAGTTGCACAAAGACCCCACTGGAATTAGAACAGCCCCCTTTTTGGCTGAGAGAGGAAGGTGGGTCCTGCCAGCCAAGCACTGCTGCACGAGCTGCTTCTGTGGTGCCAAATTTTGCACGTGAGTGAGCAAAGCAAACACGAACCAAATCCTGCAATCATGGGGTGGTTTGGCTTGGGAGACCTGGAAGATCGTGAGACTTGTTCTTGCCACGTTGGTCGTTTTCTCCTTTTGTTAAGCTGCTCCATCCCTCGAGAGCATCAGCATCTCCCCTCAATTCCAGAGCCTGGGAGACTCGATGTTTGCCTTTGGGGTGAGGAGCGCTCACCCTGAGGAATGAAACCACGCCTGCCTTGGCTCATCCCTGTGCTTTTCCAGAGGAACAATTTAGCACTGGGTTTTTTTTCCCCAGTCTCCTTTTCCCTGCCATGAGTCCAGGGACAAGGAGGACTCCCTGCCCCAGCACAGGGGCTGTTCAGCCAGGGGGGAAGGTGTGGAACAGCTCGAGGACCTGGGGCTGCCACACTCTCCGAGAGCCAGGGACGCTGCAGTGCCCCACGACCCACAATGTCCCTCACCTACAAACCCCTCCCAGAAAACCAGTTTCACAGAGACATTTGGGTTTCCAGCTCCCTCCTCCTTTTCCCCCTTTGTTGTCCCAGCTGGGAGGGGACCAGGAGGGAGGGGAATGACCTCTCTTGTGCTGAGCTGATGCTGCTGAAAGATCTGAAAGGTGCCAGATCTGCAGCTGCACGTCAGGAACTGTTTCCTTTCCCTCCAGTTCACGCTGTGTTGCCTTTTATTTCCCACCCTTTTTAATATGAGTAGTTACTCCTGTTTCCCACTTTAATGCAATTATGCCATACTTTGCCTGTTCTATATTCCAGGCAGCTGACAAGCTTGTTCAGCCATCACATGGCATTAAATGAAGTAATTGCAATATTAGGTTCTTTCTCCCATGCCATAAAAAAATGCTATTACAGAGTAAGTGCAGGAAACTGCCTGGAGAATTGGGTTTTTAGGCTGAAAGCTCTGCAGGCACCTTTGATGGTTATTGACTCCCCTGGGGTGGCTGGGAGAAGGGAGCAAGGGCATTCCTGGGATTTTGGGGTTGGAATTGGAGGCAGGAGTAGTTCCACGTGCAGCGGGTGGGATCAGCTGGGCTGGAAGTTGTTGAATTCAGGGAGAATTCAACCTAGAATTCTCAGCCCTGGGGAGGCACATCTGGAGAGCTGTGGCCAGAGATTGGAGCTCCTGGAGCAGCTCCAGTGGGAGGATTAAGGGATGCAAAGAGGCTGGAGGGACTGGAGCATCTCTGGAGCAGCACAGGCTGAGGGAGCTGGGGCTGTGCAGCCTCCAGAGCACACCCTGAGAGGGGACTCCTCATGTCCATCAGTGCCTGCAGGGAGTGGGCAGAGCAGGGACCAGACTCCGCTCAGGGGGCACAGCCCTGGCACAGCAGGGACGGGCAGGAACTGATGCCCAGCAGGTTCCACCTGCACAGGAGAAAGAACTTCTTTGCTGTGCAGTGACCCAGAGAAGGTGTGGAGTCTCCTCAGTGGAGATATCCCAGACCCACCTGGACACAACCCTGTGCCCTGACTGACCCACTGTGGTCCCTCCCAGCCTGACCCACTCTGGGATTCCTCTCCCACCACAAGTGAGTATATTTGGCTGGTCCCCACATGAAGGTTTTGTGAAGCTCTCCTCCTCCTTCCCTGCCTTCGTTCACAGGAAGGTCAATTCGGTGCCCTTGGTGCCCCCAAGGACGTCCCCTCCCCAGGTTGTCGTGGCTGGGAGTGGCTCGTGGCTGTGCCCTGTTCTCCCTTTGGGCTGGTGACAGAAGAACCCCCAGCAGTGTGGGGAGATGATGTGCCTGGGTGCATCTCTGTGTCCCCACGACCCCGGGGCTGCCGGGTTGGCACCTCGTCCTGCCCAAGCTGCCCTGAGCTCAGGTGGGGCACAGCCCTGGGGGGCTGCAGCAAGGAAGACCAGGCTGCAGAGCCCTCCTCGAGCGAGGGGAGGAAGGGACACCGGCCCTGAGAAGCAGTTTGTTGTGGAGGAATGCTCTGAGATGCTCTCCCTGAAGGCTGCAGTGCTGCCAGCCCCCAGATAAGATGCCTCTGGCTGAGATAACAAAGGTTCAGGGAGGGCTCAGCTCGGGAATATTTCCTGCCAGCAGCTGTGTGGGGAGTGAACACGCTGCCTGTTTTGCCCTGATAGGGAGGTCACCTCCCTCTCCTGCCCTCTGGGCTGTGTGTTTTGGGGAGGTCTGGCCACAGAGCAGCCAAAAAGCCACCCGGATTTGGGGTGCGACGCAGCCGCTCTTTGTTATGGGGCTGGGGGGGCTCTCACCGGAGGGGCCTCCACGGGAACACGGGGAGGGGGTGTAATTTAATCTCCTGCCTGGAAAAATCCATCCCTGCTTGTGCTTGTTGATAATTTAACTGTGACACAGCAAACAGGAAATGACTCAACTGCACTTTGATGGAGTTTCCATAATGAAGGCTGACAGACGCCAACAGGTAGAGGAAGTGGCTCAGATTTTTACATCTGCCGAATGACTGTGACAAGAGATGTTCCCCCTCACTGATTTTCTTGTGTCGATTCTCCCCCAAATATTAACAAGATCCATTTATTACAACTCCCCTCTCTGTAGTGCCTTCACCTGCAGTTGTCCAGGGCTCCAGAAAATAATGCCATTATTGTTTTAACAAAAGGAAAACTGACTGGAGGAGAAGGGCCCAGAACAGGGCAGGTTTGGGACAGGAATTTCTGTAAAATGAGCATACCAGTGTGGTGGGCGTCATCAGCTGGTTTCAGGGGTACAGATGAAATCTTTGGCCACAGAAGGAGAAGTGGGAGTCTTGCTTGGAGAAAAGGAACAGGAATCATCCCTTGGAAGGAAAGCAAAGCTGTCAGTCCCCGATGCTTTTGTCTGGCACGGTGCTGTCTGGGTACCTGGGGAAATCACTGCCTTGGTACCTGTGTGGGAGGGGATGTTTGTGCAACTTGGGTGGCTGAAAATAGACCAGGAGGAGTTTGGGGAGAGGCAGAATTGCTGCCTTGGGTGGCTCTCAGTGTCTGGGGTGTGCAGGGCCTTGGAAATGCCGAGCTGGATCCTTCCCATCTGGGTCTCCCCATGTGCAGTTCACAGCTCAGCGCCGGTCACAGATCCTCGGGGGATGTTTGGGGGGAATTCCTGGGGGAATTTTGGCCAGCCCTGTTGGAATGTGCCCCCTGCCCGTCTTTCCTTCCCTCCTGAGTCCCCACATTGCTGGGGGGACAGTGGTGGCTCTCTGGGAACAGGGCAAAGCTGACCTGATGGTTGACAAAAAAAGAATGCTTCTGTGGCTGCTGTTAAACGTGGAGAAGGGGTGGTGGCCATCCAGCTGTTGTCCTGAGGTGTCCAGGCAGGTCCCAGGCAGGAGAAGGTGCTGCAGGCACATTGGAGTTCTCTGCACATCAGCTGCTTCCACGTTGCCACCTGGCAGGAGATCTTGCCAGATCTCAAAGTCAGAGCCGCAGCAGCTTCCCCAGCACGAGGTCAGAGCCCTCTCTGCCCACCCCTTGTCCACCCCCACATCCCTGGGAATGCTGCTTTCCTTGGGGAATGGCACTGGAGAGCTCGAGGACAGCCAGGTTTTCTCAGAATTAATTGTTTTCAATTATTGTTACGGATGATGTAATTAATTTTGACATAAGGCAACGTTCAGTCAACCTTGGCACGTGTCCTGTGAAACTCTCAGCCATTCACAGGACCAGAGGTTGGTGGAGGGGTTTGGGATGGAAGGGACTTTAAGGATCATCCATTCCCACCCCTCTGCCACGGGCAGGGACACCTTCCACTGGTGTGGCTGTTGTCCCAGACAGGCAGCAGCTGCCCCTGGCAGAGCCTGCCCTGGGATCTGTGCCAGGTAAACTTCTGTTCCTCCCTCTGTCCAGCTCCAGGACAGGCACCAGCTCAATCCACTGACACCAAGCAGGCAGTTCATTCTCAGTGAACAAATCCTCCTCCCTCCCCCAAACTGGGGCTGAGCAAAGCACTTCCTGAGCATCAGCTGCTTCCCCAGGACCTGCAGAGCTGTGCTGGATGTTCTGTGCATCAAATGACCCCGGGGATTTATGGGGTTGCTCCTGCTCCACAGTTTGCTCTAATCCCTTTGTGTGACCCTGACTGATTCTCTGCCTCCTCCTTTGCTCTGTCAGTGGCAGTTTTTGGGGAGGTGTCAGTGCCTGCAGCCCTGGGACCATCCTGATGGTTGGGCTGGGGGGTAAAATAGGAATTACTCACATTAGGGAGATTTTGGGGATGCTTTTGCCAAATG
>VXAU01005333.1:272440-311050 GCA_013399695.1 Formicarius rufipectus
GGGGGGGTGTCCAAGGAGGGAACAAGCAGCACGTGGTGAACCCACCTGTGACCACCCGAGTGGCTGGAGGTGGGAGTACAGGGGCAGGTGGGCTTTAAAAGGGGTTCGTTTTCCTTTCCTCAACTGAAGGAGTCACTGGATGTGCTGGGCTGTTTGGATGGACACGGGAGCCCTCACGTTGCTGCTGAGGAGGTGCCACTTGATCCTCAGAAATGATAATTTCAGAATCAGACAGTGGTTTGGGTGGGAAGAGGCTTCAAAGTCCATCCCAGGGACACCTTCCATAGCCCAGGTTGCTCCAAGCCTTGTCCAATCTGGCCTTGGACACATAATCCCCAAATTCTAGGAATTCTCTCAACAACAAACCACTCTGTCACACCAGCCCCTTGAAAATGGATTTGTCTAAGTGATTCCCCTAAAATAATAGGGCCAGGCTTGTTTTCTGCTCTTCTGCTCGAATCCTTCAGCTGCTTGATAAGTAAATATGATCCTGCAAACACCTTTCCAGGATGTCTTTCTTGGCAGGGAGAGCCAAAGCCGTTGATGCTGGGCTGGAAAAAGCTGTGCTGGGGTGAAAACAGGTTTTATTTCCCCCGTAGCTCCCCTGACTGGCTGTTCCTGCAGGTCCTTCTACTGGTGACAGCAAAGCTCCAGCTCAGTTCCTCAGGGGGGGGAACCTCAGTTTGAGCAGGGGACTCCTTTTTCAGCGAGTCAGTGAGGACAAGGTGGGAATTTGGGATGAAAAGGAGAGTCTTGCAGGACGATTTGTTGCTTTGTCTGGGAGCTGGAACCTCTGCCAGGGTTTGGTATCCTGGCACAGGGAGCACAGGGAGGATTTATTACTCAGTGGGTCTTGTATGAAATGCCAGTGGCAGAGCAAGTTGAGGATCTGCTTTGTTAGGAGAGATTTCCCTGCTATAATCCCATATATTACCCTTCTGGAGACGCGGCAGGAATTGCCAGGGGGGCCATCCTGCCCAAACGAGTGCTCCTTCAACATCATCATTATGGACTCTTTGCTCCCTCCTAAAAACTCCTCCCGGTGCTCCCGCCGAGGATGCACTTTTGTTGCCGGGCTTTTAAAGTCGGCAGCAACGCCGCTGCCCTCTGGGAGGGGAGGAAGGAGCTCCGAGCCAGCCGGGCTGCTGGACGGTGGCGCTGTCCACGGTAGGGGCTCGAGTGGGATGGGCTTCGAGGTCCCTTCCAACCCAAACCCTTCCTGGAGGGCGTGGAAAGACTTGCTGTTGGTACGGACAGGGTTGGTGGACTTGGTGGAGAAGGAGGAAGGACTGGGGTGAGAGAAGGGATGGATGGGAGGAAACCTTCATGCCTGGAGCTCTCTGGGTCACTGGTGGCCTGAAAGGGCTGATGCAGCTGACGGAGTTGTGAGGAGCTCCTGGAATGCTCAGCTTTGATGTTCTCCACCGTCCTGGGCTCTGTGTAAACTCAATTCTGGACCTGGAAAGAAGAAACAACTGGGGCAGAACTATTTTACACCCCCTGTAAAGCCCAGGGAGCACAAGAACAAATGAATCAGCGTGGGCAGAGGAGTTCTGCAGAGCAAGGTCTTAGCCCAGGCGTGTCTAGACTTTGAAGCAGGTTGCACACGAGAGCAGAGCCCGGGCTCGGGGCCATGAGCACGTTGGGTCACCTTGGCCACGTCCTGGAGAGAATTCTGTGCTGGCCTCTTGTGTGTGGAGCAGAGATTTCCTGAGGGGCTGTCTGGGGAAGAGCCACGGCTCCCAGATTGGCTTTCTGGGAACGCTGCCTGGCTCTCGGTTCATTTTTGCCCAGTCCCAAGCACGTGGATCAGAGGAGAGGAGCAGCAGGAATTAAGGAGGTAAACATGCTCCCTGGTGGAGACAATCCTCATCTGTAGCTTTTTCTCCTCCCTTCTGCTCCTTTGGAATTTGATCCAACGTTTGACTTAACGCTGGATTTCCTGCCTTTTGTGGCTCCCGCTCGCAGCTTTAATAATATTTGATCTCTCTCTCTCTTTTTTCCTGAAGTTCTGATATGCAGCACATGGATGTGTCAGTTTTATGAACCTTTGGGGAGGCCTCATTTCCTGACGCTGCTGGAACGACCTTGGAGAGCCATTTCATTATTTCCTTGGCCTCCCCCTGCCCCTGCAGCCTCCTGGCAGGGATGAATCATGAATGGTCTCCACTGGAGACAGAGGCTTTGGCAGGTCCTCCTGCGACACCCAGGGCCTCACTGGTGTGTGCTGGGTCGTGCTGGTGCTGCATCCCAGGGATGTGTGCAGTCAGTCCCCTTTGCACATCCCTGCTCTTGTCCCTCGGGGTTTTTGCCCTGCCCGTGCCCCTGGCAGTGAAACACCCACTGCTGCCCCAGGGCTTTGCCCTTGGTGTGCCCATTGAATTGATCCACCACCTTTTTGCGGTGGAAAAGCTGAATGTTGGTCCTGGAAGTCACAGAGCTGGGTGTGACTGGGGGAAAAATAAAAGAAAAAGAACCTTCTCCAAGGTGCTGCCCAGAGGAGAATGTGAAATCCAGGGCAGGGCTGAGGCTGGAGGGGGAAACTTGTCCTTCTTGTACTCACTGATGGAGTGCTTGGCCAAAATCTGGGGCAGGTTCTGCTAAATGCTGCTCAGAGAAGCCCTTGATTTGGAGCCAACTCAAAGCTTCACTTGGGGGACTTGGGGGCAGAGCAGGTGTGTCCTCTGTCCCCTCTGCACCTCCCAGCCCTGTGGCTTCCCCAGCAGGGCACTGGGAGAGGGGGCACCTCACACTGCAGTGCCCACACTGTGCCCGAAGGAGTTGCAGGGGGAGGAGGATGAAGGGAACTGGAGGAGGGACGTGGCACCGCGACAGGATCGAGCGGCTCCTTTGCAGCTGTCCTGGAGGGCTCCTCATCCAGCTGCCTTTGGAAAGGAAAAACTCAGGAGAACCCTTTCCCCTCCCCACTTCCATCTGGAACCTGTCCTCAAAAATTGGAGAGTTTCACCTACAGGAGGAAAAACCTCCCGGTTTCCACCAAGCTCCTCAAGCTTCCCAGACAGATCTCCCAGACACTGATGTGTTGTTAATGGGATATATATAATTTCCCAGCAGCTGTCGTGTGTGGAGGGAATGCCAGCCCTGAATAACTCTGAGTTTGACAACAAATTCCCAGAGAGGGGGATAACAAGGGCTGGGAAGGGAAAATGCCACGGGGATGAGTGTGAGGGATGAGGAGGGGCTGTACCAGGGAGGGGGGAACGAGGTGGGTGCTGAGGGTGGGAACACGGAACTGCTCCCTCCCTGTCGAGGGGTCTGGGGCAGGAAAAGGGGCAGGAAAAGGGGCAGGGGGGTCCCTGCTGAGCAGGGAGGGGCTGAAGGAGGAGGAGGAGGAGGAGGATGGGCCAGGCTGGCCAAGAAGCTGCTGGAGCTGATGGCAACAGTGCCCTGAAGTGTGTTCTGTGCCCAGAAGGGCTCCAGGGGAGAGGGAGAGGGATTTTGGACCAAGGCCTGGAGTCCCAGCACAAAGGGGAATGTCTTCCCGTTGCCAGAGGGTGGAGTTCGTGGGACAGTGGGAAGAAATTCCACCCTGCGAGAGCGGTGAGGGGCTGGAATGGATTCCCAGAGAAGCTGGGGCTGCCCCATCCCTGGAAGTGTCCCAGGCCAGGCTGGAGCACCCTGGGCTGTCCCTGCCTTCCACCAGGGGGATGGGACACGCTGTTCCTGTCATCCCTCCGTGCCTGCTCTGGAGGAGCTGGTGGGAATGGTCAGGGCTGGCACCAGGGACCAGCCATCACCTGATGAGTTCAGAGTCCTGCCTGGAGGCAGCAGCCACTGGACCTGGTTTAACCTGTCTCCAGGGCCTTTCCCACCCGCCCTGTCTCCACAGCCCAGCAGTTCCCCTCAGCTTGGAGAGGGAGGCAGAAACACCCTGGCCCCAAAGGGGTATTTGAGCCCTCGAGGTGTTCGTGGGGCATTGTTTGGTACCAGCATCAAGTTGCAGCCTTATGTTAAAAGCTCGGGTGACACTCCCACCCCACGAGGCTGGAGCCAGAACAGCAATCCCTGCTCCAGAGAACTCCCACTTTCTGGTGCCTTTCCTGCAGTTCCTTGTCATGTCTGCAGCCACAGCTGCTGCCATTTCAGCCGCTTTTCATGGAGCTCTCAGGAATCCAGGATGCCCTTCCCAAACCTTGTTTTCCCCTGGCTTTTTGCTGAGCTGTCGGAGAGTCTTTGGTGAAACGACAGGGGCAAACCAAAGCAGACAGGAAAGGAGCCTTTAGAGGTGGCTCCTGGTTTGGTGACACCTGACTCACTGCAGGGTCTGGCAGGTGCCTTGTGGCCAAAGCCTGAATTGATGGGGGGGGGTGTCACCCTTGCAAGCCCTTTGTGGCACTTGGGAGGTCTTTGGTTCCTTCCTTTCCACCTCTTTTCACAAAGTCCTTCTTCTTCAAGAGCCTGGATGGTTATCAGAGCAGGTGTGGCTCCGTCCCCTTTTTGCCTCCTGGGTGCCCACTTGGTGCTTGACAAACAGACCCGGGAGTGGAACCAGCTGGAGACAGGTTTGGGCTGTGAGGGCAGAGGAGCAAACGGGACACTCATGAAAAGGTGGGACTTCAGTCCAGAGCCCACTCGTCACTTTGGCCTCCTTTATTGATGTGTGTAATAAAGGGTGCAGGCAGAGCAGGCAGGGCAGGCAGGGGCAGCTCTGTGTGCTCAGAAGCAAAGCTGAGGTGATCCGCTGGGGCAGCAGCTCCCAAGAAATCCCCCTCAGTGCCCCGGGAAGCGTCTCAGCTCCCCCTGCAGAACCCCGAGGGCTGAACTTCGTGCCAACATCCCCGGCGGCTCTGCCGGCGGAGAGCCCGACTTTAACGGGGCTGAAGTGCATTGTCAGAGTGACAGAGACGTGATCTGTGCACGCAGGGATGGAGATGCTTGTTATTTATCGAGTAATAAACACAGTCTGGCTCGCTATCAGCACATCTCCCTCTGCCTGCGCCCGGAGAACAAGCTCTGCAGCGCTGACGGCGAGGCAGGAAGGGCTTGGAGGAGATGATAATGAAGCTGTAGCAGATTTCTGGGGCTGGGGGGGGTTGCAAGGCAGCATTAGTGAGCTCCAATTGCATTAACCACCCCTCTGTTGTCTTGAAGGAGCGTTTGTTTCCTCCTGAACGGAATAAATCTGCTGAGGTTTGTTGCCTTTGTGCTCGGGGTGGCTGCAGCCCAGGGCTGTTTCCACAGCGAAGGTCCACGGAGGGTATTTGAGTTCTCTCAGCCGACTCTGTCCTGTCCACTTTGCAGGGAAGGGCGAGTTGCACTTTGAATTTGGGGGTCACTTCCCCCTTCTGATCTGCAGGAGGTCCCCAAGATTCCCCTGCAGATCCGGCACTGCCAGGGTGGTTGTGCGGGAGGAAGAGCCTGTTGTCCTTCCCAGGATCGCTGAGGTTGGAAAACACCTCCGGTGTCACCGATGCCCACCTTGTCCCCCAGCCCAGAGCACTGAGTGTCCTTCCTTGGGCACCTCCAGGGCTGGCCACCTCCACACCTCCCTGGGCAGCCCCTTCCAATGCCTGCCCCCCCTTTCCGTGAGGAAATTCCTCCTGCTGTCCCACCTGCCCCTCCCCTGTCCCAGCCTGAGGTCATTCCCTCTCCTCCCGTCCCTGTTCCCTGGGAGAAGATGCTATTCCTCCATAGCTCCTGGGGTTGATCCACCCCCAGAGGGGTCACAGCAACGAAGTTTAGTGGGAATTTTTCCTGCCCCCGGGATGTGTCTCCCAGCCCTGATGTGCAGGAAATGCTGACTCTGGGTTTTGTCCTTCGTTTGAAGCTGTGGCAGAGCAGAGAAATCCCCCTTTTCCCCCAGACTGGATGTGCCTCTCCTGAAATATTCCCGAATTTCCCAAGCTTTGGAGTTTAACCCTTGGCTGGGGCCTCTTGCACTGAGGCTCCAGCGTGATTTGAGCTGCTTTCCAGTGTGCCCTGAGAACATTTCCCTGTTCCTGGGCAGCTCAGGTGCTTTGCCATCCCCTCCAGCCACCCTCTGCTGCAGAAAGTGCCGGGGGAGGTTGTGCCTTTGGGTTGAAGGGGATTTCACTCCACAGATAAAAATCTGAATTCTGTTCACGCCTTGAGAGCGAAGTGTTTTCCTCCAAGGTGAGCTCTTTGCTCCTTCTCTACCTGAAATGCATTTCTGTGGGGGGTGTGTGTAATTCTCTGGCTGTGCACATTAAACAGAAGAAAAAGGAGCCTTTTTTGGGTGGGTATGTGCCTAAATAGCTGTTAAATGGCCAAAGAATTCCTCCGAGATCTTTTCACCTGTTGAATTCCTCAGCTGTGACAGTTCCAGAAATGCCTGCGCACTGTTGAAACCCTTTTCATTAAAGTGACAGTGATTAATCCAGAATAGAGAGCCCAGAAAATTCAGGCTGAAGTAATTTTGGAAACATTGCAAAGGTGAGGGAAAACAGCAGAGAAATGACATTGTCAGGTCCCCTGCAGGGGGGAAATTAGTTTGGCTTTGTCTCCAGTTGAACTCCATTGCCCCAAATCAGCCAAGGGTTTGGTTTATGCTCCTTTAAAGATGAGCTGGGGAAATGTCACATAAAAAATGAAGAATTAAGAACTTCAGTGCAAAGGCTCCTGCTTAAAAAAAAAAAAAATAAAGAAAAGGTATTGCTTGGGTTCTGGCCAGCAACTTTATCCAGGAGAGTAATTAAATTTGATGTCAATGACTGAAGTTTTGCTGCCTGCATGGAAACACTTTTCATCTTTTGATGGAATGCAAGGGGGGGGAAAAAAACGGGAAGGGAAAGGGAGAGAGCAAACGGTGATAATGAATCTGATGGCCCAAGGCAGGTATCCCGGGAACTGGAGGGCTTTGGGAATGGCTTCCTCCTGGAGCTAAAGCTGAAGCCTCGTGTTAACAGATCAGTGAAGCTCCTTGAGGGGAAGCAGGAAGGTGGCAGAGGCCAAGGGGGCTGTGCCCACCTTGCACCAGGAGAGGGATTTGCCCCTAAGGTGCATCCTGGGATTAAGGCTGAGATCAAAGCCCAGACCAGAGGAATTGGTTCATTCTCCCTCCTCTGGTCCCCACCCAGCTCTGGTGGCACTTGCTGGGTTTGGAGCAAACCTCTCCTGTGGGGTCATGCCCAGTGTCCCCACATCCCCTGGAGTCTGGGGGGGATGGTGTGAACATGCCAAGGAGTTCTCCACACTTCCATTTCTGACCCAGCTCGTCCTCTGAAGAGCATTTGTGCTCCTTTTGGGAGGTGAGGAGTTCACAGCTCCTCCTGCACAAACCAACCTGCTCAGACCTGCCCCTGGGATGGTCCACGAGCCCCACCATGGGCCCGAGAAACAGGCTGGTGAGGGAAGGCACCTGGAAGCCTTGGACGTGCTTCGTGCTTCCAAGACATGGCCTGACTGGCCAAAGAAATGAGTTCTCATTCTTTATGGAGCGTGTTTTCCCAGGATTCTCCATAGCCAGGAGTCCCTGGGGGATTTACGTGTCCCACCCTGACGCTTCCCAAGCCCTGGGGGGATGTGGGTCCTCCCACTGCATCTCCTGTGGACTTCCAGGCTGGTGGGGCTGAGCTCTGTCATGGAGTTAAGAGACAGGTGTGTTCCCTCCATCCCTGCAGCAGGAAATGAGGAACAATAACTTCACCTAATTATTCATTTCCCCTGTAAAAGTCCATTGTGATGAGGTGTCTCCTGCGACCAAAAAAACGAGGTCTGGAGGAGCTCAAGTGCCTTTTGTTTAAGAGGGTAGACAGGCTCAACTAAGATGTTCAGAATTAATGGTACAGCTCTCCTGGCAATTTGAGGAGAGGTTTGGATGAGAAGTTCAAAATACAGGTGGAGTGAATCCTAAAGCCTGGAGACATAAAGAGCTGCTGCAACACGTCCCTGAGTGGCACTGAGAGGGAGATGAATCCCTCAACAGCTGGGCTGGGTCAGGGCTGGTTCAGCTGAGCAGCCTGTGGTGGTTTCCACCCGGTGTCCACCCAAACCTCCAGGCCCCCCTTGCCCAGAGGGGAAGGAAAAGGAGAAAAGGCAAAAAACAGCTGAGAGAGAGAATGGCAAAGCAAACTCAGAGGGGATAAAATACTTCAATTTATTACTAACAAGAGAAGAACTAAAACTAAAAAGTAAGAAATAAATCAGTCCTAAGAACACCTTTCTCCTCCCACTCCTCCCTCTTTCCAGCAGCTCCAGGGAGCAGGGAATGGGGGTTTGCAGTGGGGTGTTGGTTCTGCCATTGCTCTTGGCCTGGGGNCTGGCCCTGGCTGTGCTTGGCTCCACAGCACAGGGGCAGCTTCTGGCAGCTTCCACCAGAAACCACCCTGGCAGCCCCCTCTTCTACCAAAATCCAGCCCCAGACCCCTCTGACCCAGCCCCAGCCCCAAGTCCAGGCAGTTTGTGCATCACAGGCAAGGAATGGGCTGGGTTGGGAAGTGTCCTCAGAAAGTCATTTCATTCCAGCCCTTCCCACGGGCAGGGACAGCTTCCAGCAGCCCAGGGTGCTCCAGCCAGCCTGGCCTGGGACACTCCCAGGGGTGGGATCGTCCTGGTGGTGTCCTCTGGTTCTGCCAAGGTTTGCTCCTGAAACCTCCTGTTGGCTGGTCCTGTCAGGGCTCACTGAGCTTCCCGTGGCTCCTCTCTCCTGCCATGGAAGCTGCTGGCATCTCTCCTCCTCTTCCTCTTCCCAACACTTTCAGTGTGTGGTGGGATCCTTGGAAGTTCCAGGTGGGACAATCCCATCCCTGCAGTGGGGGTGGGTGATTCTGAGAGGATGAAGTGAAGGTTCCAAACCCTCAGGCTGCTGAACCCACCTCTCAAGGATGTGTGTGTGTGTGTGTGTGTGTGTTAAAAAACACCCCCAGGGATGGAGGACAGCAGAAGCTCTGCCTCATCCAGGCAGCTTTAGTTTATTGTTCTCTCTTTTTTATAGCACTCAATTGAATTACTTGTCTCTCCAAAGTTATGAAAGCAGAACTTGGCTCTGCACACCTAAAGATTATTTATGAGAACTTTGACTATTGATTCAGAATGAATAATAAAGTGGCCTTTAGGGGGGGAGAGGATTAAGTTTAAGCGTGTTGTCATAACAACCAGCCACAGTGACTCCCTCACAATCGGTTTTAGGCATCCCCTGTCTGATCTGAGCCCCAAATACGTCTGTTTGAACTCAGTCATTTGAAAAACTTCCAAATTCCATCAGTTCTGCAGTCTCTGAGTCCCCCAAGGGTGGCAAGAAGCCCTACACAACACATTTGGGGAACACCTTGTGCTTCTGAAAGGTCTGAAAAGACGGAGGGGGAGATAATCAATAGAGAAATACGGGAGGACAATCCTAAAAGCAGTTTCAGAGGGCAAAGGGTGTCTCCAGCCCTGCTGCTCAGGGGCAGGACCCAGCTGGGGTGCCCAGGGTGGCAGAGATGCATTAGTTGTGCAGCACAATTAGCTCTGCAAGTTCATTAACAGATGTAGTTCCTCTGCCACTGGTGAATGCTCTGCCAAGGGATGTCCTGGCTCCCCCTCTTGGCCTTGGGAAAGGGAAGTTCCTCCTTGGGGTGCTGGTTGGGCTCTTCAAATACTCCCTGTGTATCAGGTCTGCTGTTAAAAATGGGTGGGATCAATTCTGGATTATCCTTTGGGATGGAGATTTCCAGGATCCTTCTGCCTTCACCTGAAAAGATCCATTGGAATGCCAAGAATTTTCAAATAAGTGGCAGTTGATTATTAAAATAACTAATTGGCTTTGGCCATGGGGGTGTTCTAACCAGGGCGAATGTCACCACTGTCCCACTCAATCCAAGTGCTGTGACTGGAATGTTGTCCCAGGAAAAGGCTTGGCCTGTGACAACTCAGGCAGGAATTATGAGCAGGATAAAGCAAACAGCATCACTTTTCTGAAGAAAATACAAATATAAAGAGATGTGAAGGGCTGCTGCTGGGCTGGGGAGCTTTCCACCTGGTTTGATGGCTGTGATCTTGCCCAGGTTGGGAGGGATCATAAATCGTTGCTCCTTGCTGGATGTTCCCAGGAAAAAATAAAAGAAAAGGGTTCTTGCACTGCCTTCTCCTCCTCAGTTAAAACAAACAGACTGCTTTTTGCGGGGTGCGGGGTAAGGAAATCTAAAGACAGGACGTGAATAAGCTTGGGAATGTCCTTTGCCTTAGGAGGAAAGGGCTGGAAACTCCCATGGAGGGAGGAGAAGCAGGAACGTGGCTGGGAACAGCCGGGGTGGTGGTGCTTCCCTGGAGCTCCTGCGACCCCCTGAAGGTGTCCTGGAGCAGGGGGACAGCTGGGGGGATGGATGGGGAGATGGATGGAGGGATGGATGGATGGACGGATGGATGGAGGGATGGATGGAGGGATGGATAGATGGGGGGATGGATGGATGGATGGATGGAGGGATGGAGGGATGGATGGATGGACGGATGGATGGAGGGATGGATGGAGGGATGGATAGATGGGGGGATGGATGGATGGATGGATGGAGGGATGGAGGGATGGATGGATGGACGGATGGATGGAGGATGTGCCGGGCACTGACCCGCGGTCCCTGGTGCCTCCTGTGCCGCAGGTTCATTGCGGCAGAGGAGCTTCCCTGGAGCTCCTACGACCCCCTGAAGGCGTCCTGGAGCAGGGGGACAGCTGGGGGGGATGGATGGGGAGATGGATGGGGGCATAGATTGGGGGGATGTGCCGGGCACTGACCCGCGGTCCCTGGTGCCTCCTGGCCCGCAGGTTCACCGGGGCGGAGGAGCTTCCCTCGGGCTCCTGGAACCCGCTGAAGGCGTCCTGGAGCAGGGGGACAGCTGGGGGGGATGGATGGGGATGTGCCGGGCACTAACCCGCGGTCCCCGGTGCCTCCTGTCCCGCAGGTTCACCGGCGCCGCGCTGCCCCCGCCCGTCATCAGCAGCAAGAACTGGCTGCGGCTCCGCTTCACCTCCGACGGCAACCACCGGCAGAGGGGCTTCAGCGCCCACTACCAAGGTAAGCGCCCCTCCTGCCCTCCCCTCGGCCCGGGGGGGTGCCCAGCCGGGCGGGTTTCCTGGGAATCTGCGGCTGCATCGTCCCCTCTGTGTCCTGCGGGTGTTCGTTTTCCCGGCTCTGGAATCGCTGGAATCTTTAGAAGGGTGAATTTCGTGCAGTCCCGCAATGGTTTGGGTGGGGAGGGACCTTAAAGACCGTTTAATTCCACCCCTCTGCCGTGGGCAGGGATATTTCCCAGTATTCCAGGGTGCTCCAACCTGGCCTTGGACGCTTCCAGGGATGGGGAAGCCACAGCTTTTTTGGGCAACCTGGGCCAGGACCTGCCCACCCTCCCAGGGATTCAGGACTGGGATAAAAAGCTTTTTGGATTTGGATAAAAAGATGTCTGGATTGTGATGAAAAGATTTCCTGACTGGGATAAAAAGCTTTGTGGATTGGGATAAAAAGATTTCTGGGCTGGGATTAAAAGGGTTCTGGATTCAGGATACAGTTATTTCAGGACTGGGATAAGATTTTCTGGACTGGGACAAAAAGCTCTCTGGACTGGGATGAAAAGGGTTCTGGATTGGGATAAAAAGATGTCAGGAAGGAAAGGAAGGAAAGGAAGGAAAGGAAGGAAGGGTTTGCAGTCAGTGGGGTCCCTGCTTGGAGAACATTCTGTGCCAACACAACTTCAAACAAACCTCAGTGGGACCCTTCCCACGGGGCCATCACCTTGCCTGGACCAGAAACACCTCCTTGGAGGGAAATACATCCAAAATAGGCCACGCAATGCCATGTAAAGTAGAGCAACTGAAATGCCTTTTCTATCAGGAGAGATGGATCAGAGCCCAGGATTGTCCAGGATAGAGGGAGGAAGGGCGAGGGGGAATCTAATTTGTTGTCTGTTTGCCCAAGACGTGTAAACACATCATTTATTCACACCCTGTGTCCTCTGAGAGGGGCTCTGGCTTTGCTGATAATCTATAGGAAAACAATTTCCCTTCCAGCTTGTTAAAATTGAGCCTCAGTTTTGCAGAACACCTTCCTTGCCTGTTCTCTCTCAGCTCCTCCTAATCCGGGCCCTCATTTGGAAATCAGTGTGTGAGTGGAAAAGCAAGGTTAGATACAATCAGCCTGTGGAGGGGGTTTTTTTTGGCTTTGATGCAATTAATTTGTTCCCCTCCTGGCAGAGTTAAATGTTCTCCCCTTTCTCCTTTTATTAAGAGGAATCTTGTGCTCTTGCCAACACTTTTTCCCCTCACGCCCTGTGAAAGCAAATCAAAGGGACTGGAGAGAAATCCATGCCTGGGCTTTTCTCCTTCCTCCCCCTCCTTCTGCCTTCTCAAGAAGGTGCCACATCCCTGCAGGTGCAAGGAGATGATCTCCCAGAGCTTTGGCCAGGTGAGGTGGCAGCACAGCCACGTGTCCCCTGTCAGCCCTGGCAGCTGGGAATGCAGGCATGGAAAAGCTGCTGAGTTGGAAGTGATGCTGGAGAGACCTGAATGATGCTCTGGCTGCTCCCAAACCTTCCCTTCCCTTTCCCCTTCCCCTTCCCAAATTTTCCCTTCCCAAACCTTCCCTTCCCACACCTTCTGTTCTCCTGATGGACTCTCTTCAACCTGTGCCCCACAGCAGTGGCTTTTTGAGGATGGCACGGAACGGGTTGGGTTGGGAGGGACCTCCGTGCTCATCCCATCCCACCCCATGCCGTGGGCAGGGACACTTTCCATGGGCCAGGAGGGTCCCAGCCCCACCAGCTGGATATGGACACCTCTCTAAATGTTTGGGCTTCATTTCTGGCAGATGTTCCTCTCCTCACCTGGGATCCCACCTTTGGGTGAGCACCTTTGCTCGCCTTGTGCAACCTGCTGAGTCTCCTGGGGAATCCTGTGGCAGAGCCAGGAGAATCCTGGTGTTTGTGCAGGCTCTGATTCCTGAAGCCCCATTTTTTGGTTGGCTGAAAGAGGGGCTTCCAAACAGTTGGGTTGAGGGTGATTTTATCTACCTCCAACGTGACCCACCTGCTGTGGCATCCCAGGGGCTGCTGGCAGGTCCCAGCAGGAGCAGGAGAGGCTCAGGCAGGTCTGGATTTAACAGCAATTCCCCACCGGGGTCTCTGCAATGGATTTTTCTCCTTTTTCTTTGCTGAAATGCTGTTTTCCAAATTAAAAATAAATAAATGTCTCCTTAAGTTCTCATTTAGAGCAACATGAAGTGGTTTCAAAGAAACACCCCTGAGTGCTGGCAAAGCATTGTAATGTCATCGCTCACGTTTGACAGGATGCTGAGTATTCCATCAGATCCCTTGGATACGTGGGAGCAGCCAGAGCCTGCAGAAAACAGGAGTTTCTGCTCATCCAATTATCCTGACCCAGCCCTTTGTGGGGCTGTTCCACAACCAGGCTGAGAAACAAAGCAGATTTTCAACCAGAAGATTTTTGAGGGCAGAGAGGAGGAGAATTGTTGGGACTTATTTATTTTTTTCCAAGAGGCAACTGCTGCTGGATTGGGTCTTGTTTAAGCTAAATGGAGCCATTTGTAAAGCCTGACTTTCTGTGCTGGCTCCACACTCCAAGAAAATGAGGGATTAAGAGGAGAGGACCCAGAGGTCTCTCTTTATCAAAAGAACATGATGTAATTAAGGGGGGAAGAGGCTTCAGCTCTCGATTTAGGGCTGGTGCTTGGGCATGGCTGTGCTGCCTGTTTAGTGCTGGGCTTTGGCAGCCAGGCTTCGCTTTAGGCCTGGCTTTGGAGGGGATGTTGGTCAGCTGGGCTCTGGCAGCCACGGGGGAACCTGGGACAACCTCCGTGGTTGAGGGTGCCCTTTAAAACTTTGTAGGGCCAACTGTGTCCAAGTCACGGAACCGTGGGATGCTTTGGGTTGGAAGGGAACTTAAAGAGCATCTTCTTCCAGCCCCACCTCCCAGTGTCTCCTGCTGCCTTTGGGGTGAACCAGGAAACCAGGGCAGGCTGCTGGAGCTGCTGTGCCCTGACCCTGCCAGGGTCCCACCCCACAGCCCCAGTGCTCGGCGGCTCTGCAGGTTTATTTTCCCAGCTTCCAACCACCCGAGCTGTGCTGCTCTGGAGAAACATTCCCTGGGGATTGGGCAGAGGAACTGGCAGTGGGAAGGGGATGGAGGATAAAACAAAGGGGGATTCTTTTTCTAGAGCTGCTCTCTTGCTGATTGTGGCCCAAAGCACCTCACGGAGCAGCTGTGAAATCACAGCCCAAAGTGCATCCTGCAAACAGCTCCAGTTTAGCCCTGGATTCTGGGGTCTGTTGGCTGGAATTGCAGGGCTGTCCCTGGGCTTGCTTGGAAAGGGTTGCAGTGTTCTGGAAGACAACCTGGCACTGTCCTGCTTGAGGCAGAAATAGTTTTTGCCCCAAAAAATGTGAGTTTTGGTGGCCCAGTGTCCTGTCTTCAGCCCCTTGAGAGCACATTTGTTAAAACCCTTGAGGTCAGACAGCAAATACCCCGTGACCTGCAGGATCTGGGCATCCCTGGGGCACCCTCACACCTGGTACTTTCCTCCTCCTGCACTCGCAGGTGGCTTTAGAGTAACAAAAACCAGGTGGTGGAGTCACTTTGATGGTGGCCTGCTGTTAATTAGAATTCTCCTCCTAAATTAAAGCCCAGCCAACCCCCCTGAGGAGCCTGGAGGTTTTAAGGCTGCTGAGAAACACGAGAGTTTTCCCCGTGGATGGCTTTTTTGAGCTGGTGCAGGGCTGAGCTTGAAGTTCAGAGCTGCTTTATTTCAAGGGAAAGCCAAAAGCTGTGAGCAGGTGATGAATGAGAAGCTCAACCCGGGCTGGGTCCCAAAGCAACACCCCCGGTGAGCTTCAAGGAGTGTCTCCTGCCAGCAGATGTTCTGGGGCTCCGGCCAAAAACTGGCAGCATTAAGAAAAACCCCAAAACACCCCTGTTAGTTCCATCAGTAATTCTTCCTGACAGCTTTGTCTTAGGAATGTGCTAATTCAGGGAGGAAAGAGTGACAAGATAAAGGACTCGGAGAGAAGGGTTTGGAGGGGAGGATGGACTCGTTGGCTCTGGAGGGAAGAAGGGAAGGCTTCTGTCAAGTGATTTGGACCTCGTGCTCTCTGCTGGGAGGCTCTTCCTTCCCCCACAGGGAGCTCAGAGGGGCCAGGGAAGGTTCTGCTGTGGGTGCTGTGCCCAGGGCAGCCCTCGCTGCCTCTCCTGGTGTCCACGAGGGGTTTGGTGGGAGCCCCTCTGGTGGGGACAGAGCTCCTCTGCAGACCAACAGCTGCTCCCTTGCTGGAACAAGGACTGGACTCCTGGTGCTGGGCACACCTTTCATGTTTCCTTGGCTTCTGGGGGAGCTGTGGGGCAGGGAGGTCAGTGGTCACACTGGACCTTGGGTGGAGTCCCCATCCGGATGTTCTTGTTGGTGTTCCTGGTGGGGCTCCGGATTCAGCCTTCCCTTTGCCAATGACAGGGATTAAAGTCTTTTCCTTGCTATCCCGTCGCCTTTTTGGAGCCTAAAGCTTATCCAGGCCACGTTTACAGTGTTTAGGTTCAGGGTGTTCCTGTGGAAGCAGAGGGTGGCTTTGCTGTGGAATGTATTCATGGAATAACTTCCTCAGGAAAATGGGCTGAATTGAACTCAGCACTTCACTCTCAGGATCCCAGAAGTTTCTTAGAGCTGCCCTTTGGTCTGACTCCCATTTTTGGTGTGTTAATGGCGTGTTTCAGAGGGATGGGGGGCTGGAACCCATTTCTATTTCCAAATAAAAGACCTCCAAGGCCACTGATCCATCCCCAGCGTGGTGCATGGAAGGGTCCCTCCTGGTTTGGAGGGCTCGGGGTAAGTTGTGCCACCATAAAGGGGTGGGTGATGCACAAGTGCTGCTTCCTTTGCTCCTCACCCAGTCCCTGGTGCTCAGCTAAACCTTCTCCTTGTCTTCACCTCTGTTCTCCCTCTGTCCCTGCAGTGAAAAAGCAGATGGAGCTCAAGTCCCGAGGGGTGAAGCTCATGCCCAGCAAGGACAACCACCAGAAGACATCAGTGTGTAAGTTCTCTGGCTCCTCCTTGGCTGTCTCTTGTGTAACAATCTCCTGGGACATTTCACTTGACTTTCCCAGTAATGTGGAAAACTTTGGCACTTTCCAGAGCTGGAATGCTTTTCCCTCTCTTCCCTCCCCATCTCTGCATCACTTCCTCCCAGTGCTCTGGCCACTAATCCCTCCAGGGGGTCTGGATGGTTCTGGTGTGGGTATGGAATGTGTATACTGAATTTACTAACTCCTCCAAGGGATCTGGAGGGCTCTGGTGTGGATATGATGTGTACATTGAATTTACTGACTCCTCCTGGAGGGCTCTGGTGTGGGTATGATGTGTACATTGAATTTACTGACTCCTCCTGGAGGGCTCTGGTGTGGGTATGATGTGTACACTGAATTCCTGTGTCTCTTGGTAATAACTCTGCCATGGAATCCCAGCCATGAAGGCTGGAAAAGGAATTTAGGAATTCCTGTGTCTGTTTGCAATAGCTGTGCCATGGAATCACGGAATCATTAGGGTTGGAAAAGGAATTGTGTCTCTTGGTAAATGCTGTGCCATGGAAGCACAGGATTATTAGGGTTGGAATTGGAATTTAGGAATTCCTGTGTCTGTTTGCAATAGCTCTGCCACGGAATCACAGAGTCATTCAGGTTGGAAAAGATCTCCAAAATGATTAAGTCCAACCTCCAAGTCGGTGCTTTATGTTTAACTGTTCTTCCCGACAATGTCTTTGCCCCTGTCCTGAAACCCTCCCTAAAATCTGCTCTCAAAGGCTGCAGGTCCTGCAGAGGGGTTGGGTTTGGCTGGGGGCACACTGGGGTGGGCTGGCCACGTTGGAACCTTGTGCCCTGTGGGTCTGATCAGAAGGCAAATGTAGTCACCTAACAAGGGGTGGTGCTATTTCAGGGGGGGAAAAACCCCCACCAGAACGTGGAATTGTGGTGGGAGCTGCTCCTTCTGTCCTGCTGTGGTGGAATGTGTTTATTTGGGATTGCAATCAAGTGCCTTGGACTGTTCACCATCCCTAAAATTATTTGGGGGTCTTGCTTTGAGGACTTTGAGAGGTAAAGTGACGCAGCTCTGGAGAATGGGATGGAAGGACTGGTGGTCAGTGTTGGGCTGCATTTTGGAGGTTTCTGTTACTGCACACGGCGAGTAAATGGGGAGGTTGCAGGTGCCACAGTGGGGACAACGTGGGGGTTTGTTTGGAGGAAACAACCCCAAAGTTGCTTTTGTGACCTCTGAGGGGGAGGCAGCCCCGAGCAGGCACTGCTTGGGGGTCCTGGAGGGGCTTGGGTGGAGGAGTGAAAGTTCTGTGCGTGCCCACCTTGGTGAAAATCTGCTTTAAATGTCGTTTGGGAGGGGTGGGAGCAGTTTGGGGCCTCAGCCAAGTGCACCTTGAACATCTTTGGCATCACAGGGTGGGTGTGGGTGCCAGAGGAGCCACCTCGGGGTGGGGGGACTCGGGCTTGGTTTGGGGAGGGGACAGAGCAAATGGTGTGGAAGATCTGGAGGTGTGTCCGAGTCTGTGAAGCTGCCCCTGCCGGGCCGTTCCGAGGGTGCGGAGCTCTCCAGGGGAAACATTCCCGGCTGGAATGGCCCTTCCCCAACCTGAGGGTGTCACAGCCCTTCCCACAGCCGGCATTGCCAAACTCCTGAGTGTTCCACGGGGCTGGAAACGCTTCCCTTTGTTCTCCGGGTGCTGAAGGAGCTTGGGGGGTGAGAAAGGCAGCGAGTCCCTTGCTGGGGTGGGCACCCCAACCCATTCCCCCAGCTCAGCCCTGCTGCCCTTGGCACTGCTTTCTGGAACCCTCTGCCTCGCCCTGGGAGGAAGAGATTAACCCTGTGAACCAACTAATTGCTGCTGCAATCCTCCCCCTCCCTCAAGCTCACCCGTTCTCACTGTGTTTCTCATGCTGAGAATCGCTGGGGCTTCGTGAAACCTTTTCAGGGGCTGCTTCGTTTTGTTCTCCGTTCCTAAACTCAGTAAAAAACATTGTCCCTTGGGAATCTCCTCAGAGAACTTCATTGGCATGGGCAGATACAGAGAATTAAGGGAGGTTCTCCGTCCTTTCAACAGATTTTTTCAGAGTAAATTCCTATGGCAAAAAAACAGAACAATCAGAACTGGCTGTTGTTGAATTCATGATGAGAAAAGTTGTTGGGGAAACCAGGAGGAGAATGAAAGGGTGGGAAATGAGTTCTGTGGTTTGGGGGAGAGAATCCTTGAGCATGTAATACAGAGCTGAAGTTCATTCCAGTCATCCCAGTCACCTTGAAGGATTCCCACAGGAGTGGGACAGCCCAGCCCAGGCGAGGAAGGTGAGTCTGGGGCTGACAGCGAGTCCTCAGCAGAGCAGATGTGGCTTCTGGCCCTGGAGCGAGTTGTGGTCATGTGTGCTCCAGGCAAAAGGCAGAGAGCAGAAGTTTCTCTGAGTGACCATCTAACCCACCTTTTTTTCCTTTTTATCCTTTGCTTTCCTTCCCCCTCCCAAGGAAAATTCCCCCATGATATGGAGGTATCTTCCCTTTCCCCCTTGCTCTGCTTTATCTTGTCTGCTCTCTGCTTTATCAACATGTGCTATGGAGGAATTAATAAACCTCCAGCTAACAAGAGATTAACTGGTTTGAGCCTTCAGGAATGGGACTGACAACTGACAACCTGCCCTCTGGGGCCTGTTCTTGCTGGTCACCTCTACCCTTGTCCTCCCAAAGCTTGGAATTGGGGCTCATCCGACATGGGAGTGAACATCTGGATGTGAGAGTGCGGAGTGACCCACGTGGGAGTGGAAGGGGTTGTCTGGGATGGGGGTTTGACCACGGGAGGAAGAACTTGCTGTGGGAAGGTGGTTTGTTCTGCAGGGAGGAGCACACGGAGTGTGATGCAGCCGTGGCTGGGGTGGGTCTTCCACGTGGGGCTTCTTCAGGGGGGTTTTACCCCGCACAAGGTGTAGGGGTAAAGTGAGAGGTCGTAGGACTTTTGCTCCCCTGCCACGTGGCCTGGTGGCAGAAACCCCTCCCTTGGTGCTCTCCTCCTGAGGGTTGCTCTGGCTTTGTTGGACATCCCTGTGGGCACAGCTGGGTTTGTGTGTGGAGGCAGAGAATGAAGAAACCCCGTCAAAGGCACCTGAGGGCTTTGTCGAGCCAACCTTTAACTCGCAGAGGGTGCTGAAAATACGGGAGCTGAATCCAGGGGGCTGCTTTCCCTCGGATTTTGGGATGCACTCAGGATCCTCAGAGCCCATCAGAGGGGGCAGCAGAGCTTTGTAGCTGCAAGATGCAGCCAAGGATGCCCCGAGCTGCTTCCACGCTCCCCCTCTCCACGTGTTTACCGTGAGCTGCTGACTATGCAGAGCAGGGAACACAATCCCTGGGGAGCCTGGTTTTCCTGGAAGCCACTTCCCTGCTCCCCTCGTGCTCTCAGACACCTGGAGGAAGAGGACATCGCAGGAGCATTTCCATCCCCCAGCTGTCCCCCCTGCCTACCCGGGGTGTAATTACGGGCAGGGTAATTAGCGCAGCTGATGGTCCTGGCTGGGTGCGTGTCCCCGCTGTGCGGTCTGTGCAGACCCCCCAGCGCTGCCCGTGCTCCATCCCCTGTGTCCTGAGGAAAGTGCTTTTGGCCCTGCCCCAGTATCTCCAGTGTCCCCACATCCCCATCACCCCCAGTATCCCCCAGTATGCCCCAGCATCCCCATCACCCCCAGTGTCCCAGTTGGGATGTTCCCGCTGGTCCAGTGGCAGGGAAAATCCCTTTGGTTGGGATCCACACTCCACTGAGAGGAAAGGGGGAAGGAAAACGAGTCCCCTGGAATTCCACAGCTCTCTGACAGAAACCCCCCTTTGCCCCTTTGGGAGTGGCTGGAATTTGGCTGGAATGGCGGGTGGAATTTTGGATGTTGCCTCAGCACTGAAGGTGGTTTGTGCCTTGGGCAGGCTGGAGAGGGCTGGGAATGGGGAGGTGGAGGCTGGAGCTGGAAGTTCACCGAGTGCTGACCAGCACCTCATGGATTTCCTCGAGGCTGCTCCAGGAAATTTTCCATATCCAGGTTAAATGACTTCCTTTGGAATCCCTGACTGGCATTTCCCTCTCCTCTCTGCCTCCTGTTCCGTGCTTGGCTTTTTCCCCCTGGGATCACCCACCTGCCTTTCCCAGGAGTTGGCATCTTTGGCACCACCGGGCAGGCTCTGGGTGTGGGGTGTCACCTGGGTGGGTCACAGGTGGCTCTTTAATGCCAGGCTCAGGGAAGGAGCTGTGGAATAGGTAATGGAAAAGGGATTTAAAAATGGTAATGGAAAAACAGAATAAAAAAAACACCAACTCTTTTCAGAGGTGCTTCTGTTGTGGAATGGGGGGAAAACCGTATCCCTGGCTGGCATCTCCTAGAAAACCCTTCAGAGTCTGAACTCAGCTGAAACAATTCCAGGCTATTTGTCTCCAGAGCTGGTTTTTTTCCCTAAAGAAATGGAACATGTTCAGGTTGTTGAGCTACCAATTGCCATTTTCCTCTCCCCCATCCACCAAGACAATCGATGCAGGAATGTTTCTGTTGCTATTCTGTCTCTGTATGTGCTGTTTTTTTGCTTTGTAGTAACTCAGGTTGGTGTGTCCCAGGGACATAATATGTGCCCAGATCCTGGGATTCCAGAGAGAGGCAAAAGGATCGGCAACGATTTTAGGTAAGAAGGTTTTCCAGGGGTGGGGGGTGTGTTTTTTGCATGCCCCAAGTCCCTGTCCGTGCCCTGGGTGTGCTTCTGGGGGTCTGTTTGCAGAGACCACCTGCCCCCCCCTCCCAGGTGTTCTCCCAAAAAATCCTGCCCAGGGTAGGGATGGAGTTGGATCCATGTGGATAATGCCCTTGGGTGTCCCACCTCCGGAAGTGCAGGAAAACTGGCTTGAACAGCAAAAAAAACACCCCAAAAAATCACTTTTCAAAGAGCTGAAGCCCCAGCACGGCCCTGTCCTGAGAGAACTGGAGGTGACTGATGCAGTTCCGTGCCAGTGACTGTGTGTGCTGGTAGATAATTGGGGTTTTTATACAGTTTCAAACAATGCTGTTATTCCCTTCTGGTTGCAAATGTTCCTTTCCAGTGGGCAGGAGTGCCCCAGCCCATAGGGACACAGGGACTTGGAATTCCCTATTCCTCAGCACTGGGGATTCGATATTTAATCTCATTTTGCTGGTGGGGGCTCTTTTGCTGACAATAAGCCCCTTTTAGTGGCACCTGAGACACCCGATTTTCCTGCAGTCCAGCAGAGGGGTGAGGGTGGAGGAATGGGGAATTCCAGGGAATGCCATGGAACAAACCTTCAGCTGCTCCAAAACCCCGGAGCGAAGAACAAACCTCTGAGTGGCAGAAAAAGCACTTTTTTTTTGGCACTTTGATGAGAGTTCTGAGCGTTTCCCCTGCCGGGGATGAGCCCCTGCCCCTCCCCGGGGGCACGTCCCGCTTCTGGGACACGGGATGCCAAAGGGCAGGAGACAAATGAACTGCCCAGAGACAATCTGGGCTTTGAGCACCAAGGGGGTTTGTTGCCAACGTTGGGCAGCGAGGCAGTTCCAGGGCACAAACTGCTCCAAAGGCTCAGCGAGAAACCAGGGAATTTATCCAGTCGACATTCAAGATGACAACATCTTAACATGCATATTCATGAAGTTGTGATGAATAATTATCGTATTCATAGAGGTGGAGTTTGGGTGGAGCCTTCCAGGCTCTTCTCTGGGCTCAGTTTTGGGTGGTCTCTCTGCCCTTCAGCCTCTTCAGGGCTCATTTTCTCCTCTTCCTCACCGTGCCCTCTCCACCTTTCTCTGTGAGGTGTCCTGGCTGGTCAAGCTTGCAGAACTCCTTGGCTCAAGGCCTCCCTACCTTATTCCAATGTCCATGTTCCCCTGATTTGTGACCACTGGGTTTATCCTACAGCCCTCGCAGCAGTCTTCTCAGGTTTTGGTCCAGTAAATAGAAGAGGACAAGTTGTCCATCAGGTGTCAGGCACAACAAGCATCTGGCAATTTTCTACCAGAGCAAGGGACCTTCCCTAACTCGGGGAACTCTTCAGACCTTGCTCTTGCTTCACACGGGGCAGTGGGCAGGGCAGGGCAAGGCAGCAGGGCAGGGTGGCACTGCCTGTCCCTGTCCCTCCCTCGCCCTGCTGTGCCAGGGGGCTGCCCTGGGCACGGGGTGGGTGGTACAGGGGGGTACAGCTGGTGGGGCAGCAGCTCCAGGGCTCGCACGCCGCTCCCTTCCAGGTTGGGCTCCAGCATCCAGTTCTCCTGCAACGAGGGCTACGACCTGCAAGGCTCCAAGAGCATCACCTGCAAGAGGGTCAGCGACATCTTCGTGGCCTGGAGCGACCACAGGCCTGTCTGCAGAGGTGAGGGGGCAGGGGTTGTCTGACCCGGGGGGCTTCCGGGGGGTCCCACCTCCTCGGTGCCCCCTGAGAGCATCACCCTCCCCGTCCTCAGCTCCAGCGCCCCGTGGGGAGGTGGGGGGATCCCAGAATGGTTTGGGTTGGCACCCAAAGCCCACTTTGTTCCTTCCACCAGCCCCGAGGTGCTCCCTAAGTCCTGTCCAATTTCCCTTGGACACCCCCAGGGATGGGGCAGCCACAGCTTGTCTGGGCACCCTGTGCCAAGGTCTGCCCACCCTGCCAGGGAAGGGTTTCTTCCCTTAGCTCAGGGAGATCATCCCTCTCTCTGTTGCAGGTGTTGCATTTTAGGGGATAAGGAGGAGAGGGGAGAAAAGGTGGAAAGCCTGGAATAAAGTCTGGGAAAGCAGAGGATTTTTGGAACTTGCTGCTCTTGGGCAGCACTGTGGGATTTTTGGGCAGGGGTTCCTCAGCAGCCTCGTCCTGTGCCCTGGACCATCAGAGAGGGGAGAAAAGTGGAAAACCTGGAATAAAGTCTGGGAAAGCAGAGATGGAGGGAGGGTTTTTTAGCTGGAACTGGGATTTTTGGGCAGGGGCTCCTCAGCAGCCTCATCCTGTGCCCTGGACCATCAGAGGGCACTTTCCTTTCAGTGGAAACCACCCCAGTGCCCATTTTGCCCTTGGCCATTGTGTTTCCATTCCCTCTTCCCAAAGTGCCATGAATAATGGGATATTTGTAATGCCGATAATGAACAACTTGTAATGTTTTTAATGAAATCCCTTTAAAGCTCTTAAAGTCATAAATAGTGGTGGGGGTTTTTTTTCTCTTTAATTTCATCTGCAGATTTTTTTCAAGGCTTTGGAATCCCATCTAATTCTTGAAACAAGCCTGGAATAAATTGAATCAGTGTAAGAGGATATTTGGCATAAATATGTGACACTATAAAGGAAATTTATGGTGTCCTCTTGCAAGAGATAAGGAAGGATTTGCCTCTATTATTATGTCTCTGTGAATCAACTTAATTTTTTTAACTGCTAACTTTGGTGTTGTGGGGGTTTTTTCCTTTCTTTTTAAAAAGTTTCCCATTTTTTATTTTTGCTTTATGTCACTTATTTTTTCCCCCTTCTGTTTCATTTTCCCTTTGGGTTCCTCTCAAATTCTGAAATCAGGGGGCCCAGGGAGCAGGTTTTAATCCCCTGGGCTGTAGGGGTTTCTACTTTGGGCCACTGATGGGAGGCTTTTTCAGCTTCCCCATGTACAGCAGATTCCCTCTGGGTCCTGGGAACTCCACTTTAAAAGTGGGAATAATGGGATTTGTGTTCGTGTTGAGGCGAGATGGGACAGCTCCAGGATGAGGCAGGAGGAACGTGGTTGAGCTTCATGGGTAGGTGCCCTCAGCTCCTTCCCCAGCTGCTCCTCAGCATTCCACGTGTCCCCCCCGTGACCAGCTGTGTCCCAGCGTGGCCAGGAGATCATTTTCCATGTTTTCCTGAAGTTTGGAGTGGTAGGCAAAAAGCTCTGCAGGTGCCACGTGTGCAAATACATCTCCTTTGAGACTTGCAGTGAATTCATTGGGAGGCTCCACCACAAGAGCAGAGGCGGTTCCAGGGCCAGGATGCTGCTCTTCCCATTCCCTGCTGGAATATTCCAGATAAATATTCCATCAAAGGGATACCACGGGCCAAAATTTCCCTTTTTAAGCACTTTCCAGCTTCTCCCTTCACCTGAGGTGTTTTCCAGATGCAAACCTGAGTTGCTGTTTTGGTTCTGAGCCCACCCTGGTGCCCAAATGAGACCAGCCTATAAATACTTAATAATTACAGAATAAATTCTTGCTGTGAAGTATTTTTTTTTCCTATTTCATCTGCAAGAAGAAAGCAAATCTGGCTTTTTGGGGACATGAAAAAGGAGCTGTCTCTTACCCAGGACCTTCCACAGAGTCACTTTCGCTGTCCTGGATATGAAACTATTTTTGTCAGGGCTTTGATTGAGTAGAAAAGACAAATGACTAGAATGAGGCCTGTTGGTGGTTGGCCTGGTGGTCCATCTCTTTGGTGGCCCTTGGCACAAAGATGGGACAACCACCCCCCCAAGATAAATCCTCCAGCTCTGCTGCACTGTGGTGGTTTCCACACAGTGTCCACCCAAAACTCCATCCCCCCAATCCCAGAGGGAAAGGAAAAGGAGAAAAGACAAAAAAAACAGCTGAGAGAGAATGGCAAAACAAATCCAGAGTGGCTAAATACTGCAATTTATTACTGACAAGAGAAGAACTANTTCCCTCTGTTCTCCCAGAGCTGCCACTGGGATTCTTCATTGGCTCCACCTTGGCCACCAGCAGGAGGTCCCTCCTGGCCCTGGCTGTCCTTGGCTCCACAGCACAGGGGGAGCTTCTGGCAGCTCCTACCAGAAACCACCCTGGCAGCCCCCCCTTCTACCAAAATTCAGCTCCAGAACCCTCTGACACGCACGAGTGGGACAAAGGGGTGTTTGGCCTCGTGAGCACGGTGCGGAGCAGCAGCTGGGAGCTTCCTGCCCTGCCCCCTGTCCCCTGCCAACACCCTCACCGTCCCTGCTGTGCTCTTTGTGTCCCCAGCCAGGATGTGTGACACCTACCTGAGGGGGCCCAGCGGGGTCCTCACGTCGCCCAACTACCCGGTGCAGTACGACAACAACGCCTACTGCGTGTGGGTCATCACCGCGCTCAACCCCGCCAAGGTGGGTCTGCTCCTCGCCCTCCTGGGGCCCCCATTGTCCTGGGGCCCCCATTGTCCTGGAGCCCACCCTGCCCTGGGACAGGGGGCATCTCAAAGGTCATCCCAACCCCCTTCCTCGGGCAGGGGCACCTCCCACGAGACCCTTTGTTTTGAGGTGTTCAGCTACAACCACCTGTAAGGGGGTTAAGTTTCAACACTGGGCACATCATGAGTTCATGGGGTGGGTTGGGTTGCAAGAGACCTCCTGGATCATCTTATCCCAACCCTGTTCCACAGGCAGGGATGCCCTCTGTGAGACCTTGGGTGCTTCCAGGGATGGGGCAGCCTATCCCAGTCCAAGCTCATCCCGCAGCAGTTCCTAAGGGATGTTTTAGGAAGGGACCTGTATTTTGACCTCTTGAAAGGGGGTTAAGTTTCATCACTGGGCACATCTTGAGTTCACAGAGTCATGGGATGGGTTGGGTTGGGAGAGACCTCATGGATCATCCAGTCCCACCCTGTTTCACGGGCAGGGACACCTCCCACGAGCCCCTGCATTTTGAGGTGTTCAAGCTACAACCACTTGAAAGGGGGTTAATGTTCATCACTGGGCACATCTTGAGTTCACAGAGTCATGGGATGGGTTGGAAGACCCTTATGGGTTGGAAGATCCTTATGGATCATCCTTATGGATCATCCAGTCCCAACCCTGTCCCACAGGCAGGGACACCTGCCTGAAGACCTTGGACACTCCCAGGGATGGGGCAGCCACAGCTTCTCTGGGCAACCTGTGCCAGGACCTGCCCGCCCTGCCAGGGGGGAATTCAGGACTGGGATGAAAAGCTCTGTGGATTGGGATGAAAAGATCTCAGGATTGAGAGGAAAAGCTTTGTGGATTGGGACCTTGAGGGGCTGTGAGGGACAGGAGATCCCTTGGCCGTGGCTCAGGCAGAGGGAAGATGCTGCTCTGGGGTTTTTGGCAGCCCTGGCCCAGCACAGCTCTGGGTGGGACCAGAGGGTCTCCCAGAGGGGTGGGGTGGAGGGAATTCCTTGGGAATGTTTCCCCCTCTGTGTGGAGGGTGTTGTGGGGGCCTCTGGCTCTGGGAGCAGGAGAAGGGAGAGGGGAATGAACGTGGGAAGGAGCAGGAATGGCAGCCAGCTCAGCCCCCCGTGTCCCTGTCCCTGCTCTCCCCTCCAGCCTCTCCCCCGTTTCTCAGCTCTCCTGGGACCCCACCCCAGCCCCCTGCCCTCTGCCGCACGCTCAGCTTGGTAAGGGAGGTAATTAAAAGCGAGTGCAATTAATTTGAATCGAAACCCCTTTGATATCTTGGCGTGAGGGGTGGGGAAAAGCCACCCAGCTGAGCAGAGCTGCTCGTGGCAGCAGTGCCCACTCGGGGCAGGGAGGCTGGGTCAGGAATGCTGATTTTTCCCAGCCTTTGGGCTCTGGATGGTCCTTATCCAGTGGGATTTCAGCCCCCACGGGGCTCCTGCTCTTCCTGCAATATTGTGAATTTTAAAGTCCTTTCTGTGAGGGCTCCGGGGCTGGGAACAGTTTGCAGTTCTGGGACCTCTGTGGTTGGAAGGGAGTCGTGCTGAGCTGGATGGAGGTGCAGGACACACTCCCAGCTGGGTTTCCTGCCGCAGACTGGGAAGGAGATGGAAAGCAGCTCCACACCAAGCCCATGGGCCTTGTCCACTGTCTTGCTGACCCTTCCTTGTGGTGAATATTCAGGTTTAATCTCCAGCTCTGCTCCTCGTGCCCAAAGTTTTCCAGCTTTTCCATCAGCAGAGTTTGAGGATGAGCTTCCCCTCTGAGCTCCCTGGGCAAAGTGTCTCCTCTGTCAATGGGAATTTCCACTCGGGGAAAGCTCCTCTTTGGTTTCTTCTTCAGCTTTTAAACCTGTTGATTGGGAAGCAGATTGTGCAGGTCTTGATCCTCAGCTTTTATAAAGGGGATGGAAATGGGGAAAATCCCTTCCTTTTGAGACTTCCCAGCTTGGAGCAGAGACTGAAGAGCAGCAGAGCTGTAGTTTGTGCTCCACATCACAGGTTTTACCACTGAACGATGGGCACATTGGGCAAAGCAGCAGCTTTTAGGAGCTGTGTGAAGAGGCTGCCTTTGCTTTTTCCTTTGAAATGAGCAACAGTTAATTAATCATAGCAGTTTGCAAAGAGTTTCTGGGGGTTGGATGTTTCCTGCTGGGGTTTGCAGGCAGGGAAAAGCTCTCCATCCCTCCGAGTCAGAGAGGGCTGAGGGAAATGCACCCACTCCCTGGAGCCAAAGGGGCTGATCCCAGCACTGCCCATTCCCGAGGGCAGGACTGAGCATGAATCCATCCCGATGCCTGTGGAATACTTGGGATACAAGCAGCACTGTGTGCCTGAGCTGGAGCCTGCTGAAGGCAGAGCAATCCTGCTACTGACTCCAGGGCTCTTTGGATCAGGTCCTGTTGCACGAGGCTTTTAATATGGGAAAAGAGGGGGCTGAACTGAGACCTCATTTGCAAGTCTGTATCTGTCCTATATTTGGGAAAGGACTCAGAGCCACATTCGCTGAGCCCCATAATCCCCTCCAAGTTTGCTCAGAATCCTCCAGCAGCAGCTCTGAGGGCAGAGTGCTCCTCACTGACAGCTTGGAGTTATTCCCTCTACACCATCCAACCTATCTGGGGGGATATTCAGGCTATACAGAGATTTTTGGTGGTTTTTCTTTGTGCTGGTGCCATGGGAATTCATTTCAAGCACAGTGGAAAAACAAATCACTGGGGAACTGAGGAATGAATATGATAATTGGGGGATTTGCATTCAAGCTATTTCTGGAGCTTTTTTTGCCATAATGGATGTTACTGGTTGATGTTTCTCCCGGGGTTGTTCTCACCTGGAGCCTCAGGAGCTCTGTCCAAGCTTCTCCTGATGGAGGGAGATGGGCCCCTCCAGGGGGGGTTCATCCCAATTTAAGAGAAATGCTGGAGCTTGGGGAGAAGGAGGGACATGAGTTTCATGCCTGTGAAGCATTTGAGTGTCACTGCAAGAGGGGCTCTCCCGGAGAGAATTACTGTGGTTTTCCCCTCTCAATGTGCCTGCACTTCACATCGCTTTGTGCTTCCAAGCTTTGGAATCAGGTGTCACATTCCAGCCCGTTTTCTTGGCTTTGCTAATTGCTGCCCGTCACTTCAGCAGCTTAAAATGCAGCTTTTGTGTCGTCCCCGTGTTTGTGTGTGCTGGGAAGTCTCTTCTTGGCTTAATGAATCAGTAAATAATTTTCAGCCTTCAGAGCCAAAAAGAAAAAAAAAAAGAAAAAAAAAGAAGGAAATGGATAAATAACTATTGTATTCAGCATCCAGTTCCTGTGCCACGAGGTTACAGTCTGGAGTGTGCTAGAATGTAATTAGTTCTTTAATTAGGGTCAGAGTCCTCAGAATGCAGCTCATTGAAGGAGCGATTGAACCAACGACGTGCAGCTCCCCAGCCCCGTGTTCGTGGTATTAATTACATCATTCCATCATTACCTGCTTTAATAATGACCCGCACAGCTCAGTTATTTTGGTGCTCCCCTCAAATTAGCGGTCCCAGAGTTGGCTGGAGCATCATAAGATGCTCCTGTTTCTCCCTCCTGGGGCTGAGGGACAAGCCCTGCTTTTGGAATGTCCTGCCTAAAATCCACCCCTCCCTCGTGTGCTTTAGAACAACCTCCAGTTCATGGAGGGGTCACCCAGGACAGCCCAACCTGAGCTGCTCAAACACCACCCTGCTGGGCTTTGGGGTTGGACTTCAGGGCTCTTGGGGCTGCTCACCTGGCCAGGTGTTTGCAGGAGGGGCTGCTTTTGACAGGCAGGAAACTCCAAAGCCCAAAACGTGTGCCCCAGGCTGAGGGTTTGGGTGGCATCAGGTGGCTCTGGACCTTGGCACCCACGTGGCTCCTCGTCTTCCACTGCTTTTGGTCATTTCATGTTGGCCAAAACGGCAAGGAGTGGCCCGAAACCAAAGCTGGTGATTTAATCTGGTAAAAGTTAGGGAATTCAGTGTGTTCACAAGTGCTTTTTGGGCCTTCCTGGATCGGGTCACTTGAAGAGCTCCAGGGAACAAAGCTCTATGGATCTCCTCTGGTGGAAGGGCTGGGAAACTCTTCTGTAAATGAAGTTCTCTTCCTCTGCTGTCTGTTCAGCCTGTCCCAGCCTGCATTAAGGACCTTTGTCTCCCCCCAAATCACATTGTGCTGGAAAAGAAGAGCTTTCCAAAGCAGCCCAGAGGTTGGGAACACAAACCTCTTGATGCCCGTGGGATTTGTGCTCCTGAATGATCCATGGGGGCTGCACAGATGGAGTGGGGGAAGAGTTTGGGTGGAACAGGAGGGAAAACACTGGACATTAAGAGTGTGGACAGATGTGATGGTGATGATGATGATTGTGCCTGCAGACAGCCTGAGACAACTCCCCTGAGCTACCCCAGGGGTGATTGATGTAAATCCTCCTTTGGCCTGAGCAGAAACCAGGAGGGTTTGGGAGCAGCACAGGGCAAAAGGAAGACTCTCCACTTGCACTGTGTGTACCAAACACGAGCCTGTCTGCACGTTCATTATCCACCAGCAGGATTTGCAGGGCTGGGAGGGAAAGGGTGGAGGTACCTGGTGCGAAAACCGACCCCAAAAAGAGCCTGCTGAAGTCCCAACACACAGATCTTTATCAAGAAAGTCATCTGGGAAATCGATGGAGGAATCTGAGAGGTCATTTCAGAAAGAGCTCTGTCTGTCTGGAGAGAAACACTCCAGGGCTGTGAAGAGCAAGGCTGGTCACCTTTGGGTGATGTCCTGGAGATATTCCTGCTCCTGGAAATTGCTGCTCCCTCGGGCAGAGAGACAAACCCTCGGGGCAGGAGGAGGGAGGGACTCCCGGGGGAGGTGGCTCCTCTTAACGTGCTGCCTCTTTGCCAGGTTATCAAACTCACCTTTGAGGAATTCGAACTGGAGAGGGGATATGACACTCTGACGGTGGGGGATGGAGGCCAAGTGGGAGACCAGAAAACGGTGCTTTATGTGTGAGTAGCAATTCCTGAGTCTTGGGGAAGGGACACCTGGTGGGATGGGGCTGGTGGGGTGGGATGCAGCAGTTGGCTTTGCTCGCTGTCCCTCGGGGTGGGGTTTGTGCTGCTTGGCATTTTAGGGGCTGTTTTGGTGGGTTTGTCCCTCTCAGCCCTTCCCTCTGTATCTTGAGCTGCCTTAGTGGAGCCCCTGGAGAGAGGCTGGGGCTGTCCAGGGTGCTGAGGGAGTGGGATAAGCGCTGGAATACCAGAGGAGCTGCAGATCGGGCAGGACCCTGTGCTGGTGGCATCTCTCTCTCTCCTGGGCTGCCCTTCTGTGCCCTCATTTTGATCTGTGCGAGGTGTAAATCCATCACCTCGGGGTGACATCCTGAGCCTTTCACCCCCAGGGTGCATTTGGGTGCACGAGGCCTCTCCAAGGCTGGTCCTCCTCAATTTGCATCCTTTGGTTTGCAACGATGATGTTTCTCCAGCATTAGAAACGCAGAGATGGTCCTGCTTTCCTTCCAGGCCTCTCCCAAAGTGCTGCAGCAAAGCTGTGGTGCTCCTGCCAGCTTCTGGAGAGTGTTCTGGTGGCTTTTCCTTCTCCCCCTTCTCTTATTTCCCCACACCAATCAGCCTCCCACTCCACCTTCACTTCTTCTTGTCTTGCCCCAAGCTCTGACCCCCGAGGTTCCTGTTCCTGCACAATTCCTCTCAGCTCATGATCCTCTGGCCAGGAGCTCCAGGACTGTGTGGGAACGGGAAGGCTGATTATTGCCAGGGTGTTTGTATTTCAAGTGTTCCAGAACATTTCACAGACCACTTCCAGGGGATCTCCTGCAACGGTTCCTCCCTCCACCCCTTTTGCTCTGCCTGAAGCCCACCAAGATTTTCCTGGATTGGATTGGAATCATTCCCTGTTTTTCTCACTCTGCATTAGCCACTCGATGCCTTGCTAATGCAAATGTGGAATATCCAGGATGGGGAAAGGTCTGGAATCTTTTCCCAGTGCACCATTTCCCAGTCAATTGCTGGTGCTAGCAGGGAAATTTATGTTTCTATCCAGGATAAGTTGGAAAATAATGGGATGTGAGAGAGGTGTGAAGAGCACAGAACCATTCCAGTTGGAATTCATGGGGCTTCAAGGTCCACGGGCCACTTCTCCCACTGTCACCTGGATCCAGGTGCATCCACTGGATAGAAGCTGGAGGTTTTCTTGAGGGAATCAACCTGAAGAAACCAAATCCTGTCAGAGACAGGAGCTCCAGTGTTCCTGCTGCTCTTCCTTTCCTCTTGGCTGTTGAGGAGGAGCTCAGTCCTGCTGCCTTTCAGCTGAGGGAGCCCTCCTGGAGCAGCAGCCCCACCATGCCAAGCAGAGCCAGGAAGGACTATTTGCTTCCAGTCTCTCTCTCAGCCCTGGGAAAGGCATCTCAGGGAGCAGAACAGATTGTCAGGCTGAGCTTTCTGGCTTGCAGAGAGGATTTTATTCCCCAAAGTAACCAGCACCCAAATCAATCACTCGGCTTGTTAAAGTGGAATAGCAAAGGATGTGAAAAGCTTTGAAGCACCTTTTTCTCCCCTCGAGGTTTCTCTCTTGGCGTGTTCCTCATTCCTGCCTCTCTGCTGCTTAAATAACCCAGGAATCAACAATAACCCCCCCTGCTCTCCCCATCAAACTCTGGGGGTGCCAAACAGGCAGGAAAACAGGATCCCTTCCTCATTTCCCAGCAGCCTGGGCTCAGTAAAACTCCTGATGCAGGTCCAAACCATCCTGGAGCTTTGGTGAGCCTGGGGCACGTGGGGCAAGCACCCTCGGGATGCCACGGGCACAGCTGGAGCAGGGGCTGGATGGAGGGGCTGCCTTGGGGGGGTCTCTGGGCTGGGGAGGAGGGGGTTGTGCAGGACCAGGCAGGTCCTGTCTGCCTGGAGCACCTGGGGCAGGGAGGGCAGTGTCCTGATCCCCCCGGGCTCAGGGGGGTGCTCAGCACAGTTCCTGTCTCATCTTCCGGGAGGTTTTTCCTTACCGAGATCCTTGTAGGAACTTCCCTGTCAGGGTGGGAATGCAGCAGGAAAATAATTCCTGGCCCTGCTGGAAAGTGCTGGGAAGGCAGTTCAGGGGGTTCGCTCACCCGGGTTGGGTCCTGGGAGTTTTATTTGTTTTGCTTGTGTTTTGCTTCAGTGAGCAAGAAAACGCTGACTGTTGATGCTGGATAATGCATTGCAATCATGGCCCCAAATTGTAATTATTCTGGTGGGGGTGATGATTTGCAGGCCCTCAGCCGGGGCAGAGACTCCCAGCATAGGCAGAACATGCAGGGAGGCTCCTCAGGCTGGAAGATACAGAGGTTTGGGGGCAGCTTGGGGGGGATTCTTCACTGCTTTGGCCTTTCTCTCACTGCTTTCTGCTCCTGCAGAGGGATTATGTGGCTTTATTTTGTTGGGAAGATTAACCTGGGGGGACACACAGGCTCTTCACTTGCCCCCGTTGCCTTTTGCAGCCTGACGGGCACCACGGTCCCCGACCTCATCGTCAGCACCCACCACCAGATGTGGCTCCTCTTCCAGACAGACAGTGTCAGCAACCTGCTGGGCTTCAAAGCCACCTATGAAGGTAAGCCAGGCACCTCTCTCAGGACCTCCCTGTTCTCCAAAGGACCAGGGATGAGATGAGCACAGTGGATGGGGAGGAGGAGGAGAAAGAAGCTCCTCTCTTTATATATCGAGGCTCTGCAGGTTTTTCCTTCAGGCTGAAGCTTTGCTCCACCAGGAGCAGCTTTCCTGGGATATTTCCCATCAGAGCTGCCTGGGTGGGTCCTGTCCCCATGCCACTTCATCTGCTCTGTTGGAAAAGAGCTGAAGAGTCTCAGCTGATGGTGCCAGATTGTGTCTGGGGGAGGAAGTGAGATGGAGTCATCGAGGGATCCAGGAGATCAGTGGTGTCAACTGCTTCACGCTTGGACTAGTCTGGAGTCTCACAAATTAAATGAAAGGGTGGGGTGTGGCTTGTAGAGGGTGTTGGAAGAGCCATCCATCCTAAAACGTGGAGTTGTAGTGTTCCCTGTGAGGGGAAGGCCATCCCAGAGGCTGTTGCTGTGCTGGAACACACAGAGCCAGGAGATTTATCCAGGCACAGCTTCAAGGAGCTGTTGGAAGGATGTGCTGGGGAGGGGAAAGTGCCATCAGAGTTTTAGTGGTGGGTTCTGGAGAAGGGGAGGAACCAACCAAGTCCTTTTTCTTCTCCTGTGGGTAAAGACAAGGTCCATTTGCAGCAGGAAGAGTGTGGAGAACACAAGGGATCTGGGTTGGGGTTCTCCAGATCCAACTTAAAGATGGGCTGGGTTGAAATCAGGGTGACAGCACTGATGTCCAATTAAACTGTGTCAGGCTGAGCATCTGCCTCGTTGATGTTCCCAAGATTCCTCCTAAATCTCCAACATCTCCACTTTTAGCCCTGTAAAAAGACATTCTTTCCTAACCCTGGGCCAGGATTTTTGGGCTCCCAGTGCCTGTCAGGAGGGGTGTGTGCTGCAGCCCCTCTCTGCTGGAGACTTTCCTTTCTCCCCACCTCAGGGAGCTCACGGATGCTGCAATTTGGTGCCTTGGGAGAGGGCTCAGAGTCCCCCTGGGGCTCCTGGGGTTTGTCTTCCCCCTCCTGTCCTTCAGCTCCTGGTGGATTGTTGGGAGAATGCCTTCCCCATGGAGCTGATCCCCTCCACAGGTGGTGGAGGTGGTTGTGGAACTCCCAGGTCAGCCCCACGTCGTGGCTGGGGATGAATCACTCCCTCAGGGAACTTTGTCAGAAGTCCTCGAGAGACGTGGGGTTGATTAAGGAGGCCTCAGGTGCCATAATCTCATCCACAGGCTCAAGAGCATCAAGAACAACAAGAACATGCAGTGGTGTTCCCCACGGGTGGGCTGGAGGTGCTTGGTCTCCCCCAAAAAAACCAAACCCTTACGTTTCTTCTACTGGTGGATTTATCAGGAGCAGGAGCATGAAAGTGAATTAATAATAATATAAAATCCGGTGGTGAGAAACAGAAATGTTAAAGCTTTCAAAAAACCAGAGCCAGAGCAAAGCAAAATGTTAATGCAGAGTTACATTTTAGAGTTTATGTTTTTAATATGAAGCAAGAGTTTCAAACTGAAGCGAGCTCTGTGGACACACCCCCCCCCTAATTTAATTTGGATTTCTGCTGGAATTGGGTTAATTGAGGTAGAGCTGAGTCAGGGCTGTGCTCTGATCCACCAGCTGCAGGCAGGGGATGATGAGACAATATTTATGGTGTGGAATTGCTGAGCAAGGGCCTGGCCTTGGCTGGCTGGAACCCAGCCTGGTGCTGCCAGGAGGCTTTGGGGGCTCTGCAGGGCTGGGGATGGGACATGGGAGGTGGGAGGTGGGAGATGTCCTCTGCTCAGAGCCCACTTCCACCAGGTCTCTCTGCCCAGCCTGGCTGGTCTGTGCAGCTGCTGCCCCGTTTATTTGGGCTGCAATTCCAGCTCTGGGATCGGGTTTTTCCTGGCTCAGCCCCAGGATTGTTGCTGCCAGGGGGGCTCTGTCAGGAGGGGCGTCACTCTCTCTCCCCTCCTCTGCCTTTGGATTTCTTGGAATGACTCGTGTCCCAGCCTGGAATCAGGTTAATCAGCCTGGCTGGTCTGTGCAGCTTCTGCCCCGTTTATTTGGGCTGCAAATCCAGCTCTGGGATCAGTTTTCCTGTGTCACCTCCAGCATTGTTGCTGCCAGGGGGGCTCTGTCAGGAGGGGCGTCTGTCTCCCCTCCTCTGCCTTTGCATTCCTTGGAATGACTCATGTTCCTGAGCCTGGAATCACTTTAATCAAGTCACTGCTTGGCTGGTCTGTGCAGCTGCTGCCCCGTTTATTTGGGCTGCAAATCCAGCTCTGGGATCAGTTTTCCTGTGTCACCTCCAGCATTGTTGCTGCCAGGGGGGCTCTGTCAGGAGGGGTGTCTCTCTCTCCCTCCCTCCTCTGCCTTTCCTTGGAATGCCTGGTGTCCCTGAGCCTGGAATGCTGCAGTCCTGGGACAGGAGCCAGCCCCTTGCAGGCTCTCAGCCCGGGAGGTGCTGCCCTGAGCTGCTCTCAGCTGTACCCACGACTTTGGGCACAGTTTTAGTGGCCGAGTAGGAGGTTTATAAACCTTGGTTGGTAATGAGACACCCCTGGCTGCATCAAAAACGAAAGGAGAGTTTCTTCCACTTTGTCTGCAGTTCCAGTTCCACTCAGGAATGGCAGAAAAGGCACCAAATGTTCCCATTCTTGCATCTTTTTGTTCCCCTGTGTGGGGATTTCAAGAGAAGAAGGAAGGACTCTCTTCACACACACTTGGACACGTTTTCTGGAGCTAACACGCTGCACCAGAACTATCTCAGCACAGGCAGCTGTAGCTGAGCAGCAGCCAAGATGTATTTTGTATTTTTTGTGAATTTACACAGCGCTCATCTATCTGAATTTTAACTTTATTAATAGAGCCCTTCACTTGTATCACCCCCTGGAAGATCAGCAGGTTCTCCTCTCAGGTCACTGTTGGCCAAGGTTGTCCTGCAGATCCCAGTGAGGTCTCTGTCTTGGAAGCTGCTCCTGACTCCTTGGCCTGAGAACCTGCAGAGGTTCCAACACTCAGGGTCAGGCAGCTCGGGGTTGGGTCCCACCTAAGCCTCGTGGCAGGGATTTGCTGGGATGCAGAAAAGGCCTTTTGTCCTCAGTTTATCCCCTCCTTGTTGTGTGTTTCCTCTTTGGATGATTCTTTTCCCCTCACTCTCAGAATCCCAGAGCAGTTTGGGTTGGAAGGGACAGGAAAGCTCATCTCATTCCAAACCCCTCCCAATTGGATGGTCCTTTTTGGGTGGAACTGGGTGGTCCCTTTTTTATTCAGTGCTGGAGTCCAAAGGGACTCCAACAGAAACGCCCCAGTGCTGGTTCCTTCAGATTCCCCCCCTTTCATCAGTTTCAATGATTTTTAAACCAAGTTCCTCTGGGAGGGGAAGGGTTTTCTCCAGGTTTTTCTGGCTGGAGGGAACATTTGTGTGGTTTCCTCAGGTCTGGCCCCAAACTGCTCCCAAATCCTTCATCCTTTGCCTGTTTCTCCCCAAAACTGGGATTCTCCTGCCTGGCAGCTCCAAATCCCTCATTTTCCTCCAGAAGTGAGTTGGGCAGAGCAGGAATTCCCAGGGGAGCCCGGGAGGAGGTTCCTGCAGGGGTTGTGAGTGGAGCAGCAGGAGGGGTTTGCTCTCCTCCCTCTGCCCCCAGCCCAGAGCCCCAATTTCTCACCCACCCCCAGAAGGCAAAGAGCAGAAAGAGCTGCTGCAAAACTCCTGGTGAAACATTTGCTGTTGGGGGGAAAAAAAAAAAAGGAAAAAAAAGCTGTTTTGTCAAAATTTTATCTGTATGAATAATATTTGAGGGAGAAGTTTTGAAAGATTGATGTCAACTTGTTTCATTTAAATAATGTCAAAACACTTGATTGGGACGTTCTGGGTTAGTTTTGACTTTTATCATTCTAATGTGGAAGTGGCTTTGCTTTAAACATTCATCAGGAGAAATGTTTCAGTCTTACTGAAGTAACATGTTTTGATATTTCCAAATCACTCCTTTTTTTCCTTTTTTTTTTTCCTTTTTTTTTATTGGCACTTCTGCCCTGCTAAATATTTCATGGATTTTACCACCTGTGAAAAGCAATGCAAGGATTTTTTTTCAGGGCAGAAAATGGAACTGGTGAACAGATTCCCTTTCCTGACCCCTGTAAGGGGATGAAAGGTGTGAGCTGTGCTTTCCTGCTGCTGCCAGGGGGATGGTGGGTGCAGGGGGCTCCAGCTCCTCCTCCCTCTCCATCCTTAAGCCCTTGATGTCACTCCCTGAGCTGATGGGAGCAGGAAATGGGGCACGAAAGGGGCTGAGGGGGAGGACACTGAGCTGGTGCCACCTCAGTTCCCTCTCACCGAGCCTGATTCCACTTTGCTCAGCTGCATTTTCCCCTCAGCACTTGGGCACGTCCCTGTTTTCCAGGAGCACTGAAGGTGCTGAGCACCCGGAGCTCCCCAGGGATGGAGCTGGAGCTGCTCGGGGTGGCCACTGACCCTCCAGAGCCACCAGCCCCAGCAGAGGGGACACCTTGGGGCTGCTCGTGGGATCTGAGGAGGATGGCAAAGCTCTCCTGGGCTGCAGGAGGAGGTTTCAGATCTCAGGAGGTTTGTGGAGGGGCAGCCTGGGTTCTGCTCCTCCACCCCATCCAGGGGCAGGGTGGGCTGGGAGAGGAGTTCCCACCGCACCTGGGCTTCCAGGTGAGGGCTGTCCCAGAGCAACAGGCTGGTTGGGGTGGGGAGGGACCTGAAATCTCTTCCAGTCCCACCTCCACCAGCTCAGGTTGCTCCAAACCTCACCCAAACCTCACCTCGAAGGGCTGGGGAGTCGGTTCCTGCTGCCAGGGGGACACGGGGCATCCAAGAGCTCCTTGGCAGGTGGTGGCAGCAGGGGCTGGGCAGGCTGTGCCAGGCTCCATGGTGAGTCCGAATGCCAAGACTTGGAGGTGAGGAAAGGGGTGGGAAGGTGAGGAAAGGGGTGGGAAGGTGAGGAAAGGGGTGGGAAGGAGAGGAAAGGGAAGGTGTGGGGAGGGAAGGGATGAAGGGAAGGGGCCCCAGAAGTGAGTTTTTCCAGGCGGGTGACTCGCAGCATTCTCGCTTTGCTGTGTCTCTGCCAGACATGGATAAATGTTTCCAACCTCTTTGTTCCATTTGAGCTTGTTACTCTTCCTTGAGTTTTAAAACTGAGTTTTCCTTTCCTGAGAGGTGCCTTTGGCCTCCTGCTTTGTTCTTCTGGAGAGGAATGTGCAGCTCAGTGCTGCTTTAGCATCCCAACTGGTTTATTTTTCATCCCTTCCATGCAAGTGCAAATCTTCAACACTTGGGTTTTCAAAGTCTGCAGGAGGAGACATAAATCCTGACAAAGTGCTTTCACTGAGCAACCTATTTCACCAGACCTTTAATATTCATTTATGTTAAATTATTTGGGAGATGCTTCATTACCTGGCAGTGACTTCTTAGTTCAAGGTGTGATGATGTGCCTTGTGACTTCTGCTCCAAATACACCCACTCCGAGCTGCCTGGAGCCAGGATAATAACGAGGTGCTTGTTGTTGTTGAGACCAAATTGGAATATTAGATGGAGTCATGCAAATCTCGGATCCCACGACTCTCCCCTGCAAAGAGAATGTCATAAAAAGAGAGTTCCAATTTGGTGCAAGAAATTGGAAACGGGGAGGAAAGACAGCGAGACTGATCAGAGATGATGGGGATAAAAAACCTGCAGGATGGGGAAGAGGAGAGGAGCGTGGAGCAGAGAAATGGTGTGGGAATACTGAGGAGGCTGGGCAGGAATCAGGTCCTGGAGCTCGTGGTGAGCCAGAGCAGGGGGCCCTTTGGAAATGGAATTGGACAGAGTAGGAGATAAGAGAAAATTGTGACTGTGATTGTTGGGAAGACACAAAGGGCCCGGAGCAGGGATTAGCTGGCCCTGGGTGAGGAGGTGTCAGGGGCTGTGGGGAGCAGGG
>VXAU01005333.1:314617-345642 GCA_013399695.1 Formicarius rufipectus
GGGGGGGGGATGAGCCCCCAAGGCTGTGCTGACCTGCTGAGGGTTGTGCTCTGGTGGTGGGGGCTCGGGAGGGGTGAGACATTCCAGCTGAATCCTGCCCGTTCCTGGGGCTGAGGAGATCATTACATTTCTTGGTGGGGCAGCAGCCCCAAAACTGCAGCTCCAGAGTGGCTCAGTCACTGTGGGGAGTGGTGATGGGAGGCTGGGTGGTCCTGCTTGGGCACAGGGGGGCCATAATTTCCACATTCCACATTGGAACGACTTGGGAAAAGCCTCCCTGCCTGATTTTGTGTGGAGCGTTTGCAGGGAAGGCCCTGCTGCAAAACATCCAAGACCAAAATGTGTTTCAGGAGGTTCGTGTTCCCGTGCCAAGGGAAGGGGCAGCAGGGCCGTGGTGTTCTCCGGGGTTTCTGCAGCAACTCAGTGAGCCTGAGAAGGTTCTTTGCTCTTCTTCCCCAGCAGTTTCCCTTCCTTCCTCCTCCTCCTCCTCCTCCTCTCTGTGCCTTGGGTGTGTGTCCTGCAGCTCCTGAGTTTTCCCTCCTGTCCCTTTGCCCAGGGGTTGCCTCGTGCCAAGCAGTGCCGTCACTTCACCCGAGGGACAACTGTGGCATCAGCTGTGCTGGCAACAAATGCCCCCCCCGACCGCCTCTCTGAAGGAAGGCAAACCTTGTGCCTTGTGTCAACTGTCCTGCCAGCTGCTCTGGGAGGGTCATTTTGGCAAATATCTGATTTCCTGGCGCCACTTTGGGTTGTGGGGCTCAGACTTGCAGACCTGGAGGTTCCTGGACCCGTCGTGTTCTCCGGGGCAACAAACCCTGGGACAATAAATCTGTTTTATGAAGCAGAAACAGTGGGGTGGAGGTGCCTGCCCTGCCCTGAGGGCTCTGTCTGTGGCGTTGCTGGGGATGGGGATGAACCTCTGTTTGTGCCTGTGTGTGTTTAACTGGAGGAGCCAGGATTTGGGTTTGGGCTGTTCCAGGGCTCTCCTGGGCTCCTCCAGACTCTTGACATCCTTCGCTCTGCTCGTCACTCCAGGGCTCCTGCTCTGCTCTTGCTTTTGGATCTCCATTAGTTTCCAGTGGTTTTCCTTTTGTTGTGTTGCTGTAAACTCCGTGTATTCCAGCCCTGCTCAGGGCACTGCTCATGCATAATGTTCCTCTAAACAGAAGGCGTTTCCCAAAGCATTTCCAACTGGAATTATGTTAAATTCTCTGCTTTCTTCCCTGGCCTTGGAGCAGATGTTATGCTTCCTTCCCTCCTTGTTCCCTTGAAAACCTCAGCCACAGCCCATGTCTCCTCACAGACCTGCTCATGTTGCTTTCCAGTCTTTTAATATCTGATTTGCCTTAATAGCAGGATGAAATCTCTCTTCTCCTCAGTGGTAATTGCTCCTGTGTTTTCCTTAATCCCACGTTGGTCTGTTAGACCTGCTGAGTCACCTGAGCTCCCCTTGGTAAGGGTTGCAGACTCAGACTGGAGCTGAGCCCTTCTGTGAGCCCTGGCTGGGCCAGACCAGCAGGGTCAGGGCTTGGAGCAGCAAAGTGCAGGGGGGGTTTTACCCAGGAATGTACTGGGCAGAACTGTGTCATTTGTGTCCCTTGACAAGGTTTGCATTTGGCTCTAAATTAAATTGTCATTTGATCATTATTTTATCCCTCTCCCTTTCCCCTTCTCCCTTTTCCCTCTCCCTTTCCCCTTCTCCCTTTTCCCTCTCCATTTCCCCTTCTTTCCCCTTCTCCCTTTCCCCTTTCACATTATTCCTTTTAATTCCTCTTTGTGTAGAGCTGATGGAACAGTTCATATTAACCCCCCAAACATCCCTCCCTCCTGCTGGAGATGTTTTCCTTCTCCAGCTGACACTGGACTTGTTTACCTGCCTGTCGATGCCGTGGCTTTCAATGGATTTGGGGAGCAGTGTGGGAATTCCAGGAATAATAATAATGATGATGATAATAATTGTATTATTAATAATAAATTATTAATAATATATAAAATATATAATAAGTTATTAATAATAAGGCAATAATTGCCCCTCTGAGGGGTTCGGAGCACCCAAACTCTGCTGGGACATCCCCTCTCTCCAGGCTGAATTCCAGGGTGTCCCTGCAGCCAGGGAAGCCCACTGACTGTAGGCAGGCTTGCCCTGCTCTCTGTGACCCTGGGGGGTTTGGGGCTGTTGTTAGCAGCCCTTTTTTCACGCTGGCAGCTGTTTTTAACAGCCTTGTTTTCAACAGCCTCGTTTCACTCTGGCAGCCCTGTGAGACCCTCCCCTGCCTGAGCTCCTGCTCTGCAGCGCTGCCTTAGCCAAGGGCTGGCACCGAGGGCTTTGCCTGAGGGGACAGACACGCTCGAGTGCTTCAGCACCTTCTCCCTGACGAGGAATCCGGTTCTAATTGTCCCCCACGAGCTCCTTAGGCTTGTTTCCTTTTTTTTTTTTCCCTTTGATGTAACCTGGATGAAAATGCTCCACCTCCCTTTCTGGGGCTGTGGGACCAGTCCCTGCTGCTCTTCCCTGGGAGATGTCCCAGATGAGCTGCACATCTTCCAGCACCCGCCTTTGTCAGCTGAGTTGGGAAGTTTTCCATGGTGTCTCTATCCCAGGAAAGCTGAGGTGCACCTGGGTCAAACCAGAGCCTGCTTTTCTCCCTGGGGTGACTTTGCCAGGGAGTTCTTAGAGCCAGAAGAAAGTCCCCCACTGCTGCTGCCTGGGACTTCTTCTGGTTCATAACACATTTAGGGGCTTTGGGGGACCTCGTGCAGTCGGCCTGGGGCAGTAGGATGAGGTCCAAGGGTGGGAGGTGGGTTGTGAGCCAGCAGACGTGGCCACGTCTTTGTCCTCAGCAGGGCAGCTCCTCCTGCCCGTGGCAGAGCTGGAGTGGGCAATGCCACCAAGGTGTGCCCACGCTCCCCTGGGTGCTCCCAGCTGCCCTCCCACCCCTCAGCAGGAGGATNTTTTCCCTCTCCCTTTCCCCTTCTCCCTTTTCCCTCTCCATTTCCCCTTCTTTCCCCTTCTCCCTTTCCCCTTTCACATTATTCCTTTTAATTCCTCTTTGTGTAGAGCTGATGGAACAGTTCATATTAACCCCCCAAACATCCCTCCCTCCTGCTGGAGATGTTTTCCTTCTCCAGCTGACACTGGACTTGTTTACCTGCCTGTCGATGCCGTGGCTTTCAATGGATTTGGGGAGCAGTGTGGGAATTCCAGGAATAATAATAATGATGATGATAATAATTGTATTATTAATAATAAATTATTAATAATATATAAAATATATAATAAGTTATTAATAATAAGGCAATAATTGCCCCTCTGAGGGGTTCGGAGCACCCAAACTCTGCTGGGACATCCCCTCTCTCCAGGCTGAATTCCAGGGTGTCCCTGCAGCCAGGGAAGCCCACTGACTGTAGGCAGGCTTGCCCTGCTCTCTGTGACCCTGGGGGGTTTGGGGCTGTTGTTAGCAGCCCTTTTTTCACGCTGGCAGCTGTTTTTAACAGCCTTGTTTTCAACAGCCTCGTTTCACTCTGGCAGCCCTGTGAGACCCTCCCCTGCCTGAGCTCCTGCTCTGCAGCGCTGCCTTAGCCAAGGGCTGGCACCGAGGGCTTTGCCTGAGGGGACAGACACGCTCGAGTGCTTCAGCACCTTCTCCCTGACGAGGAATCCGGTTCTAATTGTCCCCCACGAGCTCCTTAGGCTTGTTTCCTTTTTTTTTTTTCCCTTTGATGTAACCTGGATGAAAATGCTCCACCTCCCTTTCTGGGGCTGTGGGACCAGTCCCTGCTGCTCTTCCCTGGGAGATGTCCCAGATGAGCTGCACATCTTCCAGCACCCCCCTTTGTCAGCTGAGTTGGGAAGTTTTCCATGGTGTCTCTATCCCAGGAAAGCTGAGGTGCACCTGGGTCAAACCAGAGCCTGCTTTTCTCCCTGGGGTGACTTTGCCAGGGAGTTCTTAGAGCCAGAAGAAAGTCCCCCACTGCTGCTGCCTGGGACTTCTTCTGGTTCATAACACATTTAGGGGCTTTGGGGGACCTCGTGCAGTCGGCCTGGGGCAGTAGGATGAGGTCCAAGGGTGGGAGGTGGGTTGTGAGCCAGCAGACGTGGCCACGTCTTTGTCCTCAGCAGGGCAGCTCCTCCTGCCCGTGGCAGAGCTGGAGTGGGCAATGCCACCAAGGTGTGCCCACGCTCCCCTGGGTGCTCCCAGCTGCCCTCCCACCCCTCAGCAGGAGGATACACTTCCTTGGGTCGTCTCCATGCTCCTATTTTCCCAGCTGAACCAGTGGCACTGGTCCCCTGGTGGGGTTTTGTGCTGCTCCAGAAGAACTGTCCCGTGCCAGGGCACCTGTCCCCGTGTCCCTGAGGGCAGTGGCTCAGCAGGGTGGGTTTGATGAGTGTGAAGCTGAAGAGACCCTTAGCTGGGCTCATCAGTGAGGAGATTGTCCCTGTCCCCTCATCCTGTGTCCCTCCTCCCTCCCCTCTCATCCCCTTTGGGGTGCCAGGGCACTTTGCCCTCATCCCTTTGGGGTGCCAGGGAGCAGAAGGCTGCAGGCTCCCTGGCAGCACCAGCCCAGCCGTGCCCCAGCGGGACCAGCAGCTCCCAGTAAGTTGTTTAGAAGCTTTAACTTCTTCCCAGTGCCCCAATCCCTGTTGGTGTTTGAGTGGGCACAAATGGGACCTGCTCTTCCCTGTGCACAGAGGCTCCTGCACAGCCTGGTTTGGGTTTTCCCTCAGGATTTGGTGCCCCAAACCTGCTTGGTTTTCCTCCTTCTCACCCTCCAACTGTCCCAACCCCCTCAACTGTTCCATCAGGGGGAACCCAAGATTTTTTTGTGCTCTGGAAATCCCAAACCTCCCAGCTTTTCAAATTTGCCCTGAGCTCCTTCCCTTCTACCTGCCCCGGGGTGCCAGAGGGATTTCAGAGGGACAGTTCCTCATGGTGCAGATGAGTCTCTGCAGGTCCAGAGAGGGGGAAATGCCAACTCTGAAAGTGCTTTGCTTCACAGCTGGAGCAGCTCCCTGAGCTTCCAGCACTGCCAACTCTTTGGGATAGGTGCTTATTAACCAGGCTCCTGCTGAGCTCCTGTTGCTCCAGTCCACCCCCAAGCTCTGCCCAGAGCAGGGATCTTCTTCAAGGGGAAAGGTGAGGAGAAAAATCCACTCCCTTCCCCGAGCTCTCTCCCCAGTGGTCGCAGTGTGTGAGAGCAGCACCTAAAAAACTGAGAGGGAAGTCGGGATCTTTTTATTGTTTCCATGGAGACTGAAAGTGTTGCAGCGATTTCCTGCTTGGATTTTGGCACCTGAACCCGGTGCCTCTCGTGTTTCCCACGGTGTGACCTGTTCCCTGGCACCAGCCCTGCATCCTGACGTGCAGAGGGAGTAGGGATGGAGTGTTTGGGACACCAGGGATGGGCTGGAGTGTTTGGGACACCAGGGATGGGCTGGCAGGAGGACAGAATAAAAGAGCAACAACTTGGGAGGAGAAGACTTGCACGAGGCAACTGCAGAAGTTGCTCCTGCTGAAGGTGCTGGTGAGGAGCCCCTGGGTTCCTCTGTGTTCAGCTCAGGCTTGAGCATCCTCCTCAGGGCCATGGGGAGGTGTCCCTGTGCCACATCCCTCTGTCCCATTGGCTTCCTGAGCTGTCCCTTCGCTGTTTTCCTGCTCCAAATCAAGTTGGGATGCCTCAGAGGGATCCCTGGTGCTGTTTCCTCCCTGCCTTTGCTGGCTGCTCCCTTTCTGCTGGTGTTCCTGGGATTTCTTCGGCTGCATTTGGCAAAGGGGTTTTTCCCTCCTGCGTTCGCAGTTCCCCATCGGTGCTAACGATTATTGACAAAGAGCAGTGCGGGGGGCGTGATGGAACAGGGGTCATAAATATTCATTCCAGCCCAGGGAATCCTGATGGACAGGCTGCAGGCAGCAGGGCTGCCCCCTGGCATGTTGGCATCGCTGCTGGCACTTTGCTCCTCCCTGTCTCTGGCGGTGCTGGGCTGTGTCCCACCTTTGCTGGCTGCAGTCCTCCCTCTGACAGCTCTTCTCCCTGGCTCTGGCACGTTGTGAAACTGCTCCTGTCCCTCTCCTGGTGTCCAGCACTGCAGAGGAGCTGCTGTGGCTCCCAGTGCAGCCCCAGAGCTGAAAGCTCAAGTCACAGGCAGCAGGATGCTGTTAAGGAACCCTCTGGACCACTTGTGTCTTCCTGTGCTGGATGTTCTCCCCTGGGAGCTGAAGCCAAGCTATTCCTTCCACCAAGGAGAGCTTGTTTGCTGGCTGCAGTCCTCCCCCTGACAGCTCTTCTCCCTGCCTGTGACACGTTGTGAAACTGCTCCTGTCCCTCTCCTGGTGTCCAGCACTGCAGAGGAGCTGCTGTGGCTCCCAGTGCAGCCCCAGAGCTGAAAGCCCCTTTCAGGGGGAAGGGAAACCTCCTCAGTGTAAAAAGGTGAAGGAATGATCATGTCACAGGCAGCAGGATGTTGTTAGGGAACCCTCTGGACCACTTGTGTCTTCCTGGGCTGGATGTTCCCCGCTGGGAGCTGAAGCCAAGCTCCTCTTTCCACCAAGGGGAGCTTGTTCCTGGCCATGGCCTTGGGACAAGTGGCCTCTGTCCTGCAGCTCCAACTTGCCTTCCTACCCACTGATTTTATGGAGAATCCAAGTCCTCATTTACTCCTCTGCAGTGGAGACTTCTGGAGCTTTTTTAGCAGCTCCTGTTTAATCTATCACTTTGCTTTCTATAGCAAAGGTTAATTTTACATTCTTCCCCCGCTCTGCTTCCCTTCCCTTTGTCAGCAAGTTCCTTGCTCGTGCTATTTGGTGAGCTGAGCTGTGCTGCACCTCTCCCTGGCTGGCTGTGGGATGTTCCAGGTCCTGCCTGAATGCTAATTTACCACTCTGGAGTTAAAAATTTATAGGAGACACCTCGTTGCTGGGAGGGGTTCCTGCCACTGAGGTGCTTGTGTGTGCGTGCCTGCATTGCTTCCCAATATTTCCTGGGCAGATGATACCCTGCTTATGCTGACAGAATTATTTGACAGCATCCCCTGATATTTCAGCACCGAGCAAAGAGCCCCAATCCTGAGGATATTTTGCAGTTTGTTTTCTCCTTAATCTGTTCCCTTTGTTGCTGAGAGCAGGAAGGAGATTGGGAGGCTCTTGGCCTTGATAACGTCACGGCAACGTCCGTCTTATTTGATCCAAACCCATTAAGTGTTGAAGGGAGACAGAGGGAAAATAACAGAGGGAGGTTGAGCAGTGATCCAAATAATTGTCTGAATGCCAAACCCAAGCCAGGCTCAGCCTCTTGCTGGGTGTCCCTTTGCCAGGAATTAGTGAGATGTATGTTCCCAGTAATGGGTTTTACCAAGGGTGATGGGGGGGAAAAGGATGAGCAAAGCAGCCGTACATAAAATATCCCAAACTCTGGGCAGGTACCCCTTCCAAGGCAGCCTTGCTTTTCCAACTTAATGGGCCTTGTCAACTGCAATACAGGAGATATTGAAAACCCTGGAGAGCTGAAGGTTTTTCATGCACACTCGTTTCAAGCCTGGGTTTAATGATTTCCATGGGAATGGCAGCCCAGGGTGGATGCCCCTCTTTGGGAACATGCTATCCCAGCAAAAAAGGCAGTGATTTATTTGGGATGGGAAGAGGATTTTCCCCCTCCACCTGGGCTGCAGGTTGCTGTGAGCTGTGCCAACCCCCTGGCACTGGGGGGGAAACTTGGGAATGTCCTCGGGCTGCTTTCCCAGAGCCTTTCTTTCTCAGTGCTCACACAGCTCTAACCAGCTGCCCGGAGAGATAAACTGACCCGTGGCTCCTCCTCCAAGGACCCAGCAATTTATTCCTGCATCCCACCAACATTTGGTGCAGGATGGGCATGGTCAGGCTGGGAGGAGATGTGTGAATGCGGTGGGTCACATCTGGTGAGGAGCCAGATGTGTCTTCCTGGACTTGATGTTCCCCTCGGGGAGGTGAGGCCAATGGGGGGAAATGCTTTGAGCAATGGACAGGAGAGCTGGAAGGGCAGGTTTTATTTGTGTAAGCAGGTCCTGAAAAGCCTGCAGTGCCCTCAGATCTGCAGCCTCCCCAGCAGTTCACTCCACAAAGCCTGGGCAGGGGCAGCAGCAGGAGAGGCTGGAGCTGCGCATGGAGTGAGGGATTAGTTGGTTCCTACCCCAGGTTCTTGTGCCACAGCAGAGGGCATTGCTGCCAACCCCCCATGGGTCAGTGCTGGTGTCATTCTGTCCTGGTTCCACTCACCCAGCTGAGCCCTGGGCAGGTTTTCCCTCAGGGATCTGCAGGACAAATCCCCCATCCCTCAGGAGTGATTCCCAATCTCTGCACTTACAGAGACCCGAGCTCTGCTGGGGCACAGCAGGGAGCCTGTGGAGGGGACTTCACTCTCCACCACCCCCTGAAGGGAGGTCACGGCCAGGTGGGGTTGGGCTCTGCTCCCAGGGAACAGCAGTAGGACAAGGGGGCAGGGCTGGAGCTCTGCCAGGGGAAACTGAGGTTGGGTATTGGACAGAAATCCTTCCCAGAGAGGGTGACCAGGCATTGGAATGGGCTGCCCAGAGAGAGGGGGGATTCACCATCCCTGGAGGGTTTGAAACTGAGATTGGCCGTGGCATCAGTGCCATGATCTGGGAAAGGGACTGGAGTTGGATCCAGGGTTGGACTCGATGATCTCGGAGCTCTTTTCCAACCCAGTTGATTCCATGATTCTGTGCTTGGGAAAACACAGTCCAAAGACTGGGAAAACACAGTCCAGAGGCTGGAAGACACAGTCCAGGGACTGGGAAACAGCCACCACCAGCCCAGAGGCTGCTTGAGCATCACCCCAAACCCACTCCCGTCTGTGATGCTCCAGCCCCCGGTCATTTTGGGGTGGGGTGGGGGGTCCCCTCCAGCACCGGGGGTGGGGGGCGAGGGGAGGGCTGCTCGGAGGGCTCCGCTGCCCCCCCTGACAGGGCTCTCTCGCTGCAGTTTCCTGCTTTTTCAACTTCACCACCCCCGCGGGCACGGTGCTGTCGCCCAACTACCCCGAGGAGTACGGGAGCAGCCTGCACTGCGTGTGGCTCATCCTGGCGGGGCCCGAGAGCAGGATCCACCTCGCCTTCAATGACTTCGACGTGGAGCCCCAGTTCGACTTCCTGGCCGTGAAGGACGGGGGCACTGCCGAGTCTCCAGTGCTGGGCACCTTCTCAGGAGACCAGCTGCCCTCCTCGCTCACCAGCAGCGGCCACGTGGCCAGGCTGGAGTTCCAGACTGACCATTCCATGGAGAAGAGAGGCTTCAACATAACCTTCACCAGTAGGTGCCACATCCTTCCTGCCGGTGTGCATTTTGAGCCCTGAAGTCTTGTTGGAAACTGGTGGGATGAGAAGTTGGTCTCACTAAAGCTGTTGGAATTCCAGAGTGAGTCTGAAAATAAAGGATTTGTGGTTGGGAAATCAGGGATTGGTGGCAGGGTTAGAGCTGGTGGAACAGTTTCCCCCTGGCTGTGAAGTTTAAGTGTTCTCCAGGAAAAAAACCCCAACAATCTGGCCCTGGGTCACATGTCCATGGAACCATCAGGGTTTGTGTTCAACCATCTGGGCTTAGACAAAGGCTGGAGAGGGATTTTGGACAAGGGTGTGTAGGGATGGGACAAGGGGAAGAGCCTGAAGCTGAGGATGGGCAGGGTTAGGTGGGATAATTGGGAAGAAACTCTTCCCTGGGAGGGTGGGCAGCCCTGGCACAGGTTGGGCAGAGAAACTGTGGCTGCCCCATCTCTGGGAGTGTCCAAGGCCAGGTTGGAGCAACCTGGACTGCTGGAAGGTGTCCCTTCCCATGGCAGGGGGTGGATAATCCCTCCAGCCAGGGAGGAATAATCCCAGCCAGGCTGAGAAGATAAAGGCAAACACGTAGCCCTGTCCTGTNGAAGGACGGGGGCACTGCCGAGTCTCCAGTGCTGGGCACCTTCTCAGGAGACCAGCTGCCCTCCTCGCTCACCAGCAGCGGCCACGTGGCCAGGCTGGAGTTCCAGACTGACCATTCCATGGAGAAGAGAGGCTTCAACATAACCTTCACCAGTAGGTGCCACATCCTTCCTGCGTTTTGAGGTCTTGTTGGAAACTGGTGGGGAAAGGGGTTGATCTCACTAAGGCTGTTGGAATTCCAGAGTGAATCTGAAAATTGGGGATTTGTAGTTGGGTAATCGGGGATTGGTGGCACAGTTTCTCCCTGGCCATGAAGGATGGGGACACTTCTGAGTTTCCAGTGCTGGGCACCTTCTCAGGAAAACAGCAGTGGCCACGTGGCCAGGCTGGAGTTCCAGACTGATCATTCCATGGAGAAGAGAGGCTTCAGCATAACCTTCACCAGTAGGTGCCACATCCTTCCTGCCGGTGTGCATTTTGAGCCCTGAAGTCTTGTTGGAAACTGGTGGGATGAGAAGTTGGTCTCACTAAAGCTGTTGGAATTCCAGAGTGAGTCTGAAAATAAAGGATTTGTGGTTGGGAAATCAGGGATTGGTGGCAGGGTTAGAGCTGGTGGAACAGTTTCCCCCTGGCTGTGAAGTTTAAGTGTTCTCCAGGAAAAAAACCCCAACAATCTGGCCCTGGGTCACATGTCCATGGAACCATCAGGGTTTGTGTTCAACCATCTGGGCTTAGACAAAGGCTGGAGAGGGATTTTGGACAAGGGTGTGTAGGGATGGGACAAGGGGAAGAGCCTGAAGCTGAGGATGGGCAGGGTTAGGTGGGATAATTGGGAAGAAACTCTTCCCTGGGAGGGTGGGCAGCCCTGGCACAGGTTGGGCAGAGAAACTGTGGCTGCCCCATCTCTGGGAGTGTCCAAGGCCAGGTTGGAGCAACCTGGACTGCTGGAAGGTGTCCCTTCCCATGGCAGGGGGTGGATAATCCCTCCAGCCAGGGAGGAATAATCCCAGCCAGGCTGAGAAGATAAAGGCAAACACGTAGCCCTGTCCTGTGTAACAGAAAGCCTTGGAATTCCAACCCCAGCTCTGGCTCCATGGAAAGCCACCCCTGAAACCTCCCGTGGACACCACGGCAATTTCATCCTCCTGTTGTCCTGTAATTTTCTGAAGAGCATTATTAAACCCGTCCAGCAGAACTGATAAATGGCTTTGTTGGAGTGGCCTTTGGTGGCCCAGCTCAATTAACAGCCTTTCTGGCCATGATTGCAAAGCCTTTATGTGGAAAAAGAAGAAAAAAAAGGAATATAAGGGGAAAATCCCAAGCCTTAAGAAAGTGTTTGCCCAAATCCAACAGGCTGGAAGCTCCTCAGGGGAAGAAGTTTTGGGGAGGGGGGATCCCAGAGCCAGGAGGGGTCCCAGGTCCTGTCAGGAGGGTGACACCTCACCCAGGAACTGCGAGTGCCCCCCCCGAGCATCCCCCATCCCTCCCCGCCGTGGTGGGAGTCGGGCTTGGCCCCTGGGTAAAGACATTTTTAAAGCAGTTTCTTTATTGAAGTGAATTGCTCCTGAGTAGAGAACTGATTTCTTCTGACTGGCTGAAGTGCTGAACTGAACTCGTGGCCCTTTCTCAGGCACCTTGAGGTCCTTCCCTGTTGGTTCAAGGAGGAGAGAGGAGGCAGAGCTGCTGCAAGGGACAGACAGCAGAGCACAGGGCTCAGATCCATGGAAATAACAGGATGTGGCACGGGAATGATGCTCCAGAAGGAATCCAAGCTGGGCTCAATTTGGGCAGAGGCATCAAAGATATGAAAAGCTCATGTGTGATGAATCTGGAGGCTTTAATCTTTAATGTGCTGCTCCCCTCTGAAGTCTCCCCTCCCAGGAGGAGAAGGTGTAGGACATAATTATGCACTTAATGGGGAATTACGGCTGCAGATTTAGTTTCCCATTCGTTGGCCAGTGTGGATTTTAATTGCTGGAGAAAGGCAGGTCTTTAAACAGGGCCAGGTGGTTCTGCAAAACCCACGTGGGTTTTGTGACACCTGGAAAGGTAATTGCTGCGTGTCCTTTATCCCAGGAATGGTGACAACAGGGAGGAAAGCAAAAGAGAGGAGGTTTAGATCAGGGATTGGGAAGGAATCCTTCCCTGGGAGGGGGGGATGGCCCTGGCACAGGTTGGGCAGAGAGGCTGTGGCTGCCCCATCCCTGGAAGTGTCCAAGGCCAGGTTGGACGGGGCTTGGAGCCACCTGGGTTGGTGGGAGGTGTCCCTGCCTGTGGCAGGGATGAGATGAGGAACTGAAAAATTTAAGGTTCAAAATGTTTATTTTGGGGACAGAGGTGAGAGAAACAAGATTCTAACTCCTTTTCTTTCCTTTTCCCCTTCTCCGTTTCCCTCTCCCTTCTCCACTTCCCTTTCCCCCTCCCTCCTTCCCTTTCCCCCGCTCCTTCTCCCTTTCTCCCTTTTCCCCCCTTTCTCCCTCCTCCCCTCAGCATTCCGGCACAACGAGTGTCCCGATCCCGGCGTCCCAGTGAACGGGAAGCGTTTTGGGGAGAGTCTCCAGCTGGGCAGCTCCGTGTCCTTCCTGTGTGACGAGGGATTCATCCGGAGCCACGGCTCGGAGAGCATCACCTGCGTCCTCAAGGAGGGCAACGTGGTGTGGGACAACGCCGTGCTCAGATGTGAAGGTGCCTCTGCCCGTCTCTGCTGCTGCTTGGAGGATCTTGGGCTTCTCTGGGTTGGGAGGGACCTTAAAGGTCATCCAGTCCTACCCCCTGCCCCGGGCAGGGGCACCTCCCATTGTCCCAGGTGGCTCCATCCTGGCCTTGGACACTCCAAGGGATGGGGCAGCCACAGCTTCTCTGCCCAACCTGTGCCAGGGTCTGCCCACCCTGTCAGCAAAGGGTTTCTTCTCAAAATCCCACCCAAATCTCCCCTTTTCCATTTCCCTGTGTCCTGTCCCTCCATCCCCTCGTCCCAAATCCCTCTCCAGCTCTCCTGGAGCCCCTCTGGGCACTGGAAGGGGCTCTCGGGTCTTCCTGGAGCCTTCTCTTCTCCAGGTGGACACCCTCAGCTCTCCCAGCCTTTCTTCATGGGCAGCCTGGAGGGGGGAAGATCTCTTGGGGTTTGCAGCTTTTTGGGATCAAGGATCCTGGTCCTGCCTGTCACATATCCCATAGCGAGGGTGTCCAGAGCTGGCCTGGAGGGTTGCCCATGGGGTTGTCTCTGCACAGGAGTTTCCTCAGGGGGAAAGGCCAGTGCAATAATGATGAGCTCCATTTGTTTTCAGGATTTTTTGTGTGAAATGAAAGCTGGGGGTTCATTTTATTGGCTCAGTCCTTGTTACAACAGGTGGGTTTTAACGACAATAGTAAAAGGCTCTGGTTTAGAGATGATTAAAAGCTCCCCCACTGCTCTTGTCACCAAGGGAATTAAGCACCAGAGGATGGAAGATCCGCGGTGATGTTTTCCTGTCCTCATTTTTGAGACATGTAAAATGTATGATATTTATGTAATGAAAAGAGTCCTGTCAATGGACTTTGGCAGTTGAGAGCCCGAGGTTGTGCATTTACATCTCCTGGTCAGCACAGCCAAGCCAGACATGGGGCAGATGGGCTGAGTAAAAGGCTGTGATAAAGATTTCAAAGCTTTTTTAGTCCTTTCAAGCTTCTGCTCTGGAAAGGAGAAGGGAAGAAAGAGCTCATTAGGAGTGGTGAGTCTTCCTCTGCCCTCTGTTCTCAGGGAAGCGAGGCCCTGCCCAGGGATGCTCAGCAATCTGAATAACAAGTGCTGTGCTCTTGAGAAACAGTCCTGGAATACTGGGAATTATTGCAGTCATTGTCCTGGGCTGCTCGAGTGGATGAGCAGCAGAAACGGCACAATCTTGCCCATTGTCTTTGCGACGGAGAGAAGAAGGTGCCAATTGTGTCTAACAAGTTTTATGTAATAAGAAACTGGACTTTTTATAATTCTTATATAATCTTCCTTCAGCTGACAAAATGTAGATTTAATTCAGGGTTCCCATTACTTTCAAAGCAGGAGCCTTTAAGCTTATGTATTTTTAAGTATGGAAGGGAAACATACATTAAATAATACACTTTTAATCAACCTTTCTCTTTGGAAGCTTTGATAACCTTATGTCATTAACTTGTGCCTCTTCCTCTTGATCACAGTGGTGAGTTCTTTGACTCACCCTTCAGTCTGCACTGCCTAAGTGGACACTTTAATTACCCTTTTCAAACAAGGAGGAAGTGCAGAGATCTAAAGTACTGCTTGGCACTTGGAAAGAAAACCAACTAATGGGAAAGAAAGGGACCTAAAAAACAGAGTTGAAAGATGGGGAGAAGTCCTGACAGGAGATGACATGGCTTTGGGGCAGAAAGGAGCCTCGTGTTCCAAAATAATTGCTTTGGATCCAGCTGAGATCCAATGACTTTCATCTGCCCCCACTTCACACCAGCAAGGGGGTTGGGCCTGGACTGGTGTGGTTTGGGTCATCCAGGGTGACATTGGGTGACCCTCAGGCACAGCTCAACCCCTGGCCGGGGCTTCAGCAGCTGGTCCATGAGATCCAGGGTCCTTTGTTTTCCCGGGAATACAGCACTGCAGCTTCAGCTGGAGCTGAGGGCACGAGGGAGCAGGGCGTGGAGGGGACACCAGCAGAGAACCACCACACACAGGAGAGGTCTCCTGCCCCCTGCAGCTGCTGAAGTGCCACCTGCCCTCCCAGTTTCCTCTGCTTTTGTGTCCCAGAATTATTCCCAGGCCCTGTCCCCTCGGAGCCACCGCTCGAGGTCAGCCCGCTGACTCCCACGGGGACAGGAGCAGGTTGTTCTCTGTCCATTTTGAGCTGAAAAGGCATTTTCTCACCAGCTACTGTTGGTTTTTCCCCTGCTTCTGATCCTTTTTAGCTAGCAGTGCATGAAAGCTTTGAGTGGCAGGGGTTGGGGAGCAGCTGATGGTGCTCCTCACCCAAATGTCAACACGTGTAGATGCGGCACTTCAGAACAGGGTTTAGTGGTGGACTTGGCAGTGCTGGACTGGATGACATGACGGGTTTTTTCCCAGCCTAAATGACTCTGTGATGAGTGACTGTGTGAACTGTGTCATTCCCTGTCCCCAGCACCCTGTGGTGGCCACCTGACGTCTCCCAGTGGCACCATCCTCTCCCCTGGCTGGCCTGGCTTCTACAAGGACTCGCTGAGCTGTGCCTGGGTCATCGAGGCCCAGCCTGGCTACCCCATCAAGATCACCTTTGACAGGTGCTCCTCCAAATTCCCTCTTTGGGGCTCTTTTGGGTGGTTCCCCACGGGGTTGGGGCGAGCAACGAGCTGCTCCCTGCGTGCCTGTCACTTGAGCTTCTCTCCTTCCCTCTTTCATTTGTTAACTGCCAAGACATTAAAACCCACCCAACCCTCCAGGAGAGAAGGTGGACACCGGTGATTTCCCACCGCCCTCCCTTGTTCTGACTCACTGCAGCCCGTTTGCGGTGCTATTTGGGGCACGGGCAGGACGCGTTCCTGCAGGCTGAGCTCCCCCGCGTCCCAGCAGGCAGAGGCTGCTCCAGCCTCGGGAATACCGAGTCTCCCGGCTTTCCCAGGGGGTTCCACAGCTCCAGGAGGGCTGTGCTCTGCTGGCTGCCGTGCCTGGGAGGTGACTGTGCCCGGAGCACAAGGTGCTCGCTGCTGCCGAAGGCTCCGGGGTGGCAGCGGCGGAGAGAGGCGGAGGGTCGGAGAGGAGCGATGGGCTGGCACCGAGGTGCCCCCGGGGCGATGCTCAGGCAGTGGGAAGGGCCTGGTTCGTGTGTGTGTGTGTTTGTGCAGTTCCTTTGGGACCGAAAGGAAGCCACACGAGCACCGGGGGCTTTCAACTTCTCCCTGGTCCACCCCCCTCCAGGTTCAAGACAGAGGTGAACTACGACACGCTGGAGGTGCGGGACGGCCGCTCCTACTCGTCCCCGCTCATCGGGGTCTACGACGGGACTCAGGTGCCGCAGTTCCTCATCAGCACCAGCAACTCCCTCTACCTGCTGTTCAGCACCGATAAGAGCCACTCCGACATCGGCTTTCAGATCCGCTACGAGAGTGAGTCGCAGTGGCGCTGTCCATCCCTCGGGCAGCGCTCCCGGCGCTCCGTGCCCCCTGCCCGCCGCCTCTCGCCCCTCGGGGGCTGCACGGAGAGCAGCTGCTCTGCTTCGGGCCAGTGAAAAAGCGCTTCCTGCTGGTCCTGGAACGCTGGAGTGGGTTGGGTTGGGTTGGGAGGGAGCGTGAAGCTCCTCTGGTTCCGCAGCTTCCCCTGGGGCAGGTTACTCAGAGCCCCTTCCAGCTTGGTCCTGAACGCCTCCAGGGGTGGACAATCCCCAGCCCTCCACCGTCTGAGATGTTTCCCAGGGGTTTTTCAGTTCTGTTTTAGCACCTACAGAGTGATTTTTTGGAGGCAGAGATGAGCTCGCAGGACCACAGAGTTCCCCCACTCAGCTCCCAGCGGGATCACCAAGTCCAGCTCCCGACCCTGCACGGCACAGCCCCAAGAATCCCCGCAGCTGCTCCCGCTTTCTTTGGGATAAACTGCAGGGATTGGGATGACCCGTAGGGTTTGGGACGAGCTAAGGGAGGGGTCGGGCTGCTCCCCAAGGCTGCCCAGTGAGCCGGGCTCTGTTGGCACAGCCGTGAAGCTCCAGTCCGACCACTGCCTGGATCCCGGGATCCCGGTGAACGGGCAGCGCCACGGCAACGACTTCTACGTGGGAGCCCTGGTGACCTTCAGCTGCGACTCGGGATACACCCTGAGCGACAGCGAGGCCCTGGAGTGTGAGCCCAACTTCCAGTGGAGCCGCCCCCTGCCCAGCTGTGAGGGTGAGGACACATCTGCAGGGAGGGAGGGGACACCCCCCCCACACACACTTGCACATCTGCAGATCAGCAGCTGTGCGTCTCCCAGGGGCGTCTGATGGGGGTGTTTGATTTGGGTGCTTTGGGTTTGGTGCCAAAGGGCAGGAGACAAATGAACTGCCCAGAGACAATCTGGGCTTTGAGCGCCAAGGGGGTTTGTTGCCAACGTTGGGCAGCGAGGCAGTTCCAGGGCACAAACTGCTCCAAAGGCTCAGCGAGAAACCAGGGAATTTATCCAGTCGACATTCAAGATGACAACATCTTAACATGCATATTCATGAAGTTGTGATGAATAATTATCGTATTCCTACGAGGTGGAGTTTGGGTGGAGCCTTCCAGGCTCTTCTCTGGGCTCAGTTTTGGGTGGTCTCTCTGCCCTTCAGCCTCTTCAGGGCTCATTTTCTCCTCTTCCTCACCGTGCCCTCTCCACCTTTCTCTGTGAGGTGTCCTGGCTGGTCAAGCTTGCAGAACTCCTTGGCTCAAGGCCTCCCTACCTTATTCCAATGTCCATGTTCCCCTGATTTATGACCACTGGGTTTATCCTACAGCCCTCCCAGCAGTCTTCTCAGGTTTTGGTCCAGTAAATAGAAGAGGACAAGTTGTCCATCAGGTGTCAGGCACAACAAGCATCTGGCACTTTTCTACCAGAGCAAGGGACCTTCCCTAACTCGGGGAACTCTTTCAGGCCTGGCTCTTGCTTCAGGCTGTGTTTTGCCATCTGGAAGAGCCGACACCTTGCAGCTGAATTTGGTTTTCATTCTGTCCCCCTGTTTGCAGCCCTGTGTGGGGGTTACATCCGTGGCTCCAGTGGCACCATCCTATCCCCGGGCTTCCCTGACTTCTACCCCAATAACCTGAACTGCACGTGGACAATCGAAACATCCCACGGCAAAGGTGAGGATCCCTCAGCTTGGTGTGGTTTGGGAGGACTGGGGGGTGGTGGGGGTGGGACAGAGACTGTTTCCTGTGTGAACCAGGCATGAAGGTGCCCACGTGCTTGCCCAGCCGGTGCCACCACCCAGACACTGCCTGAGGATAAGGTGAGGAGGGTTTTGGTGTCCAAACTCTTCAGCCACTTGGACAGACACAGGGATAAATGAGATATTCAGTTCTAATTTGATGCTGCCGAGAACCTGTTGGGTTGGACATTGAATCTCGTGCTCCAGAGCTCTCCCCCATCCCTGGGTGGGTCCCATCCTCATCTCCAGAAATCGATGGGGAGCAAGGAGGAGGCTGTTCCCCTGAGCCTTACCACGGGTGTCCCGAGGTTCCTTTGGCAGCAGGTGCTGCTGGAACTGGGGGATGGATTAACCGGGCGTGTTAATTATCGGCTTAAACGAAACAACGAGGTGGTGCCGAGTGGGGAGCTCAGCGAGCCCCCCTTGCAGCCCTTGGAGGAGTCTGTGTCCCTGCAGAGGGGTCCTCAGGAAGGTAAAGCCCAACCCCTCCCGAGCCGGGGGTCAGCAGCCCTGCCCTGGGGCTGGGAAAGCGGCTGAGATGTTGGGCTGAGAAAAGCCATATAAATGCAAAGAGGCTTTGATTGCTCGGCGTGGCTTTGCCTTGTTAACTCGCTGTGACGGGGATGTGACAGGGTTGCTGATCTCAGGTCCTGCCTGGCTTTGCTCCCTGAGAGCTCTCCCTGCTGGTTTTGGGGTTTTTTTGGTGTGTTTTTTTTTCTTTTTCCCCTTGTTCAAAAAAAAAAAAAAAAAAAGGGCAGGGGGACCAGAGAATAAATGTTTCTAATGGTGTTTGAATTCCAGCGTGAAAAATCACCTCGCTGGAGGCTTCTGCAAAGCCCTGAAGTGCTTCCCATTTCGTGTCTGGAGGCGTGAAGGAGACTTTGAGTAATCCATTCCTCCTTCCTCGCTCATTTACAAACGCAGCAAGGTCACAGCCTTCTCCCCAAATGTTGGAATTGAATTTGGGAGACGAGGCAAAATAGTTTTCCTGGGTTTGTCTCTCCTTTCTGTCGCTGCATCTGTCATGGGGGTTATTTTTGGCACTGGGATGTGAGTACAAGTGTAGGATTTTCTCGGAGCCACCCGGAGCAGTGGGAGATGTCCCTGCCCGTGGCAGGGGGATGGAATCAGAGTGTTTAGAGCCCCTTCCCACCCAAAGCATTGCATGATCCTGTGGTTCAGTCCCACCACGGGAAGGCACAGGAGGTCCCTGCAGTTGCACCACTGACACACTTTATCTTTCGTATGGAAAAGCCTCTCTGACCTTGGTACTTGGCTGAAGTCCCGTTGTTCTAGGTGTGAATTCCTTCTGGAACACGTTTGTTTTCCAAGTCCTCTCAGCTGCAGCTCTTGCTGGTCTTGTTCTCCATTTAAAGGCCAACACTTTCATAAGGAAATCCCTCTTGGGGCTGCCAGACTGCTCCTTCTCCTGCTGCTCCATCCCGAGGCCGAGATGGACCCACCTTGCCAAGGCACAAACATCTCCCCTGCCTGGCTCTGTCCCACCTGAGCCACGTCTAACCCAAACAGATGTGGTGGTTTCCACCCGGTGTCCACCCAAACCTCCAGGCCCCCCTTGCCCAGAGGGAAAGGAAGAGGAGAAAAGGCAAAAAAAAGCAGCAGAGAGATAATGGCAAAGCAAAATTCAGAGTGGCTAAATACTTCAATTTATTACTAACAAGAGAAGAACTAAAACTCAAAATGATAAAACTAAAAAGTAAGAAATAAATCAGTCTTAAGCACACCTTTCTCCTCCCACTCCTCCCTCTTTCCAGCAGTTCCAGGGAGCAGGGAATGGGGGTTTGCAGTTGGTGGTTCTGCCATTGCTCTTGTCCTGGGGGTCACCCCATGGGCTGCAGGGGGGTCTGTGCCCCCCGAGGGATCTCCAGGGGCTGCAGGGGGGGGCACAGCTTTGAGTCCCCTGCTCCCGTGGGGTCCCTCCTTCTCCTCCTCCTGCTCCCACCTTGGTCTCTGTGTTGTTCTCCCATGGCTGCAATTCCCAACTGCCCCACACTCCTCAATTCTTCCCTCTGTTCTCCCAGAGCTGGCACTGGGATTCTTCATTGGCTCAACTCTGTCCACCAGCCTGAGGTCCCTCCTGGCCCTGGCTGTCCTTGGCTCCACAGCACAGGGGCAGCTTCGGGCAGCTTCCACCAGAAACCACCCTGGAATCCCACCCTGCTACTCAAATCCAGCCACAGAAACCTCTGACAACTCGATGTCCAGGGGGTTTCCCCCTCCCTGTGCCACCCGGGGGGTGACACCGGCCCCGTCCCTCCTGCCCGCAGGTGTCTTCTTCACCTTCCACACCTTCCACCTGGAGCAGGGCCACGACTACCTTCTGCTGACAGAGAACGGCAGCTTCGCGCAGCCCCTGCAGCAGCTGACGGGTTCCCGGCTGCCGGCGCCGCTCAGCGCGGGGCTCTTTGGCAACTTCTCCGCCCAGATCCGCTTCATCTCCGACTTCTCCATGTCCTACGAGGGCTTCAACATCACCTTCTCTGGTAAGGGCAGCGCTGGGCAGAGGATTCCTTCCCTTCTCCCCCTCCCCTTCTCCCCCTCTCCCCTCGGGGTTCCTCTTCTTTCCCCTTTCCCCCTTTCCCCCTCTCCCCAACCAAGATGTCACTTGGTTGGTTGTGTGGTGACAGGGAACCAGGAGCTGGTGACACTCCAAGAGGTTGTATGTAGACAGGGAAACCCAAGTGGGTCTTCACGGCTCCATCCTCATGGATTCTGCCTTTGCAGAGCTCCTGGAGATTGAAATCCAAATCTAGGTGGGTCTTCATGGCTCCATTCTCATGGACTGTGTCCTTGCAGAGCTCCTGGAGAGGGACATCCAAACTCAGGTGGGTCTTAATGGCTCCATCCTCACGGATTCTGCCTTTGCAGAGTTCCTTGACAGTGGCATCCATACCCAGGTGGGTCTTCATGGCTCCATCCTCGTGAGTTCTGCCCTTGCAGAGCTCCTGGAGAGCGACATCCAAATCCAGGTGGGCATCCTCCCAGGTTCTGCCTTTGCAGGTCTCCACAGATGTTGAACCCAAACTTCTGGCCCCAACCTCGGAGCTCCCTCCTCCTCCTCCTCCTCCTCGGGGTTGGGTGGGGTGATCACAGGGTGCCCCCCCCATGCCCTGAGCGTGTCTGTCCCCCCCCAGAGTACGATCTGGAACCGTGTGAGGAGCCCGGGGTGCCAGCCTACGGTGCCAGGAAGGGGCTGCGCTTCGGGGTGGGCGACGTTCTCAGCTTCTCCTGCTTCCCGGGGTACCGGCTGGACGGCGCCCACCGCCTCACCTGCCTGGGCGGGGCGCGGCGCCTCTGGAGCTCCCCTCTGCCAAGGTGTGTTGGTAGGTGGTCACCTGCTTTCCTTTCGCTTGGTTGGCTCTGCCCTGCTGGGGGGCTGAGGTGGGCATGGGGAGGGGAGGGTGGTGACCCTCAGGATGGATGATGTCCCTCAGGAAGGGGGAGTGTCCCTCAGGATTGGTGGAATCCCCCAGGAGGGGGGAGTCCCCTGGGAGGTTGGTGTCCCTCAGGATGGGTGGTGTCCCTCAGGATGGGTGGTGTCCCTCAGGATGGGTGGTATCCCCTGGGAGGGTTGGTGTCCTCTTGGGAGGGGGAGATGTCCTCCAGGAGGGGGCTTGTGTCTCGGGAGGGGTGATGTCCCATGGGATGGGTGGTATCCCGTTGGATGGGTGGTGTCCTCTTGGGATGGGTGGCATCCCCCAGGAGGGGTGGTGTCCCTCGGGATGGTGTCACTCTGCTCACAGGGTGGTCTGTGCAGGAATGGGGGAAAGGGAGCTGGGATGAGCTGGAATGAGTTGGAATCAGTTGGGCTGAGCTGGGATGATCTGGGCTGAGCTTTCAGCCCTGCCAGGTGTGTGTGGGGCTGGGAGGGAGGGGTGGAAGGGCTGCAGTACCCCCTGGGGTGGGGGGACACACGGTGTGCACAGGTCCCCCTGTCCCCCCTGGCCCTGCAGCCCCTGGATTGTCCCAGCAGAGTTCCAGGAGCCAGGGCAGAACTGTCACCCCTTTGGGGCAGTTTCTGGCAGCCAGCCTGGTTTTAGGGCCAGCCTGGTTTTAGGGGGCACCTGGCCTTAGGGCCACCCTCCAGTGGAACCCAAATGCCTCCTGGTCCAGACTTGGGAAAGCTGCTTGTGGGGATGGTTCCTGAGCATTGCAATTCCACATTAATGTGGATGTGTCTGGGAAAGCCCCTCTGGCTCCGGCCTCTCCTTTGTTCTCCGGATGTGTCTTCCACCAAGCACCTTCCTCTCCCTCCTGATCACTGCAAGTCCCTTTTTCAGCCCCTCCAGTAGTTGGTTCCACTAACAAACAAATAAATCTGAGTATAGAGGAGAGGGAGAATCCCTGGCTGTCCTTCCTGGGGCAGAAACCCTTCCCTGGCCAGCCCGCAGCACGTGGGGAAGGAGCAGAAGCCCCCCGTGCCACAGCAGGAGGGCAGAAAGACAGGAGGACCCTCCAGGCTGTGGCAAAAAGCTGGAACGGGTTTTTTTGGTGTTCATTTTGAAGCAGGAGATTGTTCTGGTGCTGCCCAGAGCCAGGAGGGATCCATCCAAAAGAGGCAGGGCAGAGCTGTTGGCTGGTTCCACTGGGGCAGAGCCTGCCAGGGACATTGTCCAGCTCTGTGTGGTGACCTTGGAGGGTCCCTGCAGGGACAACATCCCTTCCAGAACCTGATTTCTCCTCTGAGCCTTGCGGTGCTGACTGCATTTCCCAGCCCTGCTTAATGCTCAGGTCACAGGGCTGCCTTATCCCGATGGGACAGGCAGCTCTTCAGCCCATGAGTAATTAATCAGGTTGCAGATAAAGCTAATTAGAGGCCTAGGAGTCCAAACTAATCATTTACAAGACTTTAAAGTTGACCCTCAGACTGGGTGACCATGGTGGGGGCTGCTCTTCACAGGGCAGAGAAGGGAGGCAGATCTGGAGAAGTCTGACCAGCGAAAGGTGGTGGGACAGAGCGCAGGTGGTAGGGAGGAACGACAGGGCAGAGCCTCTCTCCTTCCTCCTGGCTGCAGGAAGGAGGAGCAGCTGGGACCACCTGGAGGAGTCACCTGCACGTGTGGCGTGGCCAGAAGGTCCCCGGGGTCCTTAAAAGGTGCTTTTGTGTCTCGCTGCAGCCGAGTGTGGCTCCTCTGTCACGGGAACTCAGGGGGTCCTGCTGTCCCCCAACTACCCCCTCAACTACAGCAACAACCACGAGTGCATCTACTCCATCCACACCCAGCCAGGCAAGGGCATCCAGCTGAGAGCCAGGACCTTCCAGCTGGAGGCAGGAGATGTCCTCAAGGTAATTCAGTGGACTAAGAGGGGGAAGGGACGTCCTGGCTCGTGGGATTGGGTGGGGCTGACCTGCAGAATTGCCCCCAGACCCACACAGGGGCATCACCTCTGGAAGAGGCTCATGCCAGGCTATCAGGCACTGCTGGGACATGAAGGGATTGCAGTTTGGAAGGGGAGCAGAATTCCCAGGAACTGCAGGTCGTTCCTGCAGAATTCCATGGCAGAACCTGGTACCTCCTGAGGAAGTTGGAGGGGTTTCACTTTATTTTAGGGCTTCTCAGAGTCAAGGCTGATTTGTCCCCAAAAGGGGGTTCTTTGAAGGCAGAACTCCAGGCTCTTCAGCACTGCCATGCCCAGATTAATCTGCATTTACAGGCCTTAGGACTCTGTGGAGGAGGAGACAAATCCAGGCTGAGTTTCTATTAAGCACAAAGCTGGGCTTTGAAGGAGGCATTAATATCAGTGATCTGAGCCAGCTTCCAGGAGAGGCCTCTGTCCTCATTGAGGAGCCACATTCCTGCTCTCCAGGAGAGCTGTAATCCACTTCTTTTCAGTTCCCCAATGACTGGAAAGAGAGAGAGATTTCCAGTCAATGCAGAGAATATACTCATTGTCAGAGGAATTATGTTCCCTCGGCAGGTTTGCCATCAACTTCTCCTCTGCTTCTGAGGAAAGTTCCCATCAATCTCCGCTAGAGAGGAGCTGCTCTTTGTCCTCCTGCTCTCTGAAAGAAAGGAGAGCCAACATTTGGGTTTTTCTTAAATTGTAAACAGGTTCAGGGCTCATTTGTGAGTCAGTCTGGGGAGAAAATGCTTTTCTTGGTAGCTGCTGCTTTGGGAAGAGGGCTGGATTCAGGAGACACAGCCCTGAGTGTGGGAAGGAGGTGGATCCTCAGCTGGTGGAGTCCCACCGAGTCCCACCCTTAGCTGGCTCCAGAGGATTTGTCCCTGCTTGCACTCATGGATCATGGAATGGTCTGGGTCAGAAGGGATCTTAAGGATCATGTAATTCCACCTCCCACCACACCTGGGCACCTCCAGCTTTGGGGCAGCCACAGCTGCTCTGGGCACTGCTGCTTTGGTCCCCGAGGTGGCACATTAATTACGCTTTCAGCCCGTGTTCCTCGTCCCTCACAGGTCTATGATGGCACCAACAGCTCTGCCCGCCTGCTGGGCACCTTCAGCCACTCAGACATGCTGGGCACCAGCATCAACAGCACCTCCAGCACCATGTGGCTGGAGTTCATCTCCAACACGGCCAACACCAGCAAGGGCTTTGAGCTGCAGTTTTCCAGTGAGTTTGAAGCCCCCGTGTGTGTGTGGGGGGGGATCANNATCAGAGGGGGGAAGGGGTGGGCTGGTTTCACAGGGGCATGAGCAGGGCAAAGGGCCCTTTCCATAAAGGTCTTATGCCCTAAGTGGAATTGCAGGGTGGGAGATCACAGGGTTGGGGTTGGAAAAGCCCTCCCAGTCCACTCTGTGCCCGATGCCCACCTTGTCCCCCAGCCCAGAGCACTGAGTGCCTCCTCCAGTCCCTGCCTTGGGCACCTCAAGTACTCCAAACCTCCCTGGGCAGCCCCTTCCCATGCCTGACCACTCTTTCCCCGAGGAAATTCCTCCTGATGCCCAACGTGACCCACCCCTGGCACAACCTGAGGCCGTTCCCCCTTGTCCTGTCCCCTGTTCCCTGATAAAACCATCCCTGTTGGGAACGAGCCCGTGCTGACACAGAGATTTGGGTTAAAGCTGACACACCACATTTCTGGGATCCCACTCAAACATTAATTTAAAAACAAAACAACACTAATTTTCCCTAAGTTTCTCTTTGTTCCCAACTGAAAACACTCACGTTGACCTCTCCTGCCTGTTGCAAACAGCTGCCCTTCCTTCCTCCCCCTGCAGGCTTTGAGCTCATCAGGTGTGAGGACCCCGGGGTGCCCCAGTTTGGCTACAAGGTGCACGACGAGGGACACTTTGCTGGCAGCTCGGTGTCCTTCAGCTGTGACCCCGGGTACACCCTGAGGGGCAGCAGGGTGCTGGGCTGCCTCACTGGGGAGAGGAGGGCGTGGGACCAGCCCCTGCCAACCTGCGTGGGTGAGACACCTCCTGCTTGTCAGTCCGGGCTTCTGAGCATCCCCACGAGGCCCTCCTGTGCTAATGCCATCTCTCCGTGGCGCTAATTCTGCTGTTAATTGTCCCCAGCTGCGTTAATTAAGACCCGTGTGAGGCATCTTGGGGCTGGGAGCGGTTTTGACACGAAACACTCTTATTTAACTTAATGAACCCTTAACCCTTATTTTGCTAAGGATTCTCCCTTCCCTGCTGCTTTCCCACTGCTTGTCCTTTCCCTTGGCTGGCCCTAAACTGAGTGGCACCTCCTGACAGAGGCAGTCACCGGTGTGGAGTGACCTCCAAACCAGGCTCATCTGGGAGCTGCTCCACCTCTGGTCCTGTTCACAGGCATCAGAATTCCCTCTGTCCATGCTGAGCTGAGCCCCGAGTTCCCTTTCTCCTGTAGCTCTCCTGGAGATCTTCTTGCTTGGGAAATTCTGGGATGACTGGGTGTGTAAATGAAGTGCTGTTGGTCTGTGACTTGGCAGCTCCATCATGAGTTGTGTGTCCAGGACAGGGGGAAGTTCTTGCACGCTCAGTCCAGCTCTGCAGCTGCCCTGGTGGTTGGGAGGGACCTCCCCCGAGTCTGGACCGTTCTTGCAGTAACTCTGCTGAATTTTAGCCTTGATTAGTGAGGCCAAAAGGCAAATTTCTGTGCTTTGTGCATCTTCTTAACCTTGACCCTCTTTGCTCTGCATTTATTGTGTGTGAGGCCGTGTCTGAGCACGGGGAAACCTCAAGGAAACTTCAAGCAATGAAGCCAAGAATTTTAATGGGTGTGTTCTGGAAATGACCCGAAATCCTCGTGTCCTTTTGGGTTCATTCCCAGGGACAGACGTTTTCTCACCCTGAGGAGTCCAAGCAGAAGGTTTGGGCTGTCTCAGCCCACATGAGTGGTCTGGGGGAGCAGGATGCTGCCAGGCCCTGCCTTGATTCCCTGCAGGGTCACAAAGGTGGGGGAAGCTTTGTCTGCACAGAAATGCAGAATTCTTCTGATAACTCCGCTTTTAGCTGAATGAACTCACTCCGTCTCTGCTCTGTGGGCTTTAAGAACCTCTGGAAAGGGCAAGAAATGCTCCCATTTGGCTGATAGTTGCACTTCTGCCAGGTGAGGACTGTAACAAGCCCTGAACCTCTGCCCTGACCCGTGTGTTTGTTCCAGCTGAGTGTGGAGGGACCATCAAGGGAGAGGCCTCTGGACGGATCCTGTCTCCAGGTTACCCAACCCCCTACGACCACAACCTCAACTGCATCTGGACCATAGAGGCAGACCCTGGATGCACCATAGGGTGAGTTGGCCCAGCTGCCTGTAGCCTGCCTTTCTTTCCACGTGCAGCTGAATTTTCCAGCTCCACAATCCCATAAAACCAGGAGGGAGAACGTCCTGTCGGTGTAAGAGAAGGAACGAGCGCTGGTTGAGCTCCTTGGACAGAATCAGGGATGGTTTGGGTTCGAAGGGACCTTAAAATCATCCACTTCCAACATCCTGCCATGGGCAGGGACACTTCCCACTAAGCCAGGTTGCTCAGAGGCCCAAGTGGCATCACTTCTCCTTTCTGTCCAGCCATGTGTGGGCTGTCCTGTCGCAGCCACGGTGCCCGGGGTGGTGCCACAGCTCCTGAGCTGCTGCTGCTGCTGCTGCTGCCTGTGGTGTCCCTGGGTTCCAATAGCACCCCAGAGCTCCTCTGTGCAGGTTCAGTGGCAGAGCTTCCCCCCGCTCTCCCTAATGGGGACATTCAGAGCCCAACCTGCTCCATGTGCCACGTCCCAGCAACGCGTGCCCGAGTGACGTCAACGTGTGGAGAGCATTGCGGGGAGGGTCACACCCCAGGAAAGCACCATGGAAGGTGGTTCTGGGGTTGGGCCACCTCTGTGCCACCGTATCTGTGAGAGGGAACCCTCAGGGTGCCTGGGTAGGGGTGGGCAGGTGAGCCCCAGAGCTATGATCCTCCTGGAAGGGGGACTTGAGGTGCTTCCTCAACACGTGGGCTCTACAGAGACCCAAGGCTGTTCCCTCCTCTGACTCCTCTCCCCACCCTGTTGCCCCTTTCCTGTTGGAGCCATGGAATTTGTGTCAGTTATGTGGACGTGGAGGTGGGTAAGGATGGGATGGAGAACACCAGGAATCCAGGGCAGTCCCCAGCAGAGCCCGGGCAGTTCCTGCTCCGTGACCCTTCATCTGCCCTCCTGCTGTGTGTCCCCCACGGGTCTCAGCCCAACTAAAGCCACCTTTGACACACAGCTGCAATATCTGGGCAAGTCAAGCTTTTCCCACGTGGTGGAACTTGAAGGGGGAGAAGTGGAGCCTGGAGGTTCTGCTCAGCAATAACCCTCCCCTCCCAGCGTGTCCCACCAAAGCTCCTGGTGCTTGTTCCCTGGCTCAGCTCCATTTCTGGGCTCCCCACACACCTGGTGCTGTCCCACCCTGCTTTCCTTCACTGCCAATGCCAGTTTATCTCCTGTGGTTTCCCTGCTCCCATGGATTCCAGCCCCCATGGTGTCCTCAGAGGAGCCTGTTAACCAGCTTGAGCTCTGGGGTGCTTTCAGTCTCTGGGTTTCTGCTGGAGAGGACCTTGGTCCAGTATTTTCTCTTTAATTTCATGCAGAAATTCCCTCCATCAGCTCTGCCCTTTGGAATGGTTCCACAACGGATGGTTCCTGGTGTCAGCAGCTGAACTCCTGCCCAGGCAACTTCCAGTTGCAGTCTCCTTTGTTTTCATTCTCCTGCAAAAGATCCTGAAGGTTTTTAGAACACAAAGCAGATGTGAGACCCTCTTTCCAAACCCCCCCCCATCCAAAAGCTGCTTCAGCCTTTGCTCGTGTAATCCCTCCCAAAAGAGATGGATGTAATCCCTCCCAAAAGAGATGGATGTAATCCCTCCCAAAAGAGATTTCTGGATGAGTCAAAGGCCTGGAAGGGGCTGAGACTGAGCTGGGAAGTTCTGGGTGGTTTCCCAGTAACCACCTGGCGCCCCTTCCCTTCAGCAGAGGTGAGAGCTCCCTTCCCCTGCCCCTTCCTTTGCCAGCTCAGCCAGAGCAGACCATCCCTGGGGAGTGGAGGGAGCACATTTGCAGCAACTTCATTTTTATGGTAATCCATTGGAAAAATAATCCTCTTCACGCATGGTGCAGTTGTACAAAGCTCTCATTTATAACTCCCGTGAAAATTAATCACCAGAGCTTTTGGAATGAAGCTGTATCTGCACAGCACGAGGGGAAGGGGAGGAAGGGGAGACAGAGAGCAAAATGAGCCTGCCCTTTATTCCCAGGAAAGTCAAAGGGTTGCACTTGGAGAGGGGACTCGTTTGGGGCAAGTGCAAACAGCCACACGCACAACAGCCCAGGAGCCCTGGCAGAGAGGAGGGAGGGAGGAGAGGAGGAGGATGTGCTGGGAAATTGGATGGCACTTGCCCTGGCACCCTGCCTGCCCAGCTGGCAGCAGGGAGCAGGATGGGGAAGAGGTGGGGGCTGCCCAGGGGTTCCCTGGTGCTGAAATCCCAGTTTGGAGGGGGGGGATTTTTCCAGGTTCCACTTGGCCAGGGGCTCAGCTGGGACTGGGAGTGAGACTCATAAGATGTCCCGAGCTGGGAGGGACCCCCAAGGAGCATCCAGACCAAGCTCTGGCCCTGCACAGACACCCCAACAACCCCACCCTGTCCCCCTGAGCATTGTCCAAACCCTCCTGGAGCTCCTGGGTTGGGATTCTTCCAGACCTGTTGGGATGTCCAGGGATATAGATATAGATATAGATAGATATATACATTTATAATGACCAGCTCTGAGGCTGGGGCAGCCTCTCTGGGGCAGAAGGGGGGCACCCCCACCCTGCTGGTGGTGTGCCAGGGGGTGGCTTTGCTGCCACTGCCTCTGTGCCAGGCTGCCTCCAGCTCCCGAGGAGCTCCAGAGGGGGAGCCCAGCCCTTTGCAGAGCAGAGCCATGCTGGGATGGCCAAGGCTTGGCTGGGCAAGGGCAGCAGAAAGGTCCCCCCAGGCTGCTCAGGGGGTTTGGGGGTGCTTTGGGAAGAACTGTGGCCAGAGGGTTCCCCAAGGGCTCTTCAGGGCTCAGCTGGGCTCTCCTCTCTGCTCCTTGCTAAGCTGCCAGAGCTTTCTCTCTAGCACATAAATATATATATGTATCTTTTCCTGATTTCTGATTTGCTTTTTGCTGCATTTTCGTGCATGTAATGGGGACTGTCAGAGCACAGGGAGCAGTCCCTCCTCCCCTGCTCTGTGAGCTAAACCAGCGTCCCTGTCTGGTCCCTGCTGGGCAGAGTCAGGCTGAGGGAAAAGCCACCCCGCTGGGTGACAGATGGGGCTGCAGAGCAGAGGGGTTTGCCCCAGAGCACACCAGCTTGTCCCCGTAAAACCTCCTACTCCAACAGTGTCCTGGAGTGTCTGGCACTGGGCAGCCTGTCCCTGGCACCCCCGGGCATGGAGCTGTGCCCTCCCCCTGGCAAAGCCTTGCCTGAAGTTGGCTCTTTGAAAAGCAGCGAGGGGATGGTGGAGGTTCAGGCAGCCCTGGGGCCACAGGGCACTGGTGGTGGCAGTGCCAGGCTGTGCCCCTGCCCCAGCTCAGGCTCTGGCAGCACCTCCCTGACCCCCAGGACTCCAACCCTGAGGTTTCTCTGGTTCACTGAGCCCAGTTGGATGGGAACAAAGGTGATGAAGCCAAGGCAGCCATGGAGAGCAGCTCTGCTCCCTCCATCCATCCTGCTTCACTCTCCTCCACTCTGCCTTCCTTCCTCTTTGCTCAAGGTCTCTGCTGGGTGGATTTATGACTCAGCTCTCCTGGTTTCTCCCAGCTTCTCTGGGCATCATTTTGTTGCTGAGTGTGTTGCAGTGGGGATTTTTTTTTCACCCTCTCTTCTATGGTTCTACCTGATTTATTTGTGTTTGCCCCGGGTAAGTGGGAAAGCAGCCAAGTGGATGCTTCCCTGTTCCCCTCTGTGGGCTGTCAGGGGTTTAATCGCAGTGCCTGCTGCTTCTATTTTGTGCAGGTTTCCTCACTTTGTGGGTTTCTGTCCCTGTCTCACAGCGGGGTGGCTCCAGTTTGGCCTGATTTGGTTGTGCCAGAGGGTCTTTCCCCCAGAGACAGAGGGGCTGTGACAAACAGGAGCGGTGAAATGCCGCCTCCTCCTCCTCCTCCTCCTCCTCNNCAGAGCTGCAGGGGTGTTTGGACAATGCTCTGAGGGACACGGGGGGATGGTTGGGGGGTGTGTGTAGGACACCAAGAAAGCCAAGCCAAGGTTGGTGCTGTGGGCAGTGCAGGACCATGTGCAGTGTCTGAAGGGGCCTCAGCGCTTTTTCTGCTAATTCTCTTTTTAGAACCAGGTTCTCAGCACTTCTGTGTTCATCTGTTGCAGAGCTCAGTGGAACCACAGCCAAATGCTTTGGGCTGGANGTGCAGGAGTGGAAGGGGCTGACCCCTCATCCATCCCCTGCATCCTCAGGGGTGGTCAGACCCTGCCAGAGCTGCAGGGGTGTTTGGACAATGCTCTGAGGGACACGGGGGGATGGTTGGGGGGTGTGTGTAGGACACCAAGAAAGCCAAGCCAAGGTTGGTGCTGTGGGCAGTGCAGGNACTGGCCTTGGACACTCCCAGGGATGGGGCAGCCACAGCTGCTCTGCCCAACCTCCTAGGGCAGAATTTCGTCCCAATATCCCACCTAACCCTGCCCTCCTTCATTTAAGGCCCCCCACACCATCCCACCCCATCCCAAGCAGGTGGCTGTCACCTCATCCCATCCCACCCCATCCCAGGCAAGTGGCAGTCACCCCATCCTACCCCATCCCACCCCATCCATCCCATCCCACCCCATCNCTAGGGCAGAATTTCGTCCCAATATCCCACCTAACCCTG